>JAOQGH010000012.1:146222975-146295656 GCA_025769975.1 Gallinago jamesoni
AAAAGAAAAGAAAAGAAAAGAAAAGAAAAGAAAAGAAAAGAAAAGAAAAGAAAAGAAAAGAAAAGAAAAGAAAAGAGTTACATTTTGAATCGATAATCTAAATATATTGATGTCTGAGAAAAGGCAGTAGTAACTGGTTCCTGGTTGGACTTTGTACCAATGATCATCAGTTTTAGGCTGAAGGTCGTGCCAGTTCTCTACCCACCATCAGCCAGGGCTCGGCACTCTAATTTGTGAACCCATAGACTTGAACATGTTCTGTTGGCTTAACAACATTTTCCTCTGGAGAGGTCCATGCTGTTTTCCCACAAAGTCTGCTAGTAGGATCAGGGACCCAGGAGGCTAGAGATCAGATATTTTGTGTGAATATTGAAGAGAAGAAATGGAACATTTCCTTTCAAGTTCACCCACCAAATACTTCTAAAATATCTAATAAAAATATTTCATTTTATCAATCTGATTCAAATGCAGAGATATTTGGCAGTGAATGATGTCTATCTAAGCTGTCATGGTGGGTATGGGAAGGGTATTCTGAAGGTTTCCTCTCTTCCTCAGGCTGGTGTCCTCACCTATATTTCCCTTCCCCTGTGGTTTCCTTGATTGTTGAATTGTCCCAATGATTTATATGTAACTTTTTTTTTTAACAGAAAGTTTTACCATTTGAGAAATTAAAATGCCTTTGGTTTAGTCTTGCTAAAAAAATAAATAAATGCAGAAAGGACACAACCTTCTCAAACATCTTTCATCAAAAAACAAACAAATAAATAATAGTAGACCAACTCTCACTGGTGGTATTTCCTTGGTTTCTTATATTCAAGCTCAGGGCTTTTCTCTGAAGTGAGATGCACTCCTGTGAAAGATGAGCAGTGCATCAGAGACCTTGTTCTTCGTTAACCAACGGGGTATGAAAGGCTACAGGAATTCTTGCAACTGACAGAGTGATGGACTAGCCTGAGCAAAAGGATGGAGGACAGAAGAAAGACCCCAGACCTGGATCTCTTACACGAAGAATGGAAAGCAGCCAAGGGGGAAAGAAAGGCAAGATGCCAGCTGTACAGTGATGCAGATTTTATTATTGTGCAGTGACTGACCCTGAATCCTCCTGCCAGCCAGGGATGCTGTAGTATTGGCTGTGCAGTCAGGTTTTCAGCAGAGCAAGGACCCTGACTGCAGACTTGATCAAATGGGCCATCAATCAATGATTCACATTTTGTACTTAAACCTCCTGCTCAAAGTCAGGTTATAATTCATACAGCTGATGACATCCCAAAGCAGATGCCTTAAGTTTAAGAGAAGAACTGCAAAAGGTGGTAAAGCAGCTGAAAAATAAAATCTCTGGTGACTAATAATAAACATCAGAACCCCTTCTCCTGACCTCCTCCAAATAGGCATCTCATAAAATCATAAAAATGAGAGCTTTTTAGCTCACTGGGGATTACACTTTTATAGCAATGCAAGGAGGAACATTAAAAGATTACTGGAGTGCAAAATTGCTGACCATGCAAAGAGTGGGCAGTGAAGATGGCTTTAAAAGAGATAGGACCAGCCAAGTGTGAAAGACAGGCATTGTTTCCTTGTGTTACTCTCCACAAAGAGATTTTAAGCTGGAGCTTGATTCAATTGCCTACAAACAGGTTCATAGTGCCACCTGAGATGGCTTGAGGTGTCTGAACAACTGCACAAGGAAGTCTGAAATGAAACAGGACTTTCACAGACTGATAGCCTTCAAGACCAGAAGCCAGATGGGAGACTATAGGATATCTCAAACGTTACAGTCATGGTCAGACATAGTAGACAACTGTAGTACAGTTTGCTCAAGTTAGCTCAGGTGATTCCTACCTGTTTGAGTCCTTGCACCACCAATTTTAAGCTGTCTGCCACTTCCCATTCTCTATTAGTCTGTGACTAGCAAAGAGGGGAAGCCTTTAATGCAACACTACTCTTCTGCATCGAGGATCTCCTGCTACTTTGCTTTAAACAAATTTAGTTTAATGGAAGAGAGAAGGAAATCACAGCAGTGCTGCAATTTAGATTCTGGAGTGTCATTCATGTCTGTGGTGTAGACTTTGCATCTAAGTCATTGCAGTGTTTCTGTCTTTGGCTCCTGTTTCCAAAATGGGCATAACTGCATTTTCCCTACTTTGTGAAAATGACCTGAGGTAGGATGTATTAAACAAGAGGAGGAGCTCTGACGCCCAAATAGAAGGTATTGCCATAGAGATGGGGCTGATGTGCAGTAATAGCATGATTATTGTCAGGTCTGTTGTGTAAGAGTCTTAAATGGAATCCAGTTATTATGAATAACTGCATAGCTAATATTCAGACAGCTCCCTAATATTGCATTCAGTAGGAACAAGGAAATAATGGCTTGCTGGAAACAGCTTTTTACTTTCTTAAAAGACAATGGGCCTAAATGTTTTCTCCAGAGATCCCTGTTTTCTGAGTTGTAAATCTTGTTTTGCTAGAGCTGATATACATTAGAGTACCTTAAAAAATATGAACAGACTATGTTAAGACCTCTACAAAGGTGGCAGGAGCTATTTGTTAGCAGCTCTTTAGAGAGACACCCCAATATAGATTGGTCTAGTGAAAGAAAGTGGAAGAATTTGATCTTTATATCACTAAGAGTGGGTATAACAGGAGAATAGATATCAGGATGCTGGTTTTAATTGGTATACGTGTATATATTTAAAATTGAATTTACAAAAGTGGTTTATCTGCTGGCATTATTGCCACGAAGACTACTGAACTGTAGTGTCTGAATGTAAGGTAGACCTTATAAAACAGTCCTAACTGCTACCCCTAGGAACATACATCAGCCCATGGTCTGACTGTAGAAGATACGTTACATAGTATAAGAAATACACTGCACCTCAAGTACTCTGTGCAGTTTTGGGTGCATCAATGTAAGAAGGACATCAAACTTTTGGAGTGTGTCCAGAGGAGGGAAACCAAGATGATGAAAGGCCTCAACATCTGTTCAGTCACAAACTTTCTTTTTGTCTTTGGGCAGATGTCATCTCTCCTAAGCACCAGTTTTTCATTTATAAAATGAGGCTATGTGGGGAATAAGCAAACTTTCCACAGGTGTACTTGCCAGCATGTGTTTTTGCTTCTGAAAAGAAAGCTCTGCATGGACCATGACTGACACAGCTTCACAAAGATCTGATGAGAACCAGCTGCTACCCAAGTGTCCCTGCTCTAACACCAGTACCAGACGGCAGCAGTGAGCACTCCTGTGGGAGGACCCACTTCTTAGGGAAGTCTGTTGCATCCATGTTAAAGATGTGAAGAGAAAGATTCCTACCCTGGTACGGGCCTCAGATAATTATCCATTATTGATTTTTTTAGGTAGGCAGTGATAAAGTTGCAATAAGAATTCTAAGGGCAATCAAGAGACACTTGAGGGCCTTGGGACAACAGAGTATGAGATCAGGAGCACAAGTAGTGTTCTCCTCTGACCTCCCAAGCCTGAAAGGGTTGTCAAGCAATGGAACAGGCTGGCCAGGGAGGTGGTTGAATAACCATCCCTGGAGGTAATGAGAAAAACGTGTGGATGTTGTGCCTAGGGACATTGTTTAGTGATGAACTTGGCAGTGTTAGGATAAAGGCTGGACTCAATGACCTTAAAATTCTTTTGCAACCTAAATGATTCTATGATTCTATGAAAGTGAACTTTAAACAAGGCGAAGGAAACTTGGCCAGCACAGGGTGATACCCCATCCCTGGAGGTGTTCAAGGCCAGGCTGGATGAGGCTTGGAGCAACCTGCTCCAGCGGGAGGTGTCCCTGCCCATGGCAGGGGGGATGGGAACTAGGTGGTCTTTAAGGTCCCTTCCAACCCAAACCATTCTGTGATTCTATGATACAGCCTCTCAGACAGGGTCTGCAGTTTCTTGCAGTCAGGAGTTCCGAGATCTTGTGTCCCATGAGGACACCAGGCCATGAGGTCCAGGAGCTGAAAGACACTGAACTTCATCGGTGGCTCCTACCTTGTCTGTTCCGAGTCCCTGCTACTGTGCAACATCCCAAATCTTCCTGTGTGATGCCAGTGACATCCTTTTCAGGCATTCTGGAATACCTGATGCCTGTATTCATATGATAGCACTGGGGAAATGCATAAATAAATACACAGGAAAGAGAGAAAAGAATAGTTGCTGCCTTGGGGACTTTTACCCAAGGGAAAAGAAGACAAAGCGGCTCACCTAGCATCATATTCTGCTCCTTTACAAGGTAGGTATAATATATCAGGACTGTGTATCTGTTTAAAATTATGGCAGCTATTGCTTCCAAAATAAAGTTTACTTTCAAGTATCAGTGGACATATCAAATCCTATCACTATGTCAACACTGACTTGCCAACTGTCATGAAATATTGAAAGCTGGTAAAAAGGAGAACCTATCAAAATTGGCTGTCAGAAAAATCAGTGCAGAAAAGAAAATGCATGTCAGTAAAGACTTTAAGATAATTTAAGAAAAGAAAAAGATATTTTTTTTCCCTTTGGTTTACGTTTCTGGGATAAATGCATATTTTAATATGTAATTTGGTTTATGGGCGTTTTAACAGTTTGTACAATAGATTTGGCACAAACCAGCCATTCAGTGTATCATCATAAACACAGGTGGGAATCCAAAATTGTTTTAAGAACATAATTTTCTGAGGTGGAGGAGTATTTTTAATGTGGTACCTGTATTTATTGTGCTTTTATTGTCTGAAGTTTTATTAGAAAAAAGTTAGGAGAGAATGAAAGACAAAATGCAAATTTTCCCCCCAGTAAATGGGATTTGTTGTTGATGTTAGATTCTCTAGGCCAGAAGATCTCTAGATCTTCTCTCCTGCTTCTGTAAGTAGGTCAGTGAAACTCAGTGGAGAAGCACAGATGTAAAAGATGTAAAGTCAGTGCAAATATTTTCTTCACTGTTAGGTGCTGATCCTCCCTCCCACCCCCTTTTCTTATAAAATCCCCAAGAATTTAAAGAAAATTCTGAATACCGTACAGCAATAATTATATTTTGGTTTTGCATACTGCTTTCCTTTCAAGATCTTACAATTCCTTCTTTGACAATCTCCATTTTACGGCAGGACAGATCTCAAAGAGAGATCAAAGGGTTTTTTTCAGACATGCCTAGAGGATCTGAGAGCAAAATTTCTATGGAAAGTGCAGTGGTCATTCGTCTCTCGTGCTATTGAGAATTACAAACCATTTTTGAAGATGGTTTTGGCTCCCAGATGTCAGTGGTAAGAAGCTCATCTTTTCCTTCATATGAAAATCTTTTATGGCTGTCAAAATTAGGCAGCAGCACTCCTAGAATGGGGCATATTACAACTGCTTTAAGGATGCATTTAAAAATTCAAGCAAAGTGAAATATGGAAGGCTACATCTCTACTAGCAAACTGGCCTTGGGGAGAGGTTGCATACTACAGATTATGTATTCGTGGCTAAATTCCCTTCTCCAAAGCAAATATCTGCATCCAAACTGCCTCTGGAGAATGGTTCTTGGTCTATGCTGTTCCATAAATCAGTCTGACCATTCTATGGATGTGCAGGACATCCATATAAATAAATATGCAGATAAATAAAAGTATGTGCTACAGACAACGCTGAATCTCTAGTCCTGGGTTGTTCTGGTCCTGTTTATTTCATTAATCAGGATGTAGCCAAAGAGACAGGTTGGGAATTAGAAGCATAAATGCAGGTCAGGTAATCTGAATTTCATCTGCCCTGCTAAAATATCAAGAAACCTACTAAGCACTGACCAGGGCTCTCATGTATAAATATCAGTGAAAAACTAGGAACCATTTTCAGCTAGTGGAGAATTTTTATTGTAACTGCTAGGGAAAGACCTTGCTGGAAGATGAAGATATATTGGGTGAAGAAAGAATGTTCAGTGCTTGTGTGTAGCTGAAACCTCTCCACCATGAGAACCGCTGTGCTATGTAGGAGAAAAAGGACAGTGGATACTTAGAGCAACTGTAGATCCTCTGGTTCCACTGTGTTGTAGGAATCTATAGACATCTCCTATCAAAGCCAGTAATGCTGTAACTCATTGGAGCTGCCACATGTCTGTTGCTCACACAGCAAAATAGACAACTAGAGAACAGAGAGATAAAATAACTTATTCAAGGTCTAAACCCAAGTCACCAGCAGAGCAAGATGTTCTGCTTCCAGATGACCATGTTGCTTGCTGGCTTTATGCATAGCAATGCCGTGCTGTTAGAGGGACATGCAATCTCAGTGTGAAACAAAGCCTTCTGAAAGCACCATTTTTCTTTTCTTGTTCAGGCAGAGGCCAAGTTGCTAAAACTTGGAAAGGAAAAGCTTAAAAAAATCTCCAAATCACATTTTCAGAAATTTCTATGCTTCCACCTGTGCGACATAAAGGCTACAGGTGTGTCTCCTGGAGAAACTGAAATTTTGTTTGTAGTTACCCAATCAGTCTCTTTGTGTCTACATTATGCAGTTCTACTCATTTTTTTTACTCATTTTTTTACTCATTTTACTCATTTACTCATTTTTTTACTCATTTTACTCATTTACTCAATACCTATAGTGTTGGCTTACATCTAAATTGAAGGAACTTGACTTAGCTCTTCTTAGCTCTTTGGGATAGTCTAAGAAACATGTGTCTCTCTTTCTTTTAGCCTGATCCCAGCCTGATGGATTTCTTCTGTATGTGCTGTCTTGGTTTTCAAAATGCATTGTCTCTTTTGTGCTGATGGTGAAGCCATCTCGGGAGGTGAGCACACAGATAGTCTCAGGTGGGATATTCTTGAGCCCTCTTGTAAAAATCTTTTCAAACTCAATCTACTTTCCTGTCAATTGCAGCATCCCCTTCCTACCCCCAATTCCCAACCTCGGTGTCCTAATTTCCTCCCTGACTGATTGCATGAGTCTTTCTTCTTTCTGCTGCTGCTGTTACTGTCCTTGCTACCCTTGTTATTTGGGGAAGTGTTCTGCAGCTCAGTTAAGCATCCTGAAGCCAGAGAAAAAATGTGTTAGAAAGTCACAATGATAGGGAGGGATTCAGTGGGGACAACTGCTGACAATCCTGTTAGGTCAACAGCCCACGGCACTGACAGCCTGATAGTCCTAAAACTCAGAAAACTACAATGCTGGAAAGCTGACAACTTCTGGTGACAGAAATCTGAGGGTCAATTGTCATAGCAAATGCACGTACAGCTCATGATCAGTCAGGGTAAGAAAAGCTGAGCTGGAAAGTACTGAGCACCTTCACCTGCTGCTATGTGACATGCAGATTGGAATTGTTTTAAGAGACCACATCTGCAGTGCTGTGTCCAATGCCAGGGTCCCCACTGCAACAAACTGCAGGGAGCTGCACAAAGGGCTTCTCCTGGTCCAGAGAAGATCTAATCGAAATCCTCACCACTGACACGTTTTACACTTTTCAACAAAGGTAAAAAGAAAAAAACATTGAAAAGAGTTAATGGTTACAGGTAGCGATCAGTTAGTGGAAGCCATTTGCAAAAAAATATTCTATGGACAACAAAAAGAAACACTAATGTACTGATCTTAATCAAAAATACTAATTTTTTAACTCTTTTGAAAGAAAAAAAGTCTTTCAGGGGCCTCGAAAGAGCCTGTGCTGATCAAGAAATAAGTTCATTGAAAACTTTTCTTTCCAAAATCATCAAAGTGGGATTATTTGATGTTTCACATTTTAAAATGTGAACTGTAATTTATAATTCAGTCGTTCAGTCTTCAGAGAGAAAATTTTTCAGTTCCGTTTTTCCATCTGCCCCTAATCCACAATGGCAGAAATAATCTAGAAATACTATGAGATAGAAGAAAACCTTCCTTATGACAGCTTGGTTGGCTAGGGAGTGTTTGCAGGAGTCCCTGAAGCAGCAGCACCAAAAACTTATGTCTGCACTGGGCGAGCCAGTAGAGCAAGAGAAATGTGCACTTACCCAGTAGAGCCATGCCCTTCCCTATTGCCAAAAGGTGAAGTTACCTTTTTGTTCCACTATCGATTCTAGCCATTTGTTATCTTCTGAATCTCCAGCCTTAGAGTGAAATTTGTCAGGTTTATCCTCTGCCAGAAGGTCACATTCAAAGCAAGTTCAGCTATTTTAGTGTACAAAATGCACATTACACAAAAACACTGCATCCCTTTTAACCATCCTCTCTTTCTTTCACCGCCATTTATTCTTATCCAAAATTTTTGATTTAATCTACATGCATGGACAATTGAATAACTCTTAGATTGAAGCTGGACATTTTTTGTTTACATTTTATTGTCCTTCTTCCATTAACCTAAGGACAACCTGATTATATTTATGCTGCCTCTGAGATTTTCCTTCTCAGTTCTTGCTGAATATACTTCTGATCCCTGAATGGCAATAGGGGTAGTTTAGATTTCAGAATGGACTGCTCCCAACAGAGTCCTAAAAAAACCTCAGGGCCCAACTATTTCTAACATCTATCACTTGTCCATGAGGTGGCATATGCAGGACCTCAGCTAATCCATGGGACAGATTACTTTGGAATGGCTGAACAAAGACTCCAGATGTGTCTGCCTTTATTAATAGATGCAATGGGGATCCCTTTTAGAGTCTGCAATATAGTATGTTACAGAACACAGCAGCACCTACTTTTTTTGGTGTGGTTGCCATGACCATGTCCCCTTCCTGGGCAAGGACATCAGGGTCTCTTTATGGCTGCCACTGGCAGTACTGTAAAACCCCACACCAGCTGTTCCATCCAGAGGGACAGGGAAAAAAATAATAATCCAGTCAAGTAGCATGTCAGGACTGCAGAGGACTTGTCTAGGACATGTAGAGGACAAGCCAAGAGGACTTGAGAGATAGTTGTTGGACTGGGAATGCTTCACAAAAATCTCCTGCCTTTGGAGTCAGTCCAGGTGCTCACCCTAACAACCAGCCATGTTCCGACACTGCCTTGCTACCAGAACTTCATTAAAAAATAGGGGAGAAAAGTCTAACCACATGGGAAGTCAATTAAAAGAAGGAGGACTTGCCTTCTTCAGGCTGTACCAGCTGAAGATCTGACAAAACACTGCAAGAAGCATGTTCTGAGGCTGCAGGAGCAGTCGTATTGTTTTGTATTACTTCTTTGGATGACCAAAACACGGCCACTTGCAAGCCCAGCTGTCTGTAAGCGGAGTTCATCTGTATGTTTGGGCATCTGGGGGATGTGTGTGTATGCCTACACATGTGCAGAGAAAGGTAGAAGGAGAATTCATGTTGGAATAGCTGAAATGCTGGTAGAAATCAGAAAGATCATGTGCTTAAGGGGTATTGGCTACACTGTCACTGGGATCTAAAGCAATATCTCAGACCAAAAGGTCAGTAGTATTTCTGAAGATGTTAAGTACCTTCTAGTACAAGTGGCTGCTCCTGCAGAAGCTTTTCGTTTCCTGTCTTTGCTGAAAAGGAAAATGTAAAGAAAGTAAAGAAAGATTCTTTCCTGCAGTAAGAAAAATAACTCTGCCGAAAAAAATAGGGCCGTGCTTCCATTCAGACTGCCTAATGACATAAGATAATGTTCAAACGCAGATCAATGATCCTTGCTCTGAATTGGATAGAAAAAGACATTTACCCTTGATGTCTCACCCCGTGTAAGTGAGCAGCCAAATCATTTATGTAGTAGCCGGTGGAGTAGAACTAACAGAGGATCTCAGAGCCGGTTTTAACCATCTCTGCTGTGAGGTACCACCTTCCAGCAGTGAGGCTTGCCTGGTGGTTTGCCAACTCTGAAAGAGAAACACCGAGTCCCCATCCACTGATCCAAAGCTCTGACCTCTCTGTAGTGCAATAAGGATAATAGGGATGGCACCACCACCCCCTTTTTTTGGTGAACTGTTTTGAATAAAATGCTTATCCCAGTATATATGAAGTCACCGTGATTACCCCCTTGACTATATAGTTCCAGGTAAGCATAGTAAAAGAAACCACTCCGTATTGAACTCTTGCTGAGGAGAGACAGTGCAGTCCCAGGACCTTTCCTTGCCTGGAATCACTACAGAATGCCCTATGAGACAGTCTCATTCTCAACTTCTTTTTTAAGGATTTCTTGGAAGCACAGGCATTTTCTTTTTGTCCTGCTTGTATATTAGTAACCAAAAAAATCCATGTAGGAAATCAATGTGAATTAAGATTGTTAACTCCCAGATATTATAAAGAGAATGAAGAGAATACAGTGAGCTGGGGAGCTTAATTGTATATCTTTCAGAGTGTTTGAAAAATATGGGCTTACTTGCTATACTTATTGCCTTTATTATCCAGTACAATTTGTAACCAGAAATATACGAGAGTCAATTAAGGCTTTGAAGAAAAGTTTTCTTTTCTTTTCCATAAGAAAGTGTCATATATCATGCAATATCAACTCCAGTGTTACACTAGCAGAAATTTACTGCACCATGTCCCCGCAGTGAAAATTTGCAGCTAGATTAATGTTCCTTTAGCTGGCATTAAATCAATTTCATACATATGCTCGTATTTTCACCAGAGTGACATTCTGCAATAGCTGATGTTTTATAGGAGCACTAAAGAAAAAAACTCAGCAGATTTTGTTCAGGCTTCACATATATATATATATGCACATACACATATATATAACAACACATTTCATGCTTCACTTGCTATGAAAAAGTCTTGAGGTTTTAAAGTTAGCCAACTTGCTTCATGTTTTTCATGGCATATACACTGCTTATTATCAGTGCACAAGTGTTTCATACAATTAAGAAACATCTAGAGTTACATATATTTAATCTGGATGGAATTGAATTTATTTTTTTTTCCAGTTTATTGGATTTGTTCTTGTTATGCAACTTATACTTCAGCAATTGACATATGGGGAAAAAACTGTCATTTGTCTTCCTACCTAACACTCATCGCACTGTAGTTGAATTCATCCTGCCTGGTTCTCAGTAGATCAATGAGATAACAGCACTCTCCATGACAAGACATGCCAACTGCCCAAGGAGTTTTTGCCTGACAGTGGGAGTTTGTATTCCAGGCTCAAAAGACCTGGCTGACATGGGCAGAGCAATCTCCTGAGTAGGACTCCAGAAAGCTCATTTTCCCTGAATGCTCCTTCTGAAGAAAGGGCATTGAGGAGAACAGGAATCCACCTTAGGCTGTCCACACGTAGCAGCTGCTGCAGCCACGGGGACAAAGACAGTGTCTCAGCTTCCTCCCCTGTTATTTATGTGACAATCAAATCAGGCATGACCAGTGTCCAGCAGTGACATCACCATGAGATCACTGGAGAACAAGTGACAGGAATTTTTTCTTCTTCATTTCCTTGTGGTAGGTAAAACCATATCAGTTGCTTTGGCAGTCAGCAGCTATAGCTGCCCCTGTGTTGAACTGGTGTCTTACCTAGTTGGGGTTATTCAGGCTGGAGAAGTCTCCAGGAACATCTCATAACAGCCTTCCAGTATCTGAAGGGGGACTACAAGAAAGCTGGAGAGGGACATTTTACAAGGGCTTGTAGTGATAGAAAGAGGGGGGAAAGGCTTCAAATTGGAAGAGGGGAGATTTAGATTAGATAACAGGAAGAAATTTTTCATTATGAAGGTGGTGAGGCACTGGAACAGGTTGCCCAGACAAGCTGTGGATGCCCCATCCCTGAAGGTGTACAAGGCCAGGCTGGATGGGGCTTTGAGCAGCCTGGTCTAGTGGGAGGTGTCCCTGCCCAGGGCAGGGGGGCTGGAACTGGATGATCTTTAAGGTCTCTTCCAACCTAAACCATTCTATGATTCTGTGATTCTATTGCTTGATACCACCCCGGATGATATGAATCCTGAGGAAAAAAACACTTAGTTGTAGGCATCTCACCTAGACAATCTGATCTGAAAAAGGAGACCTCATTTTTTAATCACCGTAGCAAAGGAGGTGTAAGTGGGAGAAACCACTGCAAGTGAAAGAAGAATAAACCCAAGATTTGGAAATAGTTCTACTGTGACTTTGCAATTGAGGAATTTACTGGGATTTAAGGTTTTCCAGGCATTCAAGTACTTATATTCTGTGCTGAGACACACATAGATGCAGAGATAATCTAGTAAAGACAGCTTATACATATGGATATCTCTAAATATGCCTAGGGAAAAAAAAAATTGTTCCTTTTGTGGTGATACTGAGGCGTAATGAGGGACTTGCGAGGAAGCATGAGGTCTCTCGGAGTGACAGTTAATGGCTGGTGCTGGTCTTTTGAAGGCCACTCTCAAGGTGCAATTGAGCTGATCTAGCCATTTTATTGTATGATCTCCATCTTCTAGTATCTAAGCACCTCACAGGCATCTCCAGGTATCAGTCAGATAGAAAACACTCGTATTTTACAGATGAGGGAACTTGTGGCATCTTTCTGCGAGTAACTGAGGTCATCACTACCACCAAGTCTATCACTAATCTTGGTAACAAACTTGAGCTGCCTGAATGCCTGTTTTGCATCTAGTTTTCTATCTTTATATGTCTTGTAAGCTATGTTTGTTAAAATCAGCTCAAATGCAGTGCCTGTGTTTCTAAGCGGCACCCAGAAATGATGTCATCTTCCAAGGAAGAATTTGATTTAATTCTTTGCAAGAATAATATGTCTTTTCTCACTTATTTCTTAACCCTTTGCCCTGTCATGATGAGTACCTTTTGTCAGCAGAATATACAGTTAACATTTAATTACTGGAGAGAGAGAGGTTTGAGTTTTTTCTCTGATATGTAATGCAGCAAAATTAGAAATTAATACCTGGGTCAAGAAGAAACTGACCCTTTAAACATTTATTGTTGCAAATTGTTTGAATGACTGGGTTTCAACTTCGGTCAGCAGTGTTGAGTGGAAAGAGAGGCCTCTTACGTATTCATTCATTAGGGAAGATGAAAATGAGAACCCACAGCGGCATTATGAGCATAGTTCCTTTTTAACACATACATCTTGGTGTTAGTTTTTTAGGTTTTTCTTCTCCTCTGATTATTATTTTATTTCCAGTGTAAAGCAGAATATGCACTAGCAGAATCATAAATGAAAAGCTGCCTGCAAAAATCTCCAAAGATTTGACAACCTTGGAAGACAGCTGAGTTTTAAATGTCTGCCAGCAGTGTGCGTGGAACAGCCAGTGCATTGGCTCATGTGTCTCCACCTGCTTCATTGTTTCTTGGGAAGGATTTTCACCGTTTCCATGTAGGGGATTGTCTCACCAGACCCAAAGAGAAGCTGCACAAGAATTTTTTTCATAAATTTCTGTTTTGGAATATGTGCAATGTGTTGTATCGATTGATTCTTTAGCTGTTGTGCTTTGAGGTTTTATGATGTAAGAGTATAGGAAAACAAATTCTGAGCATTATATTAGTTTTAGGCTTTGTTCTTCAAGTGTTCAATTTTTTATTTTCTGTGCTACTTCTTGGAGTTTTTTTTGTATATATATGCACACACACGCACATACCCATACACAGGCTTCTATCATCTCGATTGCCTATCCTGACTTTTTTATAAATCACTTTAAAAATTTCTGACTATTCCTTGTGTCATATTTAATTTAATCCAATATTTATAACCATTGCCCATTGCTTTTCTGTGCATGGTTTGAAGCAGTTTTCATAAATAAGGATTTAATAAAAAACAGCTTTCAGTTTTTACACTCTAATTAAAAATCAAGAGGAAAAAACAAAAGAAGAACAATAAAAATGGACCAAATGCTTCTCTCAATTGCATGCACTAACCTGACTGGATTTGTTGGATTTACTCTAATTTAAAATGTGCATAAGGAGGAAGAGCAGAGCATGGAATAACCACTTATGAAACAGTGAGCTAGCAGCAATAGCAGGATAGTAATTAAAGAGTGCCTCTAGCATACTCTTTCAAAAGAGCTCATATGCCTTTTCTCACTCTCTGAAAGTGTTACCTGAAAATTCATTAAATACAAAATTTTAAGTTTGGCAAGGTAATCCACAGATAATCAGGGACCAGGGAAATTGTTTGCCACTGTTGAATTAGCACAACTCAGCTGATTAACAATAATGGGTTGTGATGTCTTGACCATGGTGACCACCCATTCTTTGCTACAACATTGGTGTCCTCATTACACACTTCCCTAATTATTAATATAGGTCAAATATATTAATATAGGTCAATCAAGAGTAAGCATGGGTAATAACACCTGAGAGGTGTTCAAGATTGTTTATAAATACATAATCCTTTCCTTTTCTGGGAGGACAAAAGAAGCATAACCAAAAAAAGCCCAACCCCCAAACTTATTTTCACCTCCAAACTTGTCCAGTCTTGAGTGATTTGGGGTGAATCTGAGAAAACCAAGGTTCCTGATCTTCTAGAAGGAGCAGATGCGTTTAAAATAACGATTGAATCCAATCCCTGTACCATGTAGCACGGGAAGAACCTTACAAGTCAGTGTGGCTTCTTTGAATCTGAAAGGGTTACTTTAATGTCTGGAATTGCCATTTGTCCAGTTCTGAGAAAATATTTCCCCGGTGGGAGTAAAACCCCACAATTATCACAGTGGAGGAAAATGTATAACAGTGAGGGGCCATCTCACATTTTTAAAACCACAGTATTCCTTACGGGACGGCACATCACATATGGAAGTGAAACACTTTTGATCTGTTAAATGCTTAAAAGTGAAAGTCTTCATCCTAAGGGAGAGAAGGAACTCTCTTATAAATTAAAATGTTCTCATCTGGATTATTAAATAGTTTCTCAGTGGGAAAAGAATAAAATTAGAAATAGGACTTTTAGCATGAAAGTTTTGGGCTTTTTATGAACTGCTTTCTTCGTGGAACAATGAAAAGGGCTGGCCATGTTTTTGTACTAGATCTTGTAAAATCATCCATGCTCGGTCCTCAAAGGGCTTTGCAAATATTACCTAGGTGTCGAAATGCTGGAAGTGAAGGAGGCAGGGGGGATTTGGACTGATGGAACGGAGTATCGGAGAGGGAGCTGGAGCCCCACGTAGCTCAAAGTGACTGGCAACTTGGAGGTTATGTGTTGGCTCTCACACCATTAAGGCTGGGAGGCTAAACTGCTTCAAAGAATGGCATTGAAGTTGCTTATTCTTTTAATGCTTTTGCAAATGGTGCTCATAATTTTGCAAGACAGCTTAACCTGGGTAAGAACTGGAGACAGCCAGAGACTGGATGCAACACAGAGTTTTTTCCTCAGTTAATTATTGTTAATATAGAGGATTGTAATAAGGAAGTCAGAATATAACCCTCCAAAGACCATATTTCTTTATCCTTTATATGCCTTCATATACTGACATTTATTATTTTCTGTTACAAGAAAGTAATAATAATCCTGTGTCTGGCTTCATAAAGTGTATGAATTTGCAGATACGTCTGTATCAATATATAGCAATACACAGTCAGCGAGCATTTGTTTGCATCTAGCTGTATTTCTGCAGAGTTAATCTCATCTCCTGTCCAATATAAAACTCTCAGATTGTCTGTTACACTAGGAGGCCATTCATATTTCCACTTGTGCATAGCTAAATCGTGGTTTGCAAGCAGCGCTTTAAGTCTAATTCATTTGTGTGTGTGTGTGTGTGTATGTCTGCCTCTGCCTTTCTTTAGTTCTTTGGATTAACCAATATAGCATTGGGAACTTCCCAGAAAAATTTGGGTGCTCAGCATCAGAGCTTTTCTATCACTAAACCATTCTTTTTCAGACATATGCAGACATTAAGAAATATTTTTTTTCTTTTTTTTATAGCTTCAGTGCAGTATAGCTTACTCTGACTCTGAAAAAGTTTTTAATAAAGCCTTGTGGGATTAGGAAAGGGAGCTAAAAACCTAGTCTGATTATACCAGAATAGACAAAATGTACTTTAATCCTCATTCTCTGATGATAGACTTTTCACAGAAATTAATTTCCCTGCACTGCACTTTAAAACAAAGTTCAAGAGCTTTTAGTAAGTAAGGCCACACAATTACAACCTTTTTCTGACTCCTAAACACCATGAAAAAGTATGATATGAGAAAAAAAAAAAGTACTTATTATCAAAGTCATGATTTTGACGCTTTTATCACAGTATAAACAACTATTCAGGTTTCTGAATATTCACTGATCTATATTTCTCTCCTTTTTTTGCATTCTTCAATTTAGGTCAGCCTTTCAAAGCAAAGTTAGTCATTCTGCTCAGAGGCAGAGCACTATTTAACTTGCCTTTTCACAAGCAGCTCAAGGTGTTTCATTGTTGTCTGGAATATGACAGCACAACCCTCCTCTAACAAAAAATATATTTTCTTCTAGAACAAACCCCAAATTCTAAAGATTTAACCAGAAAAAAAATATATTCAAACATCAACTAGCAGAGACATGCAACTTTGCTGCCTAGAAATTCTATGCTGGTGAAGGGGATTTCAAAGATTTTCCTTGTTCTCAACATAATATTAATGTACAAAGAAACCTTCCAACATATTAGTACGTCTGTTGAGCGTAGGGTTAATCACTCTTCTGCAGAGGTGAGGGAGCAGCAGACATCTCAGACTGGAAACGTGGTAGACCTTTAAAAGTAGATTTCTCCCACCTGTAAAACAATCTCTCTTTTGTTTATTAAATGATTTTCACACACACCAAATTCTAGTCCTACTGAAACTTAAGGAATTTTTTTCCATTAATCCCACTGACAGTAAATGGAACCCTCGTGTTTCTTAAAGAGTAGCTTGTGGGGAAAAAGAGTGGGTTTATTTGTTTCTGGCTTTGTTTTCCTTCTTCTTTTTTGTATGAAGTGGCTTGGATTTATCTTCACTAAGAGGGTAGCAATGATGAACACCAGGACAGTAGGTCTCTGTAAAATACAGACCCTTCTTCCTTATAAACGTAAGCATAGCTGCAATTTGCTCCATTGATAGAATGGATGATAATTTGTCATTTATTGATTTGTTTGGTCCAGGAAATGGTCTTGAGGGCACTGAACACAGCCACAGCATCCCTGTGCTCATCTTCTAACAAGAAAAAACTGAGCCACAAAGAGTTAGGTTGCTTTGTCCTCCATGAAGAGCTTTGCTTTATTACAGCTAAATTTGGAAAGCTTTGGCCCTGACAACAACAGATGAAACCTGTTGGTCCTTGCACGATGTATCTTCCCCATAATCATGTGTGCGTGTGTATTTCCTATTAGCTGTAATAAGGGCTATGTATTGAGAGCAGATGTTATTTAACCAATAACTGTCTCATGCTATTACGTCTGGATTTATTTAAATGCTGTTGTCTCCCCCTACCATGTGAGCATTGGAGCACAGATTTCCACAACAAACCATTGAGCAAATGCTCAGTGCTGCTGATCATCATAGTGCAAGGATGCACTTCAGATCCATAAAACTGACTTCTTTTTTTTCTGAAGCCAACTTTGCTGGGGTCAAACAAAGACTTGAACCACAAAAGATGAGTGTTCCACTTACAACAAATCCACAGTTCAAAATCATCTTGCATGTGAGAAGGTGGAACTCCATGTTAGACGTGCACATAGTTTGGCTTGTGCATGGTTGGGGTTTTGACTGGAGTTGATAAAAAGGCAGACATTGGAAAAAGAAAAAAAATATGTGACAAGTTTACTCTTGGGGCAAAAGTGCACTTTGGAGTGAGCTGGCTTCTTTCACTTCTCCATTAACGATCAGTGTCCTGAAATATAAAAAAGCTCACTTTCCAGCTCAGGTCAGTCAGGGCAACAGGTTAGAAAAAAACCGCTGTGAGAACTCAGGAAGAAGTAATGGGAAATGTTGTGTGACATAAAAAAGGCAAAGGCAAAAAAAAAAAAAAAAAAAAAAAAAAAGAGACCGAGAAGATAGAGTGTGGGGGAAGAAAACCAATAAGAAAACACATTTACTGCACAAAAGTAACCTGGTAGAGGGAGCTGAATTGAGTCAGGGGAAGGTAGGGATTTTCTTATCACATACATTTTTTATCTCAGTCCTCATCTCTCCTAAAAACAAAGGCAAATGGATAGGCTGTATCTATCTAGTACAGGATTTTACATTTCTCCTTGGGCACTGAATGCACTTCTAGAAATTCAGGATGGTCCTAGGATGTCTTTTTTTGAGGCTCATGCCTTTTCTTCTTGAGCCTGTGGACCTACTTCTTGATCTGCTGCAGGCAGAAGGAGCTAGGTCTTTTAAAAGCTATTTCTGAATAATCAAAACCCCTCCTCCTATGCAACAAGAAGTCTCATGGTGCAGAACAGTCTTCTGGTCACATTTAGCCCAGGATATATAATGTCCTCAAACTCACTTTGCAAAATGCCCTGGTTGCCAGTTCTCTGCTCTCTGGTCAGGAGGTTTCAGGTAATGTCAGCTAATGCAGAACGGAGAGCTATCTTTTCTTTCTTCACCACTGAGTCCTGGGATTTCTCCCTGCTCCAGGGGGCAAATGGATAGTGAGAGTTAGACTGCAACCTCCAAAATGCACCATTTTGTGTATTTGTCTAAATATAAAAAACTCTGACTTGTCCATTAGGCAGAAAACCTAGACACTGAAATCTAATGGCCACATCTCCTCGTTAGAAGGCAATTAGAATCAGAAATCCAAATCTTTGTTTCCACAAAGGTAGCAGCCCAGTTGCACGGATACATTCAGAGACTGCTCGGGAGCACCTCTGTGCTGTGAGTGGGATGGCCAACCTTACAGACTCCTAGGGACAGCACAATTGGGATTTACCAGTGTCTACCCAGTGCACAAGAGTCGAATATGAACCTCCTGTTTCACAGCCAGATTCTTTTTTCTCTCCAAAGTGACTAGGAGTCAACTTTGAGGGGGAACTCAGTCTTTATGAACCTATAAGAAACTACCTTAAAACATGTGTCCAGCCTCTGGCTTTATAGCAATTCAAGTAAATTCAGTGACAGTTGACAGAAAAAAAAAAATATTATGCAGTTTATTCATGCAGTTCCTCAGTCTGGGTGCAAATGTGTGGCTGAGTTAGACCTATACATTTTTCAGCAGTTAGTTTTCATCATGTGGCTGACTTAGAAAACATTTTTTTTCCTGCATATATATATTGTGCTGTGGAGGGTAAGCACATGTCAGTGGTAAAAGCTACTCCACACTCCAGAGCAGCAGAAGAAATGACCTTACTGGCTGGGTCTTTATTTGAGCAAAGGAATGTTGTTCTCATGTTTCTGTCTGGTGTTTCAACCTTACGGGGCCATATTTTGCAGTGTAGATGTCTGACCAGCCCTCCAAAGGCTGAGGTGAGCAATTCCGCTGGGGAAGCAAGTCAGGCATTCAAGAGATGAAGAACTGTTGAATTCACAAAACTCTGTCTACTTTTCTAACCCAAATTTAACAGATGGGTCCTGAGGTCTCTTCCATGACCTCCCATGCTGTCATCGAGATAGGAAATCCCCTATCACTCGCAAGTTCCTTTGTCCTCATCTGTTATGAACATTAACTCTCTGGGGAGAACATGTTAGCCAAGAAATTGAGTAAAGTTGACGTAGTGACCCTGAGATAACAGGATAGACCCAAAATGTTAGCCTTTATTTTGGGGTGGATAATATTTTTATTTTAAAATTGTCTTTCCTGGTCCTCAACTTTAAGCAATTAGCACAGTAACAGTATGCTTAAAGGCTAACAATATACTGCATGGAGAAGGGCCAATTACAGCAAAAAACCAAAAGAAAAGTAATAAGTAAGGAGGTAGATCTGCTTTGCTACAAAGTGGTGAGTAAATTGTGCAAAATGCAGGATGATGCAAGCCCCAGAAAGATTGCAGCAGCATCAGCCCCTGATCTAAAGCTGAGTGGCTCTGTCTTCACTCCTGCAATTGCAGTCTTTGCTTCAGTTACCTTATTCCTCCTCAGCCTTACTATGTTTTTCTATATTTCCCCTGTCTATTTTCTGAAGAGGCAATTGTTGTGAATGGTGGAGAAGGTTGAGTGCCTAACTGAAATGAAGGAAAATTAGTTTTTAAAGAGAGTAAATTTGATAGAATAGGACCCGTAAGGATAACAAGCTGGCGATAATTCAGTGTAGTCTTCCTGTTCTGCTCCTGTTTATTAAATATTCTTATTGACTTCTGCTTCTCAGTACTCTATGTTCTGTAGTGTACTAAATTACAGTAACTGAATATTCTGTCTACACATGCTGACTGGTCATTTGAGAGATGAGTGTACTTAAGACAGAAATGCTTTCCTTTACTCCTTTCATCTTTGAAATGCCTATTATAAAATGTACATCTGTGAGAAGGCACTTCTCCCTGCCAAATGAGATTTAATGCTGAAAAAGCTACAGAGCTAAATAAAATAATAAACTTCAAGAAGGAACCTTCTTTTTGACTCACAGTTCTCTTTCCTAGCCACTGCTAGAATAGTCAGTGGGGCTTAATGCCTGTGCCTCCATACCCAAATTCTCTCTCCAATATAAGAAGTCCCCACCAACTTTATTCCCTTTTCAGAAGAAGAGGAAAGGGGGAAATGCTACTTTGCTCCCTTTCCTAACCATTGGGCTGCACAATCTTATTCCCATTAATGTTATTTTCTTAGCTTAAAAAAGCTTTACAATTTTATTTTAGTTTTTGCTGTACAGTAGCAGAATTTAATTGCCTTTCTACTCAGAATACCCTGTTCCAGGAATACCTCCTGTTCCTGCATTTGCCACGAGGATATAGCTTTGAGGCTCCTCCTCCTGATGAAAGAATTGAAACCAAGTCTCCCAAGGGCCAGGCACCTATGTGATCATTAGGAGATTTTGCAACAGTGTGGTATTTCCTCAGGCTGTATTTTTTTTTTTAAACAGTTGCTCTTATCTGATACATTAGTTGTGCTCTGAGACCACTTCAGGACAAGCTCCCAGAGGAGAAAAATGAGGGTAGAAATGCTTAATTCCCAGTGAAGTTTGTTGGTTAATCAAACGTCGAACTGCTTAACAAACTACGCAGCAAAAGAAGATAAAGATAGAACTTGCAAAGTCATGAGATATTTGGGACTGAAAATAGTCACATTTGTGAACTTTAAGTACCTCCAAATATGGATAGAAGAAGTACATTGATTTAGGAACATATTTAACATTACGATATACAAGTATAAATTCTATTCCTTCATGCCCTCATGTTATAAGACTGCCTTTATTTCCTCTATTAGTGATTGAGATATGTCTTTGCTTCTCCTGCAGGATCATTCTCTGTCTTCCATTTCCTGAACTAAATATAAGTACTCTATCTTGCTTAGCTGTCTCTGCAGCAGAAGCTAAACCTACATCCAAAAGAGAATTCAACATCTACGATTTCAACATGGATTGAGTAACTTGGATGCAGCAAACAGCAGCTGTTCAGAAAACATCGAGTTTGCTGTCATTGCTCTCTCTTTTCCATATGGGGTACCAGTCTTTTAAACATTGTCCCATTGAACTAAGCCCTGGGGCCCCACACCTCTCACAGAAGCTAGGAGAATTTCTTTTGCCTTAAGAAATCATCAAGTATGTACATTCTTTTACTGGGGAGGAAGATTTTTTTTCCCAGTAGTAAGCAGTTGGTTTATTATCTGTTTTCATCCACTTCATACAGAATTCTATGCAAGTATGAGATAAGTGTATCTACCTAATTGCTGAAAGATACCTTGACCTGGCCAAGTACCTGAGCTCTGGTACCTCAACTTAGAGGAATGGTTGGGAGTAGAAAAAATAATTCTATTCCCTCTCTATATATAACAAGTTTTAGGTTGCATACTTCTGGGATTCTTTAAAACAACTAAGGCCACGTAAATGTTTTGCTGTATTTTTCCCATGTGCAAACATATTTAATTTCTTTGGCTTAGAAAAGGAAACAGTCTTGGGATTTTTCTCAGCCTTCTCAGCTTAAGGCATCCCTCAGCTCTATACTGTAGTCTTCTGAAAAACAGTAGATGTTAGTTCCCATATTTGCATGAGAAGAATCATTGTGGATTATGAACCAAACCTGTCAGGTTTAGGTCTTTCTCAGGGTGAAATTCACACCATGTAATTAAGATGTATATTTCTTCATTCTGACATGGGAGAAAAAAAGAAATGAAAGGAATAGGAGTGATCCAGGTGACAATAATCATTTAGGCACAGCGGATTTCTTCCCCAGGTTTATTCAAGATGCAGGATTTCAAGGCTAGTTGTCACTTGTTTCCTTATTGTGAGTCACAGGGACTAGACCTGGAAGAGTTCTGAGTCATTCTGTCAAGTCTGCTATTGCAGAAAACCTCACTGTGCAACCTCTAATTGAATAAACTCACAGAGAACTCAAAGATATGTAGGCACCTTTTAAATTTTTGATTTTCCTTTCAAGACCCAAATATCTTGGAAAAAAAAATCTGAAAAATACGGGATCTGACCATATAGTTGACCTTTGTTTAAGTTGAACTAGATGACCTCTATAGGTCCCTTTTCTGAATTATCCTGTGTTCCTACTATTCTAGCATAAATGAGCACTGACTGAGGCCTCTGTACTACCCATGAGATGCACAAGTGACACCAGTTAAGGGATTCCACTGTTTTGACATCTCATGATCCTTCTGGAGAGAAGTGAAAACTTGACAAGATCATTGCTTTTGCTAAACCCCCTAATGGCTGTTATTTTTCTTTAGCCATGTTCATTTCACTGAGGTGCTTCAGTTTCCTGTGTTTATGCCCAAAAATAATTCAAAGCAGAAGTTCTGCAGAGATGCCAGCAGTTGGAAGAGAAAGACGGAAGGAGTAGTAAAAATCTGTTCTGCAAGTGGAGAGGATGGGGAAGAAAAAATGACTTTTTATTTCCTTTATTACCACTACAACTGTTTTTTCATCTTATGTTAATTACTGAAATTGAAATCTCCAGAGCGTCAGATCCATAGCACAGGGAATAAGCAGAATGACTTCCATTGATTCCAGTATATTATGGACTTCTGCACATTCTGGATCTGTACAGGAGGAAGGATACATGTAAGATGGCATGAATGCATCTCTTCACCAAGTCTGCTAATAGTTTATTAATTGCAGCACTCTATGGGTCACTTGACCTCCATGACTGCTTGTCCCCCCTGCTGAGGCACTGGCCTCACCAAACAAGGCATAAAAACGGCTCAGAAGTTTAAGTACTTGTTTGTAACATGGAGGGTCTGAGAGGCCCCATGGCCAAAAGACAGACCGTACTGAAGAATAATCTGCTTACTAGATCATGTGGTCAGTATCAGCAGCATGTTTGACCAGACCCTCTAAGCTTCTGTTCCTTTTCCTACAACTCTTCTCCACCTGTCTCCATGTGAGGAAGGCTCATTGATCTCACTGTCATGGTCTGAGTCTTATTTTTGAACCTTTTTACAGAAAAGAAGGCAAAAGGCTAAGGACAATTTTGTTATGGGAGCCAGTCAGCTCTTCAGCTTGAACTAGAGTGAGACAGAATAATTATTACGGGCCTCCTCAGCAGGGCTTGTTAGCTTAGACATGGCCACTTAGAGCAAGTGCATCAGCCTGTCGTATGATTTGCAGATATCATGGGAAACTCACCTCCAGGTCTTCTAGTTCTGTATAACTGTGCATGCTCTCGGTGTAAAGACCAGGGTAAAACCATAGCCTTTTCTATTCTTGTCTATTACTCACGTGGCGAGGGTGGCTTGTAGGGAGAGTTAAAAAACTATCTCTGTCCATGCCTTTGCTTCATAAGAAGCTGAACACAGTCATAGATGAAGTAGAGAGAGAGAAGGAAGGACTGCTGCATATTGCAAAACCCTGACACAAGTCAGCAGGAGTATATGTGTCTGCACAGCAGAGGTCCGGCAAAGACTGAGACAGTTTGAACTTGGATTTCTAGGAAATAAAGCTTTATCTCATAACTGTTTCTCTGTGTTTCCTTGATTTCAGGCTGTGCAGCTATTTTCTGATCAAGATGAAGGAACTCAAGTAGCTATCGCGGAAAGATGTGGGTGGCAAACATCCTCTCTTGAATTTCTGTTTCTTTAACATTTCCTCTGTGATAGCAAGTAATCCCAAGTGTTACATTTCAATGTCATTATTAATATAGTGATACCAATTTAATCACTGATGTGATTACAGTGCACTGTGCACCAAAGAAAGACTCTTCTTACTCAGACTATGGCCTGTTAGAGCAGTAACCTATTCCTGACAGCTGGTGAAGGAAAGAAGACAAAAAAAGGCAAGGGTGACATCTCTTCTGATACACCTTCCTAAATCCCAGGAATGAGATTTCAGGTACTTCTCTATCTAAGCACTGGATCTGTATATTTATGTTTAATAGCTGTTGATGGACTTTGTTTCCAAGAATCTGTCAAATCACATTTTGGCATTTCTGAAATTGTGTTTCTGAGAGTTTTACCATATCCTTGGGCACTATATGAAAATATAAATCCTTTTGATGTTTGCCAAATACCTGCCTCATAATTTCACTTGTGTCCCTACTCCCCCTTACTCTTAGGTTGTTAGAAATAATGCATGATCATTGCCTATTTCCTTTCTCCAGGATTTTTAAAACTTATTTTTTCTGCTATTGAATCTCCCCCATCTTCTCTTTTCCAGACAAACACATCTTCTGCTTAATATCTGTCTATATAGAAGATGGTCCACCTCTTCAGTGATTTTTTCCCTTTTTTTTGTATTTCTCCTAGTTCTTTTACACCCTTGTTTTGATGTAGGGATAGGAATTGCATGTAGTATATAAGATAAAGGAGTATCAAGGTTTTATAGATTAGCATGATGATGCTTTCTGTTTTGTCCTCTGTGCTTTTTGCTGTAACCCCTCCTGTTTCACTTGCCTTTCTGTGTGCTCTTGAGCACTGAGAAGGCATTTTCAAGAAATGAGTCTGTGATATGAGAAATCTGTGTTAACCTGATTCTATCAAACACAGTATTTTTTGTAATCTAAGTGCAGAAATACAAAAGCCTCTCTTGTAAGGTTTTTGTATAAAAGCATAGATAAGGGTAGACAGTGATAAGAGAACACAGATTGAAGGGTGGGCTCTGAGGTCTTACTCGATAGACTCCTTCCTGGACTTGAGAAGAGGTTTCTAGTTGAGAAGGCTGCAGGTCCTCACTGGGCAGGGTTCCACAGTGAACCTTACATCCCTCTGTGTGTGGACATCTTTAAAAAAATGAATTTTGAGAGATGTAGTATGGTTAAGATAGAACCTCCTACTAAGCTCTTTTACATATGGCTGCAGCATCAAGATACAGCACTGCTGTCTCAGTTGTACATGGGAAGCCAAAAATAGTTTTAAAGAATAGATAAAATAAAAAAAGGGGGAAAAAGAAACCAAGAAAGAAAACCCAGCATTTTCCTTTCAAACGGTTGTGTTTCAGAAAGTTGTTTGCCTGCAGGTTATGGCTTATCTTGGAGTGGAGCTCATGGCACCTGTTCAAGACGCCAGGACAGAGGGTGGTGTTCAGAGAGGGATGAAGCTGTCCTTTATCAATAACTCCAGCGCATTCAGTATAAACAAGCTTCTTCCATCTGTGCAGCATCCTGTCATTGCCTGAACAATGCTGAAAGGAAAATCCTACGCCCCACTTACTTCCTGCTCTTGACATATGAAGCTCCAAGAGATTGAAGGCAGCACATGATCGAAAAGAAAGAAAAGAAATGAGGTAATGGCCAAACATAGCACAACTCTCCCATTTTGCTGACTCCCCCAGAGATGACAGAATACATAAACCTGAGGATGATTCTCCTGAAAGCCACAATGCTGTGAATTTTTGGTATTATATTTTGCTCTGGTTATATTACCAGGTGGAAATAATGGCAAATGGGAATCTTTTGTTCCCCACTCCTAGAACCCCCACACTGATGAACAAAAGCAACATACCTATTTTACAAGTAGTGGATCTGAGATGCCAAGGTGAGGAAACCTAGCTTTGGGCTTCCTGTGAACATGCAAGTTGAGCATTCCAGTTTGGAGTGGGAAAGGGAGACAGCGAACTGACATTTGTGTGCCTGAATGAACTAGTCATAAATTAGTGACAAGAACTGCAATGGAAGAAAATTTTGCATTACAGCAGAAGTGAGGAGTAGCCCAGTCTTATTGCTGCTACAACTACCAAAAGTTATCTCACAGGCTTCATTGACCCCTGCTTTTAATGAAGCTAAGCTATTATAAAGATGTAGTTATTACTTTTCCCTTTGTGCTCTAAAGCACTTGTTTTTTGAGGTTCTGGCAAGATTGAGGTAAAGCCTGATTTCCCCAACCTGTCATACTGGCACCATTAGATGTTGTGATGAAACACTGGTATGTTTTTCACAAAAGAAGAAAAAAAAGTGCTCCATAGCCCAGCATTTGGATCCATACCCCTGTAGGTAGGACCTCTGACACACCATCTGGAGCAGAGACAGGCATCTCAGACCTACACATTGCAGGCTACCACTCAATTCCTCATTCCTTCTGTCACAGAAAAAGAAAAGCAAAAAAACCAAATCAGTTTCTGGAGATCTAGGAAAGACTTTTCTTCATGCAAGTGGATGTAAAAGCCATACATTCACATGAAAAGTCAGCTTTCCCAACCCTACCTACAAATAACCTTCAGCTCCCACAGCCTTCCTGGTGAACAGCGGTTGTTCAGACCCTCACGTGTCCTAAGGCAATGTCCCTGATGGATGCAGCAAGGCTTGGCTCAGTAAACTGGTCTCTCTGGGCGAATGGCAGTAAACTCACTGGCATTTTGTACTCCTGTGCTTGCTCACAAGATGAACAGTTCACTGCACTGCTAGCCAGGAAAATCAGCAACAGTAAACTGTTTTGGGCAGTTTTTCATTCCCCAGACCCACGTACATCATACCCAAAGGAAAGTGGTGTTTTAGAGTACTGTAGAATGCCTGTTTAGTGCCTAGTTAATGGGGAGAGACATACTCTGAAACCCCTGTGTAATAATTCCTCACAATATCAGAAAAGCATCCAAACTGCAAGGGGTATTCAAATTGAAGTCCAGTACTCTTCTGGAAGTTTTGAGCTCTAAAAATAACACCTCTTCTCTTTCCCAAGAAACAACTGGCATATGCACATAACCAGCTGCAGTCTCAAGGCTGTGGCTCCACAGCAAAGCCACTGCCAGTAATGTCCCTAATAGGAGGTAGTTGTCCGATAAAGCCTCAGGATGACTGAAACCTAAAAGCACTGAAGGTCCAGCTAAGAGACAGATTTAACAGACCTGTCCTCAGAAATTCCTACTGCTACCCCAGCTGGTAAAGTATTTTCAATTTACAGATAAAGAATTGACAACCAGTGCCTCTAAAGACTGAGGTTTGGCAAAAGCATCTGGTGAAACAAAATATCCAGCCAACAGTGATGTGCTTTTCCCTGCTCCCTGTGGTATCCCTGTGGTATCCCGTCTTAATAGCTCAGGGCATTGGTCCCTTCTGTTAAACATCAGGTAATCTTTTGTATGGCAGAAAGTTAAACTCTGTTCTCTTCAACCAACATATGACTCTTATGCAGCTGATTATCCTCTTGTTTGCATGAGTATAAGTGTATATCTTGATGGAGTGGAGCTATATGAGGGTAATGTCATCACAAGTGACTGAAGTCAGATTTTAAATCTTCTTCTAATGGATGAACAAGAACAGAAACAACAACAAAATCTCTCTCTTTTTTTTTTTTTTTTTTAAGATGTTGTCACATTGTAAAGCGAACACCTGTTAGCAGAATCAGTTCTGAATGAGCAATTCGTGTTTGGGTCGTACATGGCATCAGGTAACCCCGATTGAAGAAATCAGTACAATTGCCAACAAAATATAGAATAAAGGGAGAATATGCTTAATAGAAATATTAACAGTAATAGTAACAACAAGAAGAATATTAATAGCATCTTCAGTTTTAGTAATGGACAAATAAACCTCAAGTTTACACAGAATTTAGGGCAAAGGAAATTCTATCTTATGTTTTGTTGATGGTATTTTACACAGAATCTAGGGCAAAGGAAATTCTATCCTATGTTTTGTTGATGGTATTATACCACCGTAGGAGGTTCTAAGTCTGGCTTTAAAGTGTCTGAAAATGCAGAAAAGAACATACATCAGAATCTGCCCTCATTAAAAACCATGTTACTTCTCTGACTTCAGTAAAAGCAGACTATTGGTTTCTGAAAGCAGATTTTAGCCTCACAGATGACTCTGATCATATACTTATACAGTGCTATAAATTGCTAATGGGCTTGTGGATTCTGTGAAGCAGGAAGGAATTGGTTGGAAAAGTGCTGTTTTCAAAAAAGCTTTTGAAAGAGCAGAGAAGGGAAAACAATCGGGATGCGTGAAAAAATCCAAGGTCACAGGCTGGGAGCAGAACTTCAGAGAAGGAAATTAGAAGAGAGAGAAAATTTAGAAGAGTGGGAAGTGGAAACAGGCAGAAGGGAGTTAAAGTGATGGTGGAGATTAAAAATATGTCACAAAATGTCAATTGTGGCAGGGACTTCATATATCCCTTGCTCCATGTCTAAGCCACTTTGCCTGTGAGCCCCTTCACAATGCTTAGCTGGGACCATCTCTCTGTATTTGTACAGGCTCCAGTACAATAGGGGCCTGCTCTTTGTTCTCTTGTATCTCCCAGCATCATCATCACATAACTAATTAACAGCAGTAATAAATGATACTGTATTGCCTCTTAACCCTCTGCATTTATTTTTCTGTGGGTTGCATTAAAAAGAACAAAAATTTTGAAAAAGGAAAGATTAATAATCCTCAGTCAGAGGGAAACTCTGGAGAGATGACACTATCTGGATGATTAGTACTTGTTTCATTTGCACGTTGAACCCAGTACTCTTCCGGCACTAATTATTGCATACCCTTTCCTTATACCATGACTTCTGGGGCTGTGTGCGTGATATAAATAGCAGACTAATGACATGCGGTATGTTGCTCAGGAGACATCGTGTTAGTTTACAGCACTTCTCTGATTATTACTTTTTTAATAGAGAGAAGATAAAATACTGGTCTCACAAGCAAGACGTGAGAGCCTTAATTTGTTCACATTTCTCTAAGAGCCAGTGCACGATGAAATATTTATATGTTCCTCTCTGACTGCAGCATTTTGAATGTGCTGGGTTGTTTATTACTGTAGCTAAGAACTGATGGAGAAAGAAGTGCTGGAGAATTCAATAGCAGGATATCCATGTCAAGTGTGAAAGTAAAACGGGCATAGCCAAAGAAAACATAACTACACATGGTGCTTAGGGCCTGACCTATCCCGTGCGGGTAGAGAATCTAATAATTTGTCATTGGTGGAACATTTGTAGGGGAAGCCGCAGAGTGAAACACTGTTCCTAATGTCTGAAAGGCGAGGCAAACGAGGTCATTAAAATGGCATGTAATGCCAACTAAAATAACGAGATTTGTCATTTTATGGGGGTGTAGCACAAGCTATCTAGAATTGTCAAGAGAGGAAGCAAAGCCATAGATTGGCACAGAGCTTTTGGAGAAAGGGATGCCATCTGAAATATGGACACTGCTGAGATACCCATTCTTGGTTAATCTAAATGTAACCTACTGACACATTTTCCTCCCGAGGTTTTACCATGGCATGTTCCTTTCTAACTGCAAATTTTCAACGTACAAAAATCAGTAACTGATAATAAGCTCAGTTAGGTTTGGTGTGGCATTTCCACTATCAGGATGACATTTTGGTAGGTTAACCAAAATCCCCTGTGGGGATGAGTTAATAAGTGTTGATTCCTATTCACTCCGTGTTTGTATTAGGACTAACGAAGACTTCTTTCTTCCTGTATAAAACATGGGTTTACTAAATGTTTTAAGTACATTGTCATGGCATGTAAACAAGTGTGTCTTCTAGCTTAAAGACCAACCTGATAATCAGAAGAAGATTGAAGACAATGTCTGCCCAACTCAGCCCTCACTTTCTGCTCAGATCCCAGCTCAGTGTCACTCTGCTGTTCCTCTGCAACTCTCCACAAATACATTTTTGAACCATGGAGTTTTTCTGCAACAATCTTGACAATCTCTGTTGTTCCTGACTTATAATCAGAAACTTCCAATGGTTTCCAATAGCAATAGAAAATACTTGCTTTGTTATTGCTCACAAGTGGTGGGACAACCTTGGAAGGAGAGACTAGTAGTCTGTAAGTCGACTGCCAGCAGGGATCTGCAAGAAAGTCTGAAATACACTTTACCATTGTTCTCAGGAGACATGGGCAGAACTGAATAGGTTCTAGGGAATAAAACAAAAAGGCATCTTACAGATTTTAAACTGCTAAATCATAGGGAGTTTAGATGTTAATCTTTCCTAATTTACCAGTCTTCAAATTATCCAAACTCTATTCTGAAAATTTAAACCTACTGAAAGCAGGTTTAGTTTTCTTAGCTATCTTTTGTAGTTCACAGACCTTCAGAAGACTGTGGCCCAGTTTGAAATATAGTATTGAACATATGTCACTGGAGACATTCTAGATTTGGGTTAAGGTGCGGCAAGAATTTAGAGAGTCCATGGAGTCTGAAAATACTCTGTTGAAGCATTTAATGTAAAGGGGATATACTCCTCTTTCCCATCCAATTTGCTGTCTTCCCACTGACCTCGCTCTGTCAGCTGAATGCCCAGAGAATGAAAGGACTGTTCCCTTTTCTACACCCCTTGGGGTTTACAGTCCTTTATCTCTACTTGAGCCTTCACATCCACTAAGTCCAAGGACCACAAGTGAAGCAAGAAGAGGGAAGGCTCCTTACAACCTTCTCTTACCTTCTTGCGCACCCATGCAGCACTAGCTGCAATCCTGGCCCTCTGTGATTCATAAACTATCTAATTCTCTTTTTAAAACTCTCTCCTAAATCAAATAATTTTGTTTCATTGCCTCCTGCTGCATGAAGGTCAAAGCCTAGTGGTGCATACTTCACTGATTCTTTATAACAGTGACCTCTTCAAGATCGGTTTAATTTGCCTTGTGTTGATGGCTTCCACTCCAGTCTTCATATAATTACGGGAAGGTGACATGAACAGCCCCTTTTCACCCGTGTGAATGCCTGGAACTATCTCTGGATGTCTACAGGTAATTAAGATTTGAGCTTGCTGTTCATGTAAAAGGCTTTCTCTGATGGCTTTTTTTTTTTTTTTTTCCCTAAAGAAACCTTAGGTCTCATGGCTTAGGTTTTTGAGCTGGGCATGGAAAAAAACAGTGCATTAACAATGTTGAATATATCAATGAATTTGAGAATAAATGCTTCATAAATGTTTCCATTTCTTTTTCACAAATTCGTTCATCTTCTAACAAATAAGAAGTGAAGAATGAAAACAACAAAGAATAACTAATATTAGAAAGGAACTGAAATAAGTCTTTTAAAATAAGGAAAATTGTATGGGCTAATACTTATACAGTGCACTCAGGGGAAAAATGCAAGTAATTATAATATTATCTCTCTATTTCGAATATAGGATTTTATGGATTTCACAATGCACATAAAAAGCCACATGTTCCATTATATTTACAATGCTCCACTTTTATTGCATACAGTGAAAAAATATGATGCAAAATGAAATGGGAAGTCCTGTAGCTTGGTTTTATTTGACTAGGTCTGATTTTCTATTGTAAGCAGCCAAAAATGTCACAGGAGATAGTTCCAAAAGTAAACGTGTGGGCATTGTGCAAAACATGCTGGTAAAAGTGCTACAATTTCCACCTTTAAAAAGCGACATATCAAAATATAAAAGGCCGTAATTAATAATGCTAAGAAGAGATGTTGTAATTTGAACTGACTGACCACAAGCACTCCGGTTGGTCTTCTTGTATTATGCAAATTCTAAGGCCATAAAGTGACCTGATTCACTTACAGTTTTCCAAGACCCACAGTTCCAGTTTCTCACACTACCTCAGTGAGCAATACAGGTAATGAGATGGTCAGAACAGTAATGTAACTGCCTAAATACGGAGAGAGAGCCTGTTCCTGCCCAAGGTCTCAACAGGAAAAGCCTGTATGAAAAGCTAGTAGTCCAGTGTTGTTTTTCTTTTTCCTTTTCATTTCTTTCTTTTTTTCTTTTTTTTTTTTTTGGTTTTTAATTTCCTCAGCAGCCTAAAGAACAACATTATAAGAACTTGGCTATGGGGCTTTTGAGTGACATACAGATGGCTTGTGCCTGATCATCATGAAGTAGAGAGGTCCATGCTAATATCTGTGCTCAGGGCACAAATGCCATTAGGTGCTTTCCTATAGGTGCTACAGGTTAAGAACCTTAGTTTTCACTAAGCTTGTTGCTTCTATCACTGTATATATTTACATAAAATATTTACATTAAACTGTTTTGCTGTGAATTTGTTCCCAGGCTTCAAACACCCTGAGGAAGAGTGGGTTGGTACAAGGAAAAAGAACTTCACTGAGGTTAAGGTGGAGCAGCACAACTTCTAGGAGCTTTCCTAGAACAAGGATACAATGATATAGTGTTTACCCTTCCCTGGGACTAATTTGGTCTTGCTGGAGGATATGTCAAAACTTCCATTGATTTAAATGAGTCAAAATTAAGATCTTGGGAAAATAAACAAACAAACCCAACGATATCCTGCTGTTATTTGTAGGCTTTTTGCCTGTGCTTATATTTAAAATAATATACAAATCCATGTATTACATTGTTATGTAACACATATTATAAGGCATACTCTAACAAATATAACATTATAATGATACTGTACAGTACAATTGCATAAAGTCATAACAGTATAACACATATGATAGAATATAATAAAAATATAATACATATAAAGAATTATAATACATCACAATATACATTAGAATACATGTAACACAATACCATGACTGAATTCATAATTTCAAAATACCTCTTTTCTGATTGCCATCAAGTCAACGTATGATCAGGAGTTGATGGAAGAGTAAGGTGAGAGATAAGACATGAGGATATTTTTACTAAAATGTATCAAATTTTAGGAGCAGAAAAATCAAATATGAAGAAAGTACCCCAATGTATCTTTGGAGGAATGCAAAACAGGAAATGACCCTTTTTCCCTGACTTGCTAACACCATCTGCCTGAACGTCTTTGGCAGGAGAACAGCCTCTGAAGGAAAGAGCTGGGACAATTAAGACTAAACTGGACAAAATCCAAGGAACGAGTCTGTATTGAAAAAGTGATGGAGCAGGATGTTTTAAAGGCCTTCTCGTTCTCAAACTAGATGCTCTTTAGTGGCTCTGGATCTGATCTGTGGAGCTTAATATTTAATACTGAAATATTTTGAAAAGTGTCATGGAAACAGTACTGCCTTCGTATCTTACTGCTCAAAACAGGCTAGTGAAATAGCTAGCTCAACGTGCTGATGCTTTTGCAGGATCTCGTTCTCTCTCTTTACACTAAGCAAGGTCCCTGGCACTGAGCAGGGTGGAGGAGCAGCCCCATCAGCTGTGCTCGTGCCTGTTTTTCAAGCCCAGCCTGGGCCAGGCAGAAGATTTCAACCCTAGGACACTCCTGACTGACTACTGATGTTTCCTAATGATGACAGAAGCTTTCAGAGGAGCGGAAACTTACAGAAGAAGCAAAGTGGGAGGAAGAGCGAGGAAATGAAGGACCTGGTGGCAGGGAATTTACATAAATAAGACAATAAAAATTCATGTTATATGCAAAGTGGCACATTGCATTGTATGTGGAGTGTCTCCAGTTTTCTCAGTGTGCTGCCTTGACAGCTGTAAGAGTGAAAGAAGGAGCATGGCCAGTCAAGTGTATTAGCTGATATGCACATAAAATCCTGGGCAGGATCTGCTTGCACACAAAAGACTTGGCTCCAGATAATGCTGTCACTCTTCAATCATGTGTCATGTTTCTGTTAATCTTGCAAACAGCCAATATCAAGATGCACAGCTTTCTTGCCCTGCAATGTTTTCTACATAGGCTTCTTAAGCACACTTTAAATGCAGGAAAGAAGAGCTAAGAAACTCACTGCAGCACATATATTCTTTTTCTGAAGGAGCAGGCAAATCTCCAAAATTGTACGGGAATTAACATGTATGGGAATGGTCACCAGTCTTGACATTTTCTTGAAAAATGTGACATGTTGAATAGGCAGCAAGAATCTATGCTGGAGGGCAACTTTGTTCGTTTCTGTCTGCAAGAACTGGGCAGCACGAGGAAGGTCTCCACGATCAGCATGAGATGGTTGTGTCATAACATCACAGAATCAGTCACAGAATCACAGAATGGTAAGGGTTGGAAGAGAAGTTCAGAGATCATCTAGTCCAACCCCTTGACAAAGGGTCATCCAGAGCAGGCTGGACAGGAATGCATCTAGGCAGGTGTGGGTGAACAGGACTGTGGGAGAAGCAGAGACCAGAAGAAGGAATAGAAGAAGCAGGAACACTGGCAAGGGAAGGCCCGTGATCAAGCCCTAACGACCCATAAACAATGCCTGACAGCCCCACTGATGGAGGGGAATTCCACCCGCCTGGTGGTTGGGGGTTGCAGGGTCCTGTCGGTTGGGAAAGGAGATACATTGGTACTCTATAAGCTGCCTGTATGTTATAATAAACGATTCTGGTTGCATCACCAACCGGAGTCCGTGCCTTCATACGCTACAGGCAGGTTTTGAATATCTCCAGAAGAGGAGACTCCACAACCTCTCTGGGCAGCCTGTTCCAGGGCTCTGGAGCCCTGGAAGTGAAGAATTTTTCCCTCATGTTCAGGTGAAATTTCCTGTGTTCCATTTTGTGCCAGTTGTCCCTTCTCCTGTCATGGGGCACCCTGAAAAGAGTCTGGCCCCATCCTCTTTACACCTGCCCATTGATAAGCATTGATGAGGTTCCCTCCCAGACTTCTCTTTTCCAGACTAAAGAGACGCAAGTCTCTCAGCCTTTCCTTATAAGAGGGATGCTCTATTTCCTTGATCATCTTTGTAGCCCTTTGCTGGACTCTCTGCAGTAGTTCCTTGTCCTTCTTGAACTGGGGGCCCCAGAAGTGGGCACACTACTCCAGATACGACATCACCAGGGCAGAGTAGATGGGGAAGATGAACCTTTCCAGGGACGGAGGTGAGCCTGAATGGCCTGTGGTTTTCTGGGTCCTCCTTCTTGCCCTTTTTGAAGACTGGAGCGATACTGGCTTTCCTCCAGTCCTCAGGCACCATGCCTGTTCTCCATGTCCTTTCAAATATGATGGAGAGTGGCTTCATAACAATAACATCTGCCACCTCCCTCAGTACTCTTGGGTGCCTCCCCTCAGAGCCCATGGATTTGTGAGTGTTACATTTGCCTAAATGATCTCTAACCTGATTGTCCTCAAGCAAGGGAAAGTCTTCCTTTCTCCAGACTCTCTCTCTTACCTTCAGGGTCTGGGATTCCAGAGGGCCGTGCCCACATCAATGTGTGATCACTGTGTCATCCGGTACGAGAGACAGGAATAGAGAGTAGGGTTGTGAGAGGCAGGGACTTCTTTTGGACTAGTTGTTCCACAATTGATTGTTGCCAGTGAACAGCGCAGCAGGTGCTCATTTACTTGCAGCAACCTACACACTTGGATAAGCCCAAAAAACCTGCAATACAATGCACAATATTTTCTAAATGTGTTAACTAACTGATTTGGAAGCATTTCATTTGTTTGGTTTGTTGTTTTTGTTTTGTTTTTTTTTTTTTTCTCTTCCATACTATTTAAATCACTATTCACAGAAAATGCTGTTTCTGAAAACTATGATTCCTTCTTTATTCAATGAGATATTATTTATCCCAGTGCCAAGCTTTCTCAAGCAGTGAAATCACGCTTAAGAGGTGAGCAAGATGTAGTGACTTTTGGGTACCTCACATCTTTCTTAGCTTCAACAGAGACTACTAACGAAGATAAGAACTAGAGAAACCAGAAACAAGATTTCTCTGACCCTGGTAAGAATTTTGCAGAGTGCATCAGTGTTGACCAAATTTCTGCAGTCAGTTGAGCTGGTTTGCTACTGACTTCAGTGGGAGCTGGGCTAAGTAAAGGCAAAGCACCGTGCTAACTCCCACTCGCAAGACAATCAAGCTGTTACTGAATCTGACATGAAAGACCCTGTTGGGAGTAGCCAGGGAGAGCCCACACGTACCATGTCCAGAAGCACATTCCACATAGCTCAGGAAACAACCCTCAGGTGGTAACAGATGCTCTTTGAGTCTCTTGAGGTGGTGTTTTAAGCCACTCTGGCCTGACACTTTTTAAGATGTTTCCTCTTAATCAATAGTACCTGCCTGCTCCCACAACTGGGGTTTTTGGAATAGGAGCCTGTTCTGTTTTCACAGTAAAAACAAATGTACCATAACATGGTGAGCTGCTTACATCCTAGGTGAATGCTGAGAACACAGTGAGATTTAAGGATCCAGTACCAAGCAGAGAAGGCTTAGTAGAAAATGAGTCTGGAGGATGTCCTGACCTAAGCAACATAAAGATAAAACTGACATTAAAAGGTGCTAAGAGGATAAGTGTCCATGGTGATCATTACTGGTGAATACAGCTCTCCTAATTTCATTGCTTTCTGAATTATTTTCAGAACATCGCTTTTCTCTCTGCTGTTCTCTCCTTTGTCCTCTCTTCCTGCTGCTTTCATCTTTTTGATGTATGTATGATTGGCAAAAGAAGGGGGAGGGTTGAGAAGAACTAATGCTGAGCAGCAGAAAATATCTGGGAGGGAAAAAGACTTTTCAGATCTGAAGCTGTCCAGATGCTTTCAGTGCAGTATTTACCACAGCTGCCTTTTCCCTTGAGAATGCTAGAAAATTGTACCAGTGCAGGAGTGTCAGTCCTCCTTTGAAACACTTGGGAATATCTCTTTTGTCTCTCAATGCTTCAGTTTTCACTCTAATAGTTTAACATATATAGTAGTCCACAGCTCAAAACTCTAAGAAGAAAATATTTTTTCCAGATAAATACTTACCAGGCATTGGTGATTCTTATTTTATATTAAAGAAAGGAAAAGAGATTCTCAGAAGAAGAGATAGACAAAATTCTACACTTCAGTGATTCTGACGTCATTTCCCTAGCATTTTGGGTTGGTGGTGCTTGCTGACCTCTGAGAGCTACAGCGTGATCTAATTTCTTCCTAAGAATAACTGGTAATAGCAGAGACCTAATAGGAAACAAAAAAGCCCACACCCCAAAACCAAAGAAAAACCCCTTGACATCAACTACTGAACAATAGATTGAGCTAATCATTTAAAGAGACTAATTTTAAAGAAGCTACCTAATAAAGAGAAATAAAAAGGTTCATTATGTGTCAGTAAGGAATATTAAGTATCCATGACCCAGGAGAAGAAAAAGAGATTGAATTTGTCATCTGAATGAAAACTCTTGGAAAAAAAACAATTAGGGCATTAATGTAAAAGGATTCAGCATTTTTTAATGTAATTGACCTTTGAAGCCCTATGAATCTCTTTTACTTTTTTTTTTTTTTTTTTTTTCCTTTAAGGCTGCAAAGCATTGCTAAGAGCCCATTTGGGAACATGACAATTTAGAAAATGGAAAATGCATTCCTTAGTCTGAGTTTAGTGTGGTTGCATGCTCCCATTATTACCCATGAGATAACACTTCAGTGTTCCTGTTTTGCTTTTTCCCAGACTCAGACAGTTACATCCCTAGATACGTCTAGGAACCCTGGGTGTTTGTGCATCATTATGCTGTCTGCTTCACTCCTTCCCACCCTCAAATTGGATTAGGTCCATCATCCTTAAAGGCAAGGGATAGAGCATGAATCATCCGTTGTACTAACTTTGAGAAAGCCATTAAGTGCTGTAGAGCTTCAGAAACAGCTTTTAATATATCCAGCAGATCATCCTCAGATGCAGCCTGATGTAATGGTTTCTGTGGACAGTGAGTGTGCCGATGAAACTGTAGATAATGAATAACAAGATCCTAGTAGGATATTACAGTAATAAAGGCTTTGGGCAGAGTGTCAATCCTGTGCACACCAATTTATGCTGCTTCATTGATGCAAATGTAGCAAAGCATGAGGTGGGATGCAAGTCCTTGATGCCTTCCCTGGAAGTTTCTTAGTGCAGTTTAATGTTGGAATATAACTTAGTGCCATTTCTTCTTCAAAAGGACTGGGGTCAATTTCTTATGAAAGACTTACTGGGAGACAAGAAATATTTTCAGTTCACGTCATTATCCCAAGATGTGGGAAATAATTCTCCTCTAGAGAGTAGTCAGGCTACGGGTTCAAAATGAACAGGACCTCGCCATAGTGGAAAGGGACTACAAAGTTGGAAGGGCAAGTTATTACTTAAGAAATATCATAAAAGACTGTCATTGTTGAGGGATGCCAGCAGCAGTCTACGACTCATTTCTCCTTTTTTGTTGTTGAGTTTCCACTGAAGGGACAGAGCAACCTCCACTTTTCCCCCTTGACCATTCCTATTCAAAGACTTGTAATCATAGAATTGTCTAGATTGGAAGGGACTTTTAAGATCATCTAGTCCAACCATCAGCCCAACTCTGTCAAAAATATTATGCAGATTTCATTCAAGCTAATTGCAAACAGAAGATCCTAATGTCTTTATAAACATTTTCTTTTAGTTCCCCCACCCATACTGTTTTTTTCTTACCTATATTTCACCTTGACCCTTTCTTTCAACTTTCTAGCTCCTCTTGACACAGAGGCAGGTGTCCATCTCCTTTTTAGTATTCCAGGTGCACCTACTCTGCTTTGTACAGAGTGTTGTACAGGAGGGAACTATCTCTATATGAGCTTATTTCTATGTTTGGGACAGCGTCAATTAATGCACTGCACAAAGCACGTGAACCCCAATTCCTTTTTCCCAATCCTATTTGCTATATATGTTGGCTTTTTTTTTTCATGAATTAAATCTCCAATGCATTTAGTTAGGTTTGATCCACCTTCCCATATCTTTCTTTCTAGACACCAAACTTCTCACATCATCTATCCATGTACAATGGGTAAAATTTTGTCCTTCACACTGTTTCCACTTTATATAACAAGGTTGGAGCCTGTAGGGCTTAGTGAAAAGTTAACCTTAGCAACAGTGCCTGGTGGGACAGAGTGCAGCAGTGGTGTAGTTATAGTGCTGTGATGATTTAAGGCTTACTGGGCATCCACAGGTCTGTGAGAGACTTTGAATAGCCTGTGAGGACATCTAGGGGAACAGTCAAAGAACTGATGTCTGTTTTGGACAAAAAAAATCTTATCCGGAAACTGTTACACAGCTAGTCCAAGCTAGAAAGTGTTTATAAGACTGTTGGTTGAGGTTAGGCAGCTCCTGCTCCGAGGAGTGAAGTTGTTAAAGCACTTTACCATGAAGGAGAAAAAAAAAAATTGCCAATCATTCTTTAAAATTTTCAGTGACCATGAGGATAATTAATTGTCAGACATATACATGTTTCCAGGAAGAGGAAGTAAGGTGGTTGCTCCACCATGTCTTATTTTAAACTTAGTATAATATTATATGCATGATGGCAGTATGTCAATATTTAGGAAATGTTGCTATGAATAAATGTGGTGCATTAGACTGCAGAAGGATCTCCTGGGGGAATTGCTGAAAACATTGCTTCTTGAGACCACAACTTGCTAACCACACTAGACATAACCTTCCATAATATATTAAAAAGAAAGAAGTAGTATTGGGGGAGAAGAAAATACGTTTCAACGAGATCTTTAGATTAATTTCTGAGCAATAAAAATGAGAACCTTGTTCTCATGTAAGAACTAAAAGAACAGGAGCTGGATCAGACTGTGAGGCACTGATTTCCCTTCAAAAAAAAAAAAAAAAGATAATTAATTTCCTTCCAGGAAAATGACAAATTGTTTCAGTGCAATCGATATGAATAATTCACAAATAACCTTATTCACATAAGTGAGAGGATTCATATTGTGCAGTCCTATTCATATAAGCAATGGAGCCAGTTTAGCCAAAAGTAATTAGCCAAGGGTGCTTTAGAAGGCTTGTCAGAGCCAAAGAATAAATCTGAATCACTTGAATCTGGATGTAGTTCCTTAAGTTCAGGAAATTTATCTCCTCTTTGTTTGAAGCTGTTCCCTCTGTTTCATTGCAGTGGTCAAATGTAATATGGTGGTTTGTTTTTTTTTTCAGAGAAAGAAAAATAAAATATTTAAATGGTAGAAATTCTCACATCTATTTTCTTCTATCTTCTTTGATGAATATAATTTTTTTATAACACTGAAGTCTCTGATGATTGACTGTATTTCAAAATAAGATTTTTTACATTCTCTGGGAGAGCTTTTGCTTGCATCCACAGAACAGAAAATAGATTTTATTAGGATAACTTAGAAACTCAAAGACAATGTATAAAAGTAATGGTATCTTAAAACCCTATGGAACAACTGTTCCAAAGGGAACTCATTTGTGAGTCTTGCTGTTTCTTCTGTTTCCATATCTTCGGGTTCATACACAATATATTTTCATGGGAAAAAACAGATAAGCCCAAATAAAAAAAAAAACCCACAAAAAAAAAAAACAACAAAAGCCCCCCAAAATTTTGGAATTAAAGAAATGAGCCCTCAAAGACTGTAAAAGGAAAAATGCTAGTGATATGCACACTCACAAGATTCCCAACAGGTTTGTTGGTAAAGTAATATAGAATTTTATGTTTGTGTTAAGTTATACAATATTTTTAAGCAGTTTTAGCATGAATCATCTAAGGATGATGTGCTGTCCTACCCAATAATTCGAATAAACTCCATGGATAAAAGAAAAGAGGACTTTATCAATGAAAATGACTATATATACATAGGACATATAGAAATGTGGGAATAGTTCATTTTAGATGAGAGAATGAACTTCTTCCATGTTGGTGAAACTGATTTTACTTACTATAAACAGTATGTCTAAAAGATTTTTTTTACATTGTTTATAGGTAGATGAAACCCTACACATTTTCTAGCTACTTGGTGCTATGTGAATTGAGTGTCTCCATGATCCAGACAACTTACATAACTTTTTTTAAACTGCAGCAATGAAATTATTCATAATGACAAAGAAGGGAACTGACCCAGTTTACCTGAAATGAGATTCCCCTCCTTCCCCCCAGCAATAGCTGACACCAGCAAGTTTCACTTCAAACTGAGGTTAAAGTAGTTCTTTAAAACAGAAGAACAAACTTATAGAAATAACCATTGCAAATGGGAAACAGGCATTTGTAAGCAAATGACAAGCTTGCTTTTTTTTTTAAAGCTGATGTTCTGAAGCTGATTGCACTCCTCGGTTATTTATATCTAAATGCCTCCACTCTTTAATAGTGTCCATTTATATTTCAAGTGCCCTAGATACACAACGCTGGTGTTACACGGCTGTTCCACATGCGTCGTAATTGAATTACTGGAACAAAATACAAGCAGGAGTTGTGACTTCTGATGTTACATAATTATTTCAGCCTAATAAGGTCAGTGGAGACTAACTGTGAAAGCAGGGCATGCTCCATCTGAGGAGGAATACACCCCAGGTAATAAGCATGAAGCACCATCCTGTACCACTTTTCAAAGATGTGGCTATTTTACCCTTGTGGTCTCTGGATTTTATGCAAGTGAGTCAAAGGCAAAGATGTGTCATCCAGTCCATCACTGCCTGCTGCTGATTTGGGAGCGCAGGAGCTGGAAACAGTAGTCCCCCAGTCTCTCTTGTTGACTTGCAGATTGTAAGAGCCCAGTAGGAAACAATTCAGCATTGTAGGGAGAAGCATTTTACCCTTTCACCTCAAGCTGGAAAAAGCATCTTTGGAAATCCTTCATATGCAGCTGTGGGGAGGAAGGAATTAGGAACCTGTGAGGTCTGGTCCAGCGAGAGATGTCCCTGCTCATGGCAAGGAGTTGGAATTAGGTGATCCTTAACGTCCCTTCCAACCCAAACCATTCTGTGACTCTATGTGGTTAGTCCATGGTTAAAATATTCACTGGTAACAGGGAAATTGTTAGATTGGGACAGAGAATCAAGGTTTCCTTCAGCTGCAGAGATCACGGAGGGCCTAATCATCAGCATATTGGATACGATAAAGTAGGTTTTCTCTCATTGGGAATTTTACCCTGAACACAAAAAATCTATTCTGATTATAATTCAGTTGACACATTTTTTCATGAAATGCTTTCGTTAAGACAGAGTAGCATATTTTAAAGAGAACAATTTGATTAAAAAGACTTAGCCAGATCTCTGCATCTCTGACAATAATCAGAGCTGTAATCTTGCAACCTTTACAAAAATAGCTGCACAACAGGCAGATGTGGGATCATCTGTTTGCTCCATCCCCTGCTGTGTCCTCTTTCTAAAAAGATACAGTTTGGGATATAATACAGCAGTCCCTTACCGCCAGTCCTACATTCAGAGTATTATTAAATTTGAATGATTTACAGCATTTGAATTTGCATCCACATTTTAGAAAACACAAGGTATGCTTTTGTGACCTCAACTCTCCTAGAAATAATCCTCCTAAGGTAGCTCCAAGGAGAATACCTGGTGCATCCACAGCTTCTCCAGATAGCTGCCTTCTGTGCCCAGTCTGGTCTCCCGATTTACAATATTCTCTTTCACTCCCACAGATTTTACTCAGTTTGTTTTCCTGTTATTTCAGCTCAGAAATATATATGTTATCTAAAGTAACGTAAATTGCCTTAATGATCATCTTGTTTGAGAACAAATATCAGCCTATGAGTTACTCAGAGGTAACTGAGTTGTGGATTTATTTATTTATTTATTTTAATTAGGGTGGTAGGAGGTTGTTTCACTGGCAGATGCAATCTGTAACTTTTCTTTCCTTACTGATTATCTTGATGGCCATATGCATGGCTCTAATGTGTGCAGGGGCTATTTTCCATTCTGATCGATTGGATAGGCATTACAGCCTGAAACAGGGCACCTTGCAGTCTGAAAGGCATTCTGATGGCAAACAGGGAAAACAAAAATGGACCTGATGGATAATTTGAACTAGATGATCTTCAATGTCCCTTCCAATCCAAACCATTCTATGATTCTATGATTCCTCATTTAAAAAATGTATTTTTTTTGGTCAATGACACATTTTTAACTTTAGTAAAATTTCTACCAGCTACTAAGGGAGAGATGCAAAAAGACAGCAATGTGTGTTTGTGCTCTACTCTGTAGGAAATTTTATGAAAGCTTAACAGAGGGTGATCACATGGCAACTTGTTTGGTATAAAAGATTGCACAGAAATTGAGTTTATAAGGGCTAAGAGATAAGGCCATGTTTCTGTAGCATGTAAGTGCAGGTGACACACCTCTCAACTGGCAGGTCTGGGAGTCCCTGAGCTCTGTAATGAATAATGTGTGACATGAATTTCCACTAAGATATAGCAGAAAAGTGCTGAGACCACAACATGATGGAGTCTCCTGCTGGTGTAGCTCACCCTCAAGCTAACCTTGGGGAAATGCTTTGAAATGGTAGCTGAATAACAAGGAAGCCAGTTCTTTGTATGACAGTGGTGTTTCAGACACTGACTTCGCAACATTTAGAGTTGTTTCTTTGCTTAGACTTTTATATTCCACTGAGAGAGGACTACTGAGGAGAAGAGCACCTTCAAATGGTCATTGTCAATTACAATGGACAATGCATTTTTCCAAGGAGAAAGCAATTGCTGTTTCTTCCTGAACCCCAGAGTCTAAAAACATCATTCTGCTGTAATGACCTAGAAAATACTTGACTTGTTCACATGCATTGCTGGATCGTTTTTGTCAAAGGCTCGAAAATCAGTTGTCAATTTTTCACAGAGTTGTGTGAAGATATTGACAAAAAGTGGAAAAAAAGCCATGATAGAAAAGAGTATAAGATGAGTTTGAAGGTCTTTCAGAATATTTTACATTTACCATTACATATATGTTATCATTTTCAGAATAAACACTTTAGGACAATATTGGGTAACATAAGACACTCTTTATGGTTAATTTTTAGAATTAACGCTATAAATTCTGACAATTCATATCCAAGAAGAGAAAACTAAACCCCATGACTATTTTAATAACATCATGAAATACACTTGCTCCGTATTTCTCACATGTTTAGGATGCCTCTTAATGAAACATAAGATCAGGTTCCAATATTTCTCAAGGTATTGTTGGAGTTGGCTCAAAGAGCACAGAGGGAGCTGAATACAGGTGTTGACACTTTACCTTGCTGTATTACTAGCCAAACTGCAAGTATGGCTCCTTAAGCATCTACTGTTATCCCAGTTCAATCAAGCTTGGAAACCTAACAAGGGAATAGAATATGCATTAAAAGGGCTGATAGATGTAAATTCCCTTATAAAATTTAAGGTAGGGAGATGATGATTCTATATCCCAACTTCTCCTTGTCTCTCTCATTAGGCCAATAATGAGAGAAGGCCAACTTCATTATTAATTATTTGTATGGATAGAAAGGTCTAGGAAATTAGTACAAGAGCATATTTTAAGAAATTCACAAACCCAAGAAAATCTAACTTCCAAATTCAAGTGTGTTCTATGGTGTGTGAACTTTTCTGAAGTCCAGTCTGGCTAATATGTTTTTGGCTTTATGTATATTGCAACAGGATTTGTTTGTACTGTGACTCCCTCTGCCTCAGTGAAAAACATGTGCTTTTTGTGTTCATATGCACACTTTGTCCCCTTTTGCTTGCGCAATGGACTGCTGACAGGATAATCCTTTAAAGATTACGTCGCACACCAGACTTTCTCCATCCCTTCTGCCTCCAAGAGCCCATGTAAACAAATTGAGATGCTTTACACAGCCTGTATTTATGGATACCGTTGCAACTCAGGATAAGAAAATAAGGAAGAGGTCAGGCAATCGTAATGCCTCCCTTCATCTCCTCGAATCCTTTGTCCACACTTTTATTCATCTTCCCCATCTCCCTTGCCCCTGTGACACATCTCCGTCTCGTTGCTTGGTAACCTCCCAGCACTGCTGTGCGTGGTGACACCAACTGCTCCCTGCTCCCCCTTCCACTCACTCAAAACACCGAGGCACAGTCTAAAATCGGATGAGAATTTCTTCTCTCCACTTCTGACAGACAAATCAAATTCTCGGTAAATGCTGAAAGCTCTGTTAGAGGGTAAATTCTCAATTAAGAAAGAGAAACAGAGGAAGATAAACATTTAGTAAAGGTGATTAGCAACATGGGACTTCTATCTGTCAATTATTTCAGATAGTTGATGAAAAGCCAGCTGCTGTGAAAAAAAATAAAGAGGTAAAAAGAAAATAAAATAAGGATGGGGAGAGAAAGAAATTGTTTATTACTTGTATAATACCTGTGGCTAAAGATCCCGCTAGATATGAAGCCCTAACGTGTCAGCTATTACACAACGAAAATAAAGCAAATCTTATCCCGGAGAGGCAGCAGTCTAAAAAGATTGTCTGAATGTTTTAAGCATCAGGATGTCATCTTGCCACAGGACACTATATCCGAACTTGCTTCTTTCAAATAAATTGGCAGCTTCTGATGCATTTTATCCTTGTTGTTAGTATTCATATTATTATTGAAAATTATAGATTAATGTATTTCTTTCTGGGACAGATTTTAAATCACATATTTAACAGGAAAATGGCAGGGTTGAGACACCTGCAGGTGGAATTGGGATTTTAAGTCTCTGAGGAACCTGAGTGCTGAAATTGGATGTTTTAGCAGATTGGGGTTTTTTCCAGATATCAATCAAATCCAGACTGGAGGGAAAGCAGAGTTTTGGACTGGGCTGTATCCTGCTGTGGGAACATCGGAGGCATATGGAAATGGCATCTCCCTGGCAGCCCCTGGCCTCTTCCCACACAAGCCACCTCTGCAGAACCCCCCTGCCACCACCTGGGCATGGACACTGGAGACATTGACCTGCAGGTCAATATCTAAAGGCAGAGGAGGTTCCACAGGGATATTTCACATAGCATTAGGCACCTGTATTTCAGCAGCTAAATTAAACCTCTAGAAGTGGATCTATTTTCAGAATTTTGGTGCTGCTGTATATACAATTCTGCATATTCTATATAGGACCGTACACTCTCATAAAAGTCATAGAGACCTAATAACTGTAGCCCATCTTTCAGCTGACCAGGCAGTCACTACTTTAGATAAGTTGAATTGCAGTCTGGGCTCCATTGGTTATATTGACTATAGGGTCGATTCTGCAGTCCAGGTACGTGTCCAGGAACATCTTGGAAGCTTTTAGCTCTCCTCCTTCACCTCCAGCAGTGTCTCCAGGAAGGTCTGGGTCTCTTGCACACAATTTGACACAGTTGCCAACTGCATGGAGGTGCCTTGAATAATCTACAGACTTTTAGATAGTACCGTATATGTATATTTGAATCTAGATTGCCACGACATCTAATGAGAGCTTGGACAACTAGCACAAATGGAGGCATTGCATACAGACGCCTAAGTTCAGCTGAATCAGTCTGGAAAGGAATTGCACTCTCACTTTTTGTCTGGGATTTTTTTTTTTTTTCTCAGAACCTCCTTCCTGTAAATTGCATTTCTACAGTGAAATTTTGGGGACATTTGATACGTTAGAGTCCAACCTAGAGAGTTAGAAGGCACCCTGCAGAATTCCTGGGGCATAAATTTGGTAGAATTCAGTACTAATTTAGTAATAAAATAAGGGGAAAATGACTGATGTCCCAGTAATGACAACGAAATCTCTGTAGTGAGACGGAACTCTGTGTGGGTGTGTACATACATATATATATATATATAGTATACCTTCTTTTAAGTGCAAGCCAAACCCAAAAGCTATATTCCTTTTATATTCAACACATCTTACAGTTTGCCCCCAGCAAGTCCACGCTGCTGCTCAGCCATCTCAAAAGTAAGACATAGAGAAACTGATGAGAGCTCTGGGGGCCTGTCACTGAGTGAGACCAAGTCATCTGTATTCCCTTCCTTGGTCAGTAAGGAGTTGTACCTTCATTGCCCTCGTAATTTTCTTACACTCCATAGACTGTTTTTTAGGGTAATATATCCGTTTTTTCACCCCCCTGTACTCTTTCTGCCTTTATTTTATGAAAAACACACACACGCAAACACAAAAGGTGGATGTGATTTTTATTTTTCATAAAATAACAATAAAATAAAAAACATAAGGGAGAAGGGAAACAAATGAAAAAAAAAACAATATTCTTTTTGTAGTCTTTTGATTAAAAGCATTGACAGCAACTTCACCTGAGGAAAGCTGTATTTTACAGAGCACCTGTCTAAACACCATATGTTTATAGGCTTTCTCCTTCTAAATTTCTGTATTTTTTCTAAAAAAGCATCTTTGATTGTTTCAAACTGTTCCTGTATCTCATGACACTAATTCTAGGTGGCACCACGTGAATGTCATTAAAGGTGAGGAAGGACCAAAAGATGCAAGAGTATAAAAACAATTCCCTTTCTTTCAGAGAAAGGAAATGATTCATACCTCATCAATTATTCCTCAGTGGGATTTTTGGCCTCAGTAAAAAGGCCTCCTTTTTGGAACATATGGGTGAGTCAAACTGCAATAGTAAGAAAGCACGTCTCAGTAATTTAGTTTCAATTGCTCATTTATATCAATAAAAAAATACTGTAAACAATGCAGGTTTTTTTTAGCAATGCACCAGAATAGTTGTAGATGTCTACATGAATATACAATAGGGTCTGTCTGATACATCTCATTTACGTTTTTATGATTTTGCAAAGAACAATGCAAGTCTTATTAGATTCTTCTGCATTAACTTGATAGGGAGAAACAAAATCCCATCTTCCTTCCCCAACAAAATCTGACTGTGGACTGCAATGGGATAAGAATAAATTGCAGCACATATCACCCTCCCAAATTTCCTGCCATATTTAACAAGTTCCACACTGACAAAAACATTAATGTGAGCTGACAAGCTTATGCGAAAGAAATTGTAGAGCCACAGATGACATCATGAGTATCTCTGTTCTCTGCAACTCTGATAAAATTTTTCATCTGAAGTCTTTTCCTATTATACGTATAACAATATATATTCTACTTAACCAACCTAATTCTACAATAAATCCTAAACAATAAAACTAAATATTTATCTTCCAAAAGCGGTTTACTTGGCTGAAAAAATGGAAGGAAGAAGTAAACTTGTGATATTTCTGGAAGATATTTGCAAATCAAGGAGTTGTTAATTATTTTATTCCAGAGGCACAGAATATGGCATAAATTAATTAATGGTGGTTTAAAAGTCCAGACTTGGTGCTTCTAAACTCAGCAGTGAAAATCCCCCAAAATTTGAAAAGTGGCTGTACTGGTTCAGAAAATTAACCATACCATTTGTTGTCATGCTCAGCAATAAAACTGGGGGAAGCAGAATGGGGGACTCTTTGTAGTCACGACATTTCTCTTCCCAAGTAACCGTTATGTGTGATGGAGTCCTGCTTTCCTGGAGATGGCTGAACACCTGCCTGATAATGGGAAATAGTGAATTAATTTCTTGATTTCTTGAATGAAATTCTTAATTCTTGTGTGCACAGCTTTTGCTTTACTTACTAAATTATCCTTATCTCAAATCTTAAGATTTCTTACTTTTGCCCTTTCAATTCTCTCCCTCATCCCAATGCAGGGGAGTGAGTGAGTTGCTGTGTGGTGTTTTGCTGCTGACTTGGATTAAACCACAACAATCAGTCAAGAACATTCCTGACAAGGAATGTCGCCCTCAACTCATGATTGTGGTGGAAATTTCATGGCGTAGGCTGCTATTTTTATTCTGTCTAAATAATCTCTATTATCACAAGTATAAGGGTAGCCAACCTATGCAACACATTTTATAGTTTTGTGTTTTTTTTGTTTTACTGTTGTTGAGGGTATGTCAAACTGACAACCCTACCATGGGATAACCCATCCAGTCTTCTCCTTGTGCAAATGTACTTACCTTCAGTCATTTTTCTCTTTCTGTTCCAAAAAAACCAGCAAAACTGGTTTGACGATTTTCCAATCATCTTGAATCTATAAGAGATTATAATTTCCAGATGCACTCAGATTAAGGTTGTGTTGATGGGAGCATCTGAATTCCTATCAGTCATGTTTCAATAGTAAATAAAAACAATCTTTTTGGTTTTCCCATGAATAAAGAGAGTATTAAGCTAAGAAAATATATCTTATCTCCCCTGTCCATTTTTCTCTTTCTTTTTACCATCTTGAATTCATGCACTGAATTTTACAAGTCTCCAATTTTGATCCAGGTTGTAAATTTAAGATTATATCCTTCAAATATTTGCTACGGTCTTCTGAACTAGCAAATACATGAAACTTCTCTGTGTCTTTTCAAATCACTTATCTCAGAGTATTCATATTTCCTTAATAATATCTTCTGCAGTGAATAAATGACTGTTTGAGTGTGCTTGTTATATAATTGTTGTTTTAATTTGTATTTTTTCTCTTTTTGTTAGGTGTAACTCCATAGTTCCTGTAAGATTGCCTCTTTATCTATCTGCACAAAAGAAGACAATATAAAAACAGAAGGAAAAAGGAGTTTTTAGGTCTGAGATACCAGATTTGCTGTACAAAAAGGTACATTTCAAAGAGGCATGAAGATCTATGATAAAGCACAGTAGAATCATGGTGACGTATGATCCGCTACTGTGTTTAATTCACAGCACTGAGATACCGATTTTCTATGACAATTCTTGAGCAAAAATAAGTAAATGAGCACTTTTACCCATTTATGAGAAGAAAGAACAAAATACCATTAAAGTTAGGCCTGTTCCTAGAATGTAAAAGTTAATATCCTGGAAAGGTATTTTCTGCGTTTTAAGGTACAGTCATTATGTTTCCTGAGCTTCTTTCCTATGACCATCACCATGGCATTGTGCCCAATGCTATTCATCACAAAATCAATCTCCCTTTTTATCAAAAGCCAGTGTTGGGCTTTTCTAGGTAATGCAGGTGTAACATTGTGCGCTGTGATCACCCTGAGGGAGGGCAGCGTTTGCCAACAGTTGTTGCAGAACAGTAGCTAAAAAGCTGAAATCGTTTTCTATATTTGGAAGAGGAAATTGGTGTTTTCCAGCCAAGTAAGGGTAATGCAGACTTTTTAGTGGGACTGCTGTATTCATGATAAGAGGAGTCTAAAAATGGGCTTTATATCTACACAACTAAATCCTTACCTGACATTACTCAGCAGAACTTCATTGCCTCTGGAACAATAACACACACTGGATAAGAATTTGATTCATGATTTTTTTTTTCCATTCAATTAGACGTTCTTCTCCTTTCATCTTTCAGCTTCTCCTTCCCACTACACATGCTTCCCCGATATGAAAAAACAAACCCTTGAATATTCTAGCCACAGCTTCATTGTTCAGCTGGTTTTAAAGTTAAGAAAAATATGTTCAGCCAGCCTTATTTCCAGACACTACTCCCCTCCTCCCCACCACAGTAATGACTTTCTATTTCAACAACTCATTCCAGACTACAAAACCAGATGGATTCCTCTCTACTACATTAGTGAATGTATTCTTGATCAGAAAGTAGCAATCATTGAATACATCATGTACAATGACACCAGGGAGGGAATTGTTCTTCATTCTGCCCAGCGAAGCATGTTGGAACACCTGTTTCCTATCTTGAAAATTTTTATGACTACTGCCAAAGAAGTTAGTGCTGAAACAGCATCATTAAGTGGTTATCATTCTTGGGCACCTGTTGAAAAAAAAAAAAAAAAAGATGCAGAAGCAATTCCAGACCTCAGCTGGTCCCAGGGACGCTACACCTCTCCCTGCCAATGGGGAAATTTTCTTATACGTGAAAAACTCTGCTATTTGAGGGAAAGGAAAGCATAAAGGGAAAAGTTCTAGTTTATTGAAACTTTCTGTTACAGCAAAGAGTGTCCTTTTCTGGGTAAGTTTCACAGAAAATACCAGAAGTGAATCTGAATCTGAGTACTGATGTATTTGAATGGAGTAATTCAAGCTCCATTCCTTTCAGGTGGAAATCACATACTTTGAGCCTGACCTACCGTCAAAAATGGGATTCAGAAAACTTTCTCAATATGGGTTTGTGCATTTTGGATTTTATTGCCTGTGCTAAGTAACTGTCCATTATCCAGCACAAAAGCAGACGTGTAATTAATCTGAGTCTCACTCTCCATACTCACCACATAAGAAACACATTGTACGTAGGGTACATAAGAAAAACTCACACTGAACACTTACAATTAGGGTGAGATGAGGTTGTTACCTCTCCCATTTTATGTGTTTTCCTCCCAAAGGAATAAAAAAGAAATACTGGTGACGCTTGGCCTTGGGGAATTCAACTTGGTCCAACGTTGACGTTAAAGCTGTTCAAATAACTGCATTTTTGGTCTGTTGAATGAGCTGCAACACAAAAGAAGAAAAAAATTCAATTGTTTGAAAAATACATTATTCAACTTGTGAAAATTTGAACTTGTTTCCATTGTATTGAAACTTATATCACAACACAAATCAATTTGTTGTTTAATTTGCTTGTTCTTTGTTTTTATTAAATTTTGACTTCTTGTAGTCAAATATTTTGACTATTTTTCATTATTTCTAATCTAATGTACTTGTAAATTTGAAACTTGCTTTCTGATGACCCAATTAAGCAGTTTTTATGAAAAAAAATCTCAAACCTAGTTAACTGCAGGACTTCACTATGTAGTTTTTTTCTTGAGATCATTATATATAAAGGAAGTACAAGTAAATCAACTAAGTACTTTCTCTGGCTAGAGAATATACTCTGTGTTAAATAGTGATCTTTGGGCTTTCAGACATAAGAATGTTTATTTTCATACTGAAAATTGCTACTTCTATTATAAATTTTGTGGAAAATGTTGATTTGGGATCTCAGGCTTCAGTTATTACTGGCAGGTGCTAATGTTGCGTGGGGACCACTATAAAAAGACAGAAATCAGTTGTGTAGAAAGATCAATCACACAACTTAGAACTTTTGTGACAATTTTTTAAAAATATTTTAATAGTGTTTATTGTACAGTAAGACAATAAATCTTCTCTGTCACAAGCAACACCAAGAAACTCAAAGAGAGAATAATTCAGAGGAAAACTTTTTTTTTCCTCTGAATTCAATTCTTCTACTAGTAGTAACAGGCATGTCTTGTCAAAGAAAATAATAAACCAGAATTAATCCCAGTCTAATTGTGATTATTTTAAAACTTTTGATTATTTCTCACCATGTAATTGTTTCTTGACTTTCTCAGTGCTTCCCTGGAGAGCTCAGAGCATAAATAGTCCAAAATTGTAGCAGTTTCCTCTCATTTTACACATTGCACCCATTTTACAGATGAGAAACTGAAGCCCATATGTCTTACTCAGTTTGAGGCAACAAATGCATTGCTAGGTTTAAGGAATGCTCAAGCCATGCTTTAATTATCTCAAAATTACACAAATCTTAAAGCAATGTCTCAAGAGAATTTGTTATAGCACGTAGCTTTGTTTTATCTATCTTGATTACATTGATGAAGTAAAGCAGACAAATGCAATATAGGGAAAAAAACCCCAAAATCCTACATAGTAGTCTAACAGGTAGTAAATAAGATAAATAAGAAGCAAAGTAGTAATACAGGGAATTTTACCACACCCCACTAGGAACTCAACTGTTAGAAGTATCTTATCACTTGATATGAAGAGTTTTTAGAAATTATTCAAAGTATATTTAGTTTGTATATTAAGGTTTAGCTCCCAGCTATGAGATCTATTGTGCTGTGGAATGACCTTAGAAGAAAGGTGATTGAAAAGTTATTGCTTGAAATATTTTGAAATGAGATTGGGCTGATCTTGAGAAAATTATATTGTGGAGAATAATATTTCCTTTAAAGGGAAATAAACTAACTGATCAACAAGGTATCTCTCCCATCTCTGTCTTCTCTGGTTATTATTTACAGCTTTCCTTTCCTTTTTCTCCCTCTTTCTACCTTTCTTCAATAGATATTTGAAGCATATAAATATGCAGATGCTTAATGGATAAAGGAAAAATTCTCACTGTCTGCCAGAGGAAAAACACATTTATTTTACCACCATGCTGTGTGCCCAGCTAAGACACAGAAAGACAAAAATATATCAGCTTGCAAAGCTAGGAGGGGACAAAAGTATAAGGAAATGTTTCCATTTTTAAATAGAAAACCTTTCAAAAACCTTTTGAAAATTGAACATGGAAAGGAGAAAAGAGTCATCATGGCAAATTAACAATGTTTAGTGGCCAAACTCCCCTTCCTTGATAATTCCTTATACATTAGCTCTAATACGAACTCATCTATCAGCATGGATGAAGGTGAGGCAGGTCAGTTTGCTATCAGAAAGAAGATAAATGAACTGGGATGGCTGGAATTTGCAGCTGCCAATAATATGGACATTTCTGGTTTGTTCTTTTGTCACTCATAAGGCAGAGTTGTGAAGACCCTGTCTGTTGAACAGGTCCTTGTTATTGGCTGTTGGCAGTCAATGGTCATTGATGTATGAGTTCTTGGAAATGCTGAGTGTGATATTGACTGGCCACGTCTGCTGATGAACTGACACCTTAGCTTTTAATGTTAGCCAGTTCATTAGCCAAAATGAGTGTAGTTCCACCAAATCTCTTATTAAAAGAGAACAATTGTCTGATTATTTGCTTTAAACTGTGAAAGACTGTCAGTGCATAGGAAACTGAAGACTTTGTTATATGGTGAAGGAGGAGTCAGTTCAAGTCACTGATGATTTTTACAGGTACTGGGTCTTCTGTCCTTGACATTCCTGAAAAAGATTGGTGAGAAGGTGCTAACAGGAAAAAAATGAGGCTGAAAATCCAACTTTCTCAAGAGGAAGAAGAAAGAAAGTTACTGCTGGATTGATTTAAATTCAGAATACTGAATAAGAAAAGTAAAAAAAAGAACACCTCTGAGAATGACATTAGGCAGTTAAGTCAGAAAATAATGATATGCACTCAATTTACATCATCTTTAATTGGCTACTGAGTATCTATGGTGCAAGATGTGTTCATTGTCCTGAAAAGAATTGAAATGCAAATATTACCTGGAATTAATGATTGCTATTTGATAGCTCTCACTACACAGATCTTAAAACATGCTCCTTAATTGTTTGTTTTAAGCATTATTTTATTTTTTTCTTGAATAAAGACTAAAACTTTTAATAGAAAATACTTCTTTTTTTGTATCACCATGCATGTATAGACTGTGGTGCCTAGCTTAAAGATTTGCAAGGTGTCAGGGTGTGATAATACAGTGTCAGAACTGCCACAGTGTGGTGGGTTGATCCTGACTGGATGCCCAGTACCCACCCACCCACTCTATCATTCCTCCTCCTCAAATGGTCAGGGGAGAGAAGATAAAATGAAAGGCTCGTGGGTTGAGATAAGGACGGGGAGAGATAAGTCAGGAATTACTGTCATGCGCAAAAGAGACTCAAAGTGGGGAAAGTAGTTCAATTTATTGCCGTTCTAATCAGAATAGAATAATGAGAAAGAAAACCAAATCTTAAAAACTCCTTCCCCACACCCCTCACTTCTTCTTGTGTTTAACTTTACTCCGGATTTTCTCTACCTTCTTCCCCTGAGTGGCTCGGGGGGGTGGGGAATTGGGGTTGTCTTCAGTTCATCACATGTTGTCTCTTCTGCTCCTACCTCCTCACACTCCTCCCCTTGCACCAGTGTGGGGTCTCTCTCACAGGAGACAGTGCTCCATGAACTTCTCCAACGTGAGTCCATCCCATGGGCTTCAGGTTTTCACAGACTACTACCTCATGGGTCCTTTCCATGGGATGCAGTCCTTCAGGAACAAACTGCTCCAGTGCAGGCTCTCCACGGGGTCACAGCCTCCTTCAGCTGCATCCACCTCCTCTAGTGTGGAGTTCTTCACAGGCTGCAGGTGGATATCTGCTCCACCGTTAACCTCCATGGGCTGCAGAGGGAGAACCTGTGTCACCACGGTCTTCACCATGGACTGCAAAGGAATTTCTGCTCCAGTGCTTGGAGCACATCCTCCCGCTGCTTCTTCACTGACCTTGGTGTCTGCAGAGCTGTTGCTCTCGCATACTCTCACTCTTTTCTCCTGCTATGATTCCTGTTCTGTGGGTTTTTTTTCCTTTTCTTATATGTGTTATCACAGAGACACTACCACCATCACTGATGGGTTGAGCCTTGGCCATCGGCAAGTTTGTCTTGAAGATGGCTGGCATTGGCTGTATTGGATATGGGAGAAGCCATGCTTGTAGCCCATCTGCTACCAAAACCTTGTCAGTCAAACTCAATACATACAGGGAGATGGGAATTTTATTCTATCATGGCTACTGGCTCATATCGAACACATGATCCACTAGTACAGACCATCGTTTTGAATGACTAGGGAAAGCCAGGGTTGTTGTATCATCTCAAAAAGGTCATCATATAAATAAATCTTTGGTGAATATTGTTTAGACCTCAACAGTTTATCACTACAAGATTATACTCCTTCATCTATTTTTATTATGATTACAAGAGACCTAAAGCTACATTTGCAATATAGTCAGGTTCCTCCTCCAATGGAGATCCTCATACCACTGGAGGCCCATAATAATTTAGAAAGAGACTTGAAAGTATGTGAAAACTATCATTATTTTTCAAAACACATGTGTATACATTCCTGCAGTTGGCAGAAGTGCCACTGCCGGCTGGTGGATGAAACAGGGAGATGACCCCGGATGGCTGTTAGAGTGTAGAGTGCTTGTAATTATAACAATAAAATTAACGTTTTTGTAAAGCAATAACATTTTGATTATGAACATGTTAAGTATTTTATTTATGTATCATTATCCCTGATCTGCAACTATCAAGCTGTAAGAGGATTTCAGATACATTTCATTTGAAAGACTGGAGACTCTGTGCCATACAATTGATTCACAGCTCTTTAAATCCTTAATATTTTGCTGGGGAGGAGTGTGTGGTGTTGTTTCTTCTATACAGTGTGTATATCTGTAACATCTTCAGAATTAGAGAAGCACTTTCTGACATTGACAGGTTTTCAGCCAGTAAAACTTTAGATTTGGTTGTTTCACCTACAATCAACTGAACTTTAGCCACTACAGTCTAGAGTGGGAGGATTATAGAATCATAAAATATCTTAAGTTGGAAGGGATCAAAAAGGTTCTTTGAGTCCAAATCTCTGCTCCTGCAGGACTACCAAAACCTAAAACAACGGCACAGGTAGATGCCCCATCCCTGGAAACATTTCAGGTAAGGTTAGACAGAGCTCTGAGCAATCTGAACTAGTGGAAGATGTCCCTGCTCATTGCTGGGGGGTTGGACTAGATGACCTTTAAAGGTCTCTTCCAACACAAGCGATTCTATGATTCTATGATTTTATGATTCTATGATTCTAATAAACAACTGGCATCAACAGTTCCTGGAGAAATACAATCATTCAATTCTCCTAAACATGGTGAAGATAATGTGCTTGATTTTCCGTCAAAAAGCTACTTGTTCCAGCTTTTCCAGCTTTCCTAGTATATGAGCTCAGTCGCACACTCACTCACCCCAGGTATCTTGGTACCTCTTTGTGACATAGTTTAGTAATGGGTTTTGTCAGTGTTAGGTTGATGGTTGGACTTGATGATCTGAAAGGTCTCTTCCAACCTAGGTGATTCTATGATTCTGTCTTGAGCTTCTCTTAGACCGTATAAACTGGGCTGATATAGAGACAAGTTGATTTTGCAAAGAAAGTGCCATGTTAGCTGTGGCTAAAATCCAAGGCAAACTGTGCTTTTGTTTGCAAAGGATGGTTTAAAATTGCCTAAGTAGGATCTCAGAAAACCATACATTTGTGAAAGATTTTCAAGGTTTCTTTGCAGTGACTGTTCACAAGTGAATGCAGAGTGTATTCCGCTCTCTAAAACTGACACAATTTCTTTTATTCTCAAAAAGGGATACAGTTGGAATAAGAAATCAGAATTCTGCAGTCTAAGTAACTAAGGCTCACAAATGAGTAACATTAAATTTACCAGCCCACAAACCATTGTGACTCTGTTGTATCTACGAAAGATGTGTAATTATTAAGGCCTAGCTTATTAAGCACATTTGGAAATTGGCTGAATTGCCTGATTTGGTAAAAAGTTACATGCTACATTTAATCAGCCCTCCTTTAAGGAACAAATGTCATTAAACACCACTTAATTAGCTGTTCCTACATCCCCACTGTGTGAAAAATTGTATCCTTCATGACTACAAAACATTTTTAAGGTCAAATGTGGTGAATAAAAATATCATTGAATGCCCTCTGGTAATAGTCTACATAAAAGTGCAGCTCATTTGCATTAATTGAAAAGATTACTTCTGAATCACAGTTAATCAGAATCTGATATCTGTACTGTACAGATGGAGAAGACCTTCTATAGTTAAGCTTACATTTTCTTTCAATTGTTTCAGTTTTTTGAAAGTCTCTTAATTTGTCAGAATGGATAGATATGAAAATACGTTCTTGTTCTATCAATTTAAGATTCCTGCTTTTATATGACACTTGTGTGCCATGTTTGGAAAGAGGAGAAATAGGCATTAAAAAGTCAGGAACTGACCAGTTTGAAAAAATAATGAGGTTTTTTTTCTTTTTTTTCTTTTCTTTTCTTTTCTTTTCTTTTCTTTTCTTTTCTTTTCTTTTCTTTTTTTTTTCCTCTCTGTAACTCAGAGAGAAAACTGTAACTCTGTAACTAAAATGATTTCTCTTTTTGTGTCCGCATGAGATCTTATATCTATTTTACTCTTTATCATTCACTCACTGAAGCCTTTCCTGCTTATTTACCCCCTCCTTGCTTCTCCTTGCCATGAGGTAATGTGCAATGCCGTGAGTCCGAGACTCCCACCTGGTTATTTCACTGAGACCTCTGAGTGCTAGTGCTTTTTAGAAAAGCTATGTCAGAAGCCAGATTTCTGGCAAGCGCCAGTGAAACGGTCGAATAGTCTGTATCACTGGTGTCACCCCCTGATGTATAAAACAAAAGAGAGAAGAAAAAGGTGAGAGATGAGGATCAGATTTTATTTTTAGATAGGAAGCTATGACAGGTGTTGTGGCTTGTGACAAAGATTTCATCTGCTCTCTAAGCAAACTGTGGGAGGGATGTCAGCATGATCCCTGGAAAGAGCTGCAGCATAGACCCCAGCAGGCTTGCAGACAGACAGATTTCCTTAGCTAGTAAGAATGAGTTCAGTATTACCTGAAAAAATGTACTGATCCAAGGTTTCACTGTGACACTCAGTTTCACAGGGTGCACACACAGCAAGACCATTTTTCTTCTGGATATATTCCTGGAGACATAACCACCAGAATGGTGAGCTTGCCAAGGCTATTTAATGGAAGAGTTCTCCCTGATGGGAGATACTCAGTGGCTTTATTTCTCTCTTGAGCTAGGAGTAGATGAAAATGCGGGAAGAATTATTTTATTCCACCTTAATGCCTCCAGTATTTTGGGATTCTACAGGGATTTTCCTAAACTTTGGTATAAAAACCAAAAAAAAAAAAAAAGGCCCTAACCCCATGCGCTGCAGCCTTAGTTAGGCTTTTCAATGCCCTTGGAGTTCAGAGCATTTGAGGTTACATTGGTATGTAAGACTTTATCAACAGCTCTGTGGGTTGGAGCGGGGCTTGGATCAGCCTGGCTCCACATCAAGGAGGCTCACGACATGGCAGCTTTCCTCAGAGGGCGCTGTCTGTTCCCTTTCCATCTCTTCCTCGACCCAATCAAGGAAACAGCCTTGTTTTGCTTCTGTTTAATTGACTGAAAACATTTTTGTTATTGAAAAAATATATCTGAGGGAATCATGTGGAGACAATGTTTCTTATTTTCAAGGTTATTCTCAGGTCTTTTCTTTAAAATTCTGACAACAGAGTGATTCTCTGTATCTGGGAGAAAGTACTGAGCGTTTTTTTCATTATATATAAATGATATATGCCTCTTGTAGGATCTTCAAAATATGGTTTGCAGCACAGTTTCCTTTTTCTTTTTGTAGCTTTTCATGATTTCTTTAGTTTTAAGCAAAGTTAAAGGACACATTTGAAGTAATTGGAATACTCAGTTTTAAAGCCCTCTTAAACACTGACAGGTTTGGGGCACCAACCACCTCTCTAGGAAACCTGTGCCAGTGCCCTTATTAACATCCTTTAACTTGGTCATGATGGTGCCCTGAAGTGGCCAGGCAGTTGGAGTAGATGATCGTTGTAGGTGCTTTTGAATTGAAATGTTCTGTTCTAGTGTATTCTATTCTATGCTATGCTATGCTATGCTATGCTATTATATTCCATTCTGTTCCATTCCATTCCATTCCATTCCATTCCAATGTGTTAATTGAATAACAATCTCTGGAAGAAAAAGAAGAACAACAGAAAAGAATAGCAACAAAAAATATATCTGTGTTTTCTTCATAAAATCAGAAGTCAGAATTAAAACAACCAACCAACCAAACCAAACCAAACCAAACCCGTCAATAAAATATATTTTTAAACAAATTAAGTAATACCCAGTGGAAAAAAAGTTCCTCTTTTTTAGTTACTTTTCTATTTTTTTGTCATTGCACAACTTTCTTATCGATATGTTCTACAAAAATAAACTTCATGGTGTTTCTTTTCAAAGGTAAAGCAAGGTTTAGTGATCATAGTTCTGTTAAGAGCTAAAAAATAATGTTCTCTGTAGATCTAGAAGTAATGCCTTATGCTTGCAGTGATAAAAAATAAATGTATTTCTGAAGTGGTGATGCAGGTGTTTCAGAGTGGGAGAGAAATACTGTAAGGACATTATGTATATATAAATGTTACATTATAATGAATATTATATCATTTTTTCAACAAAACTGAAGGATACAATTTAAGGAAACATAAAACATTAATAAATATATAAACAGACACCACACTCTTTTTCTTTCCCTATGAAGGAGTGGTGCAGGCACATCTTTGCCAAGTAGGCAGTTTGATCCCAAATGTTCTTCAGTTTCTTGCAGGGCAAAGGTCTAACCCCTGAGTCCTTGTTATCTGCTGAGTTCTTCTGAAGTTAGCAAATTCTTTTAAGCAGGTCTTGGGCTCCACTCCAGGAAAATTCCCCAAAGACTCTAATAGGGGTGTTTCTAAGTAATCTCTTGAAAAATGACTAAGAACTAACTCTGTGATGTTAAGGCACAACAGATTTCTCTTTCAGTAGCAGAATGTCTTCAAACTGTCCCTCTGGTCTCATGGTGATGAACCTTTCAATGTGATAAAATAACACTTAAGGACCAAATATTTTGAGGCTTAATAGTGAAATTATTTTTGGTATGAACTCTTCCTTGGCTCTCTGTTCTTCTTTAATGTTTCTTCTCTCTTTTCTAATGTCATCTTTTTTTTTTTTTTTTTCCTTGCATACACAAGCTTAGTTTGGATACTGCAAGCAAGCAGAACCTTCATGCAGTAAGTTTCTCTTCCTGATTTTTGTAAACTTGCAGCAGGTTGCATTTGGGTTTTTTAGTACAATAAAAATGTTTCCATTCAGAAATTACCTCAATAAAACTCTGCTCTATTGTGCTTTGTGAACCCATTATTTTGTTGCACACTACCAAAATACTGCAGAAGCATTTTTTTGATGCAGTATATGCAAAAAATAGGTAGTATGGTGCAATTGCTAATGAGTTTATATACATATACATGCATGTATGCACACAATAGTGGATCTTATCCATATAGCAATCCATATAGCATCATCTTATGAAAATCTAAAGTTTTTATTATAAAAATGAAATTTTTCCAAAGATTTTCCTAATCTTTTGACAATTTATTCTCAAAATAAATTTTCACTAGAAGCACTTGACTTTAAAGTTTACAGCTTCTTTAATCAAATAAGAATATTTGATTACATATATGTTCATCTTCACTATCATCTTTTTTTTTTATAAAATCTATGGATTTTCCACCCCACTGCATCACATTATTTAATGAAATGGAATTTAGTTAAATGAATTGTTTCCTCATGTCCAGTCTGAGCCCTCCTCACTGGGCTGTCTCCAGTTTCTCAGCATTATCTTGTACTTTCAGGCTCTTGTTTATTAAGAGCACAGACAAGGAATCACTATTGCAGGTACTTTACAAACACAGATCAAAAGGTTCTGCAGAAACAGGTACAAATTTATCTTGTGGTCCTAAGCAGAGTACTGAGTGGTTATGCATTAAGTATTTCCCATTCCTATGAACTTTCTTCCCTGTTCACCATGATTAAAGGATATTAATATAGTATGAGGGAAGCTCTGCACTATTATTGTTACTTTTGTGCATGAGTTACACTACAGTCTTCACTGTAAATGTGGTAGCTCTTATTTTCTTTCTAGTGATAAGTCCACCTCCTTCCTGTAAAGTAAACTTTATGCATTTAGTTTTTTTTAAATAAGATGAGGCAGAACATGCAATTGATTTAAGCTTCACACAAACTGCTGTTCTTTGTGGGTATCTGTTATGCATCATCATGATCTGAAGCCAAACCTTCTACTAATACAGCTGGATCCAGTTGCTGAAATTTATAAGCATCTGATGTGATTGAAATTAATCAATAGACATTCAGTGATCACGTAAGTTGTACTCTCCAGTCTGATCAGTCTATGGCTGGCACAGAACATAGAGGAAAAACAATGTATTGTATTTGGCCACAAGCTGTAACAGACTTTCTGCGTGCAAATAACTAAAGCGTATATGAAGGATAACAGGCTATATCTGGAAGAGGCTCTGGGAAGTTTCCAATCTGTCCCTGGCAGCCCAAAGTCTAAATTTAAGAACAAATACAACAAATATATATAATAATTATTCTGACTGCTTCGGAGCGTGAACTGTAGGTACCAAGAAATGATTTTACCTGGTTACACAAGCATTTCAAGAATAATGTTTCCAAGAGGTTATTGTTCCTGACTCACAGCTGGGGCAAAGCAGGAAAATTCCATGAAATCTCTTTTCCTGTGGATTTCTGATCCCCTCCATCCAGTAATGTGGAATACTATGAACATGGATTTTTGAAAAAGCAAAACCAACCCAAACAACAACAAATACATTCTTATTCATCTCCTGTGTGATTTCTGAATCCATTACTTCACCCAGGCTGTCTCCTGGTGAAAGAGGTGGCTATAATGTCTAATATTTCCCTTGATTATAATCCTTTGCTGAACAATGCTATTTCTTGACAAAGACTACACACTTGCCAGTGTGTGCCAGAACAGGCATCTTTTACCTGGTTTTGACTTTAAGACTACTGGACACCCTTTACTTTGATTGATGCTGACGAGGTACCATGTGAACAATAGCCCTGAACAGGCCTTTGAGACTTCAGAAAATAAAATTTTGTTACGTCTCTCAAGGACATTTTGTTTAAAAAAAAAAAAAAAAAAAGACTCCAAACAAAGCCAAGGCCCTCTCCCTACACAAGAAAGAAATATGATCTTTGATTATAGTGTTCTGGTAGACTAGCAGATATCAGGAAAACTTGTGTAATTAATTTGTCTTGTGATAATCACACTGACCCTCCCTTCTAGTGTTGTTCCTGTGCTATTTTGGGAGATAGTAACTGCATACTCATTCTGTAAAAGATCTTTTTTATAGTAGAAAACAGCTGATTTATCTTCCTTTTATTTTAAGGGCTGCAGTAGATTTGAAGGCTGATTTATTTTGTCTGCATTAAAATGGGCAACATCACTTGGTCTAATGATTAAGTATTCATGTCTGGATATAAATTACTTTCTTTGATCTAGATAATAACAGATTATTTTTCACCCCTGCTATATGTGAATTATGAAAGATAGTTATTTCTTTAATCTCCAGCATATCTTGCTATGAAAGGGTTTATGCATTTAATTCTCCTGGTTCAGGGAAGAAGTGATCTTTTAAGACAAACTAGGATGAATATATAGCTGCTGCCAGAAATCCTTTTCCTTTTTAAATGTACTTTAGAAGAAGGAGAAAAAATGACACACAGACAGAACATTTCTTTTGCCCTGTTTTCTTAAAAGTTAATTTCAAGTGGATACACAGTAGCGTTTGGAAGCCAATGAAAAAGCCAGAATATCTATTTGCTCAGCCAGGGTATTTCATTCTGCAGGTTCAGAATCCAACGCTTCAGCAAGCAGATGAGTCTTCCCTCCCCTGAGCTGTCCGGTGAGCGAGCCTTGTTGACAGGCTCTGAAGTAGACTTCAGAAAGATGGGAGTTCAGTTCTGCATTGAACTATACGAAAACTCTGTAGCTTTGAACACATCTTGTAGCCTCTATAGCCAGTTCTCATATGTAGAAATTAGCGTAGCAACTCTGCCCTGTCATATGGAGAACCTTTCTACTGCTCTTTAAGATGAGGAGAATTGTACCTAGTAACCAAGGTGACTTCATCTCCTTTGATTGTAAAGGAAACCAGAAGTGACTCAAGTGTAGTTATTTCTGCTGTGGCAAGTATGTTTAATCGGGTGAATTTTACCCACAGTTAAGGTCTGGACGGATGGCTGGATGCTGTCAGACAGTTCAATATATTGCTTTTAAAAACTGATTTTCTTCAGTAACAGCTGATGAAATCTGCTCCTTCTATTTTGATTCTCTTCATAATGTATCTCCTCACATAGGCAGGAAGAACTACCAGCCTTTTGCTTACCTGGGAATTTGCACATGTTCAGTCACAGAGTATATGTAATTTTTCCTCTCCAGTGTAGTATGTGCTATTGCACACTGATCTATTTACCTCATCAATGTATGTTTGGCCAAGCATCTTCCCCCATCTTACTGGCACTTAAGGACACAAAGATGACAACATCCACACATTTTAAAAGTATAATACAGTATCAGGGATCTTTGCATGGACAGCAACAGCCACCTTAAATTCATTGTTTTCTCATCAAATTAGGACTTTCTCCCTTGGGTGCCATGATGTAGCTAATCTTAATATGGCCTACTGGTTCTCAAATTGAAAAAAGGTCATTATGGAGTGCAAACGCTGTTGGTAGCATACTGCTATATTAAACATCCAGATGTCAGCTTTGGCAGAGGAAGACATCAACAGTTCATGACATTGTAAAAAAAATTTTCTTGCCGATCCATTTATGATGAAGTATTAGGTTGCCCTCTTGACAGGTAATGCAATATTATAAGTATAGATAAATCAAACATACAGATGTACTTCCTTGAATTACAATGGTCACTAATGGCATTTTGGGAAGAAAAAGTAAATTTAAGTCTGAGTAATGTCTGTGGTTACTCCTGCCTGCCATTTCTGGGGTGCTCTGAAGTCTGCAATAGCTCCCTCCAAGGGAGAAAAAGTTTGTGCTTGTTGGGTAACCCATCTGGATACACCCTCCTACACATTTGTTCTTGCTTTTTAGAAGACTAATGAGAGCTCTGTTATGGCAAAACCCTCCTCTGACAATGAAATTCAGTGCTTGTCCATTGTGGGAAGGAAGTGAACCAGCCAGATTCTCCAATTCTGAAGGTACAGTGGCCCACCCACCCAAACTCAGCTTGGTGCTCTGGCATGATTATCTCTCATGGGCAAGTTAGTGGTGATGCTGCTAAAAACCTTATCAATCACAATTCATTCAAAACTGATTTTTCTCTGCCAGTGGAAAAGAGAGTGTATGCTAGATAAACAGATCTGTCTTTAAGTAAATGAAGCCTTCTAAGAGGAACTTGTTAACAGATAATCAACATTTTTTCTGATGCTATTTGCTTTTAGATGGATATCCATAATTAGAATAGAGACATCTTTTTCAGGGCTAATCCATTCCATAAGAAATGAAAAGGTGCAGTTAAAAATGATTAATATTTCTTGGGAACACACTGAAAAGGGTTTTGAGCTGTAATATTTAAACTTGGTGATTCATGATAGCAGAATATTTAAGCTGCATAAAATGTACTCATCTTTTGAACTTGTTTTGCTAGCATCTCAAATGATGGATTCAAATATCTTCATAATCCACTAGTTTATTATAATCTCAGTGTTTTGTACTATTATCTCATTGACTTATTTATTATTATGTGTAATGTATTAAAAATAGGGTGTTCTGTTGATCTTAAGCTCTGAAAAAGTAATATATGAGAGTGAAAAAGCAATAGTTGGAATTAATTATAGATGTAGACATGATGGAGGACTCTCTGCTAGTGTACATTGGCGTAGTCCCATTTAAGTCAATAGAGTAAGACCAATTTATGTCAGCAGAGGGGCTGATTTAACAGACATTGGAAGGAGATTTACTGGGATTTTCACAAATGTGAAAAGAGAGACAGAGCACTGAAAAAAAGCAGACAGCTTGTTATTGTATTTGTTAGTATGCTATTAACCTCCACACCTGTTTGTGTAAGCACAGCAAAAGTAATTATTTTATTTTTTGTAACATATGCAGGAAAGGTGCAAAATTGCAAGGATATCAGCTGAGGGATTTTGCATGAATACAAAGCTTGTTGAAACCCAACCATGGTGTCTAATAAAACGGTAAAGATCTTCTTTTTGAACATCAAAGAAGTACATCAAAGTGTACCTCCTGATGGCATGGAAGCTAGTTAAACAGATTCAACAGTTATCCTGTAATAAGCTTTGAAAAAATATCTATGGATAAATAAGACAGAATATTTTGAATCATGGGAACCTTTCTAAAACTATGTGGAGTGAACAAATAGTAGGTCTCATTCTTACGTCCCTTTCGTTTTACTTCCGTGTACTTCCACCTACTTCAGTGGTGATGTGCTGGATTTACACCATGTGAGGGTAACTCAAAACAGGCATTGTAAGGGCAAAGTGACAGAGATATTATTTCTGATAAATTACAGGAGAGCAGTACGGATTAATCAGATACTGTCTTTCAAGTATTAATAGAACAATAGGGCTGATTTTGGTTCCACTCTGTGAGTCAGAGTGTCTTTTCCTCATACTTTGCAATTTGACTACAAGGAAACCTACCTAGTGTGGAGTTTTTGGTGAAGTGACTATTTTTATAATGCAACGATTCATTCCTCCTGTTTCATACAAAGTATTATTTTGTGCTAATCAAGGGGCTCAGTGTGACAGCCCTGGTGCCAAAACTACCTATAGAAAACAGAGGCTGCTATCCAGCAGTAGAACTTGTCCTATATCCAGACTTCAGACTCCTTTACTGGAAAGAAAAAACTTTGAAGAACGCTGTGCCTTAAAAATAAATTTTGAAAATTAGCTGTTCTTATTTATTTTGCGCTTCTTTTCCTTCAAGCATGAATGACACTGACGTAAATCCAAAGAATTAATTTGCAGTTAGAGGAATCTCTCTACTGTCTTTCTTCCTGTAGCCATGTGAACACAGAACTGGAGATAATACTTGGCATGATTGATCTGGTCCTCTGATGTTCAGACAGTTGCACAGAGCCACCTTAGCTATTTCAGAAGTGGGGTTTCGATGGGATATAGTTATGTTGAAGGTGAGGATGGTGCTGTGTCTCTCATGGGAATACGAGGGGCAGAAGAGAGTCTGAGAAGGGTGAGGTGGAGCACCCATAAGGAGACATCAGAGGGAGAGTGATGGAAAACTGAGGTCCCCGCTGTTCCATTCCTCTGGAAGCAACAAGCCAGACTTGACTTGCAAGAAAGAGGTGGGCAGTCTAAAGCTGATCATACATCCATATAATTTCCTCCTTTTCAGCATGTAAAGACTAATATCCCTCTTGGTTATCAAGGTCTCCATCAGGCAGAAATCCATGGTGCTTAGATGTGCCACAATCAGAGGAGTTTGCTCCCTTAGTTTGTTTGAGTCTTCACCAGGTATTGTCAAAGAAATCACTATCATCTCACAAATAGAAGTCTCTGAATATTAGTAGGAAGAACTTAGACTCTGGAATGATTGACTGGGTGTTATACACAGATGGGACCAGGCAGGGAAAGAGCAGAAACGGGAATGTCTCTTTATGCGTGCGTATAGATGTTCATAAAGAGATACTTCATCAGTTTTGTTAAAACCAGCTGAAATTCTCAGATGTCAGCTAGTTTAAGACAGAGCCCTGCTAGTTTACATTCATAAGAGTGGTGATATGTACAGCCTTTCTGCCATTTTGTGCTTCTCTGATGTACCACAGCAATACATCATCAAAATACCATTCCTCTGATAATGTATTGCTGTGTTATTCTGCTAAAGTGACTTTGCTTGATGACATGCTCAAGTAATACATCTTTAGACAGATGAACTGTAACAGCAGTGGCCTCTCTGTCGGTCACATGCAAGGGAGCATGGGGAAATAAAAGATGTAATGTCAGGGGCTGGGGAGAAACATGAGGCAGAGCACGTGCCAGGCTTTGTGGAACATAAAGCACACTTAGCAGGAAATACATAGGAAGTCACTTAAAGGACAAATTAAACGGGCTTGTCATGGGGCCTCAGAAAGCATGTAGGTACTGCTCATCTCTGGTGCAGTACCTTTAGCAAAGTCAACAGCGAGGAGTACCATGAGAAAATTCAGACTATATTAAAATGATGGCTGTGAAGAATATTCCACGGGGATGCAAAACATTGGATTCTCTTAAGACCAAGCTAATGCATTCAAGCTGCAGCCCAGGAGACTCAGCTTCACATCTGGCTCAGATAAAAGGAGTTTGGCATTGCAAACCCACTCCTCCGGTGAGTTTGTCTTCATTGAACTGTTTTGCGGCAGAGTAGTTCAGGGAAATTAGAAAGTTGTGCTCAGGATCAAAGGGACTCCCTTCTGCTGAGTTACTGTGGTTAGCAGGGATGTGTGGGAGAAGCTTAAGCATCCTAGAGTCAGGAGGCTCCTGTAGAAAAATGTGCATAAAAATGTTACAGCAACACACACTGAGATGTTTCTTTCTCCCTTTACTGAAAGTAAACAAAACAAAACTCAGGTAGAGGAGGCATGCAATTCAATTCAAAAGCATATTCTTTTTAAAAAATTGCTCAAAGACTAATGTCTTTCGTTGAGAAATGGGTAACTCACCATTGAAATTCATTGCTACATGAAGGTGGTGTGTCAATACTCCAGGGTAGCTTTGTAGATTTAAGAATAGAGGTGGATTGTGCCCTAAACACAAATAACAATTGTATTGCAACAGCAAGAGTATAACCATGAGAACTATCCAATCCTATTTTTAAAATATAATGTGACCCACTGAGGTTACACAAAATTTTCCTGTAACATATCACACCCCACAATCAGATTCTCTATAATAATTTTGCACTCTTTTCTGAAGCAGCTGCACTGACAACTGTTAGAGACACGGACTTGCTCCAGCTAGTCCATTCATCTGTTCCTAGGTGACAATTTCTTGTTCCTACAGATAAATCGAGGGAAGCTGAAAAAGATGCCTGAAGTGCAAACTGAGCAATGCTGAGCTTAAAGAATCAGGTTTTCACTATCTGCTTTCTCTCCACATATAATAAACCGAGTTAACATGACCAATAAATAATAAATGAATAATTGTTAGGTTTTATGTAGCACCTCTTATCAGAGCAGCTTTGAACACACTGAAGGGAATACATAAATTAATTCTTGTAGTACGCTATTGGGACAGATATGTTTGACTGTACACATTTCACAACTTGTTAAATTATTGTGTACATTTCCAATTAGCCTAGTCCATACTGTCCACAATCACAGGGCATTCCCCTGCAGTTCTAGGTGCCCTGTAGGCTCGGTGGTCCCTGCAAGCTGAGTGTACAATCTCAGTATAAGGGAAATGACAAGAATTGTGGGAAGGTGAGAAGAGCAATAAGCAACAGGGGATAGACAGGGATTTCTGCACATGATAATTACAAGTTTTCTGCAGGCATGCAGAATTTATGGTTTTCACCAGCACTCAAAACTGTAATTATGGAATAGGAAAGGTAAAAGTGTTTTAATTTCCATTGGAAATTACTATTTATTTTATTTATTTAATAAACCCCCAAAACCCCTGAAAAAAAGTGAATGATTTTCATTCAAAAGGAAGTTTCAGAAACTCCTGGAAAAGATAGCTCATTCCTTGCACCTTTTCTTTAGATGGCTCATGACCTTAAGTGAAGTCTATCTGTCATTATGTATCACGGTTAGAAAACTCTCGTTGTACAACTTTCCATCTTCAAAAACACAAACAAGCAAAAAAATTGGGGCTGCGGGATATAACCTATCTAGTGATCTCTCCAGCTGACACTAATGAGTCCACGGGGAATGTGCACAACTCCACAAATGGCTACATTTTTCTTGCAAATCTTTCTCTCAAGGTCAACCTCCCAAATTTATTTAGAAGTCATTTTATTAAAGTTTTGTCCTGAAAAGAAAACTTTCCGTCATACACATATCGTCAAGTTATTCATGGATCACACCCTTTTGGTTTTTTTGAGTATGGAAAAGGCTATAGTGGAACTCAGGGAGCTGAGTATTTGAAAATCTACCCCCAACTCTTTTGCTGTAGGTCACATAACAAGACTCTGTCACTTGCTGTAACTTTGAGACAAAAGGCAAATTAATAGAGACAGTTCATTGCTTATGTTTCATAAAGCTGGGACGGAGCAAACTCCACAGCACAACAGGGCACAGTTGGAAAGACAAATAACAGGGGACATTTATTTCTAAATCTTCACTTGCTATTATAAGTTGTCATAGTCTATGCCATGTAGAAAATGTTAACGGGAAGTTCAGTGAGTTCAGTGAAGCAAATCATAAAGATTCTTTAAAAATATTTTCTATTCCTATGGACAGTAAAAAGACAGAGGCTAGAAAGCTTTGCAATATTAAGGCCCATGTCTATAGCCCCATTCCCCCACTTCAGGTTAAAAAACAGCCTACGATCTTGTAAAGGTATTTTAATGCTTTTTTCTTTGCTGGAATTCATTTATTCTTTCCTTTGTACCAGGCTTATAGGATTTTTTTCCCCATTTTTCACATGAGGTAGTTTCCATGATGACCATAAAGCTAGAACTATTTTTGCTACTGAATTATTTGCAAATATAAATACATACAGAAAAATAAACACCAATGACTATGACTTAAAAGCCACCTCAATAGCCCAGGAATTAGGAAAATGCTCTTTTCAGGGAAGAATTTAAGTGAGTGCACAACTTTTCTCATCTGTCTAAATGGTTTTTTTACTGAGTCAGACAAAGGTCACCCAGCAAGGATGAAGCTGCTATTTACATAGAGTAAAATGAGGCAGTTTATACTTAGGTCAAACTCTCAGAGCATAATGTTCAGTAATTCTCCACTCCTCAAACGTAAAGTGGGTGTAATTAAGGATGTAAGTAAAATCTACTCAATTTTTTCATCCACTTGCATATGAATAAATGAAAAATGTAAAAAAATGTGAAATAAAATTATATTTATACAAAATAAATCCATTATTATAATCCTGAATCTCAACTATATACTGCATCTCTATTGGCTGTTTTGTAAAACATAATATTATGAATATCTTTATTTTTATTCATTTGTAACACTGCAATTAGGGTGGTATTTGTCTTCCATATTATTAATATATTGAATAATTGCTCATACACAAACACCGATAATCCTTTGAAGCACCCTCACTCTTCCAGTCCAGAAGAACATGAGTCTGCCATCAGTCTGGTAGGCTACCCACCAACCTCCTGTGCTTCTCTTATACACCCCAATGTATTTGACATGGTGCTAGAAGCCAAGAGGCTTAAAAGTCAATGAGGTAGCCATATAGAAAAAAATCCCTACTTAGGTTGTCTCTGAAGTCAGAGGAAAAAGTCAGCTCTTCTGGAAGATGATTTATCTCACCCCAAGGGCCCACTTCAGGACACAATGAATTGCCCTCTGGAAGCATTTGTCTTTGAGCATAAAAGGCTATGTGAGAAGCTAAGAATATTTGTCAAGTGTGGATATGGAAATAGTTTTCTATCCTTCCTACTAATTCTAAAGGAAAAGTGGCTTGTTTTAACTGTGAGCATCACAACCTCAACACATTACTACTGTCCGCCGTGTTCAGATTCTCTCATCACACCCTCATTGCTGCACTGCCTATTTGCTTTATGGGAACTGCGTGACACCTTCATCTCTGAGGCAGCTCTTTCACCTCTCCTTAAAATTTGTAGTGCACAAATTAGGTAGATAGGTAAGAAAATCAGATGTTACCTAACTCACCACATTCACGGTGTTGCATTGCTGTCTGACTATCTTATCCAAGTAAGCCTGATGGTAAAGGGCTGTGATGAAGGTGCTGCCTCTCTTCCTATCTCTTCACCTCAGAAATTGCTTGGGATGGGATATTTTGGTGGAGCTGGTGAAGCAATGGACACATACATAGAAAACACTAAAGGAGATGGTCAAAGCATGTATTTTCATATGTTATATTTTTTCTTCTGACCAATATTTCCTTAGTAAAAAAAAAAAAAAAGCCAAAACACAGTTGTGTTGAAAAGAAGAGAAGATTTGTAATTTCAATACGGAAGCCCAAGCCAATGAACTCTGTCAAATGCATCCAGGAAGAAGTGAACACTTACCATGAACTTAAACAACGGAGCTTAAACAACAATTGCAGAAAGAAAAAAAATAGAAGAAAGAAACTAGAAAACTTCTTAATAGAAAAAAAAAAAGAAGGAGATCAAGGCTTTTGTAATATGTTTTGTGCCGTATGGGAGATAGAAGAACTTGATTTTTGTTCAAGGTGTCTCTTGAGAGTTGGGACATGAGGAGCTACTATAGATAGTCTGTGCTTAGTTTCCAACACTGTGTAAAAATACTGTGCAAAGTTGTTAAGTGAGCTAAAGCACCTATTAGAGAGGGGAGCAGCCAGAGAAAAGTACTGGTACAAAACTGGAGTTACATCGAGACAACAAAGCAAGGAACAGCTAGTGCAGTCAAACATCAAAAGGTTGGTTCAGCTTCAGTTCAGCTCTTGTGACCAGCAAGACTTAAACGTTTAAAATAGTGCATGAAAACTGCTGCAGGAAAGAAAAATCAGTTGGTTGGCCTGGCAAATTACTACTGGTATAATTTTACTTTAAGACTTAGATACATATATAGGCTGTCTGCTTGTTTATCTACCTTGTTTTCTTACCCTCTCTTTAGCCAAATTAAAAAAAAAGAAAAGAAAAAAGTTTATTGGTCACCTGATTCATATTTGGTGAAAGAGAAAATATACTTACTTGAGTATTGGAAGCTTTGGTATAATAGTACCAGAACTGTGAATGGTTGGGATTTAGTGGGGGCAATGTTGGTGGGTTGGTTGGTTGGTTGGTTGGTCGGTCGGTTGGTTTTAACGACCTCCTTAACTTTCACTTTTAACTAAGTCCTGGCAGAAGTCTTCTGACAGTCATATAAAGTTGCTGAAGGTTACTGAGGGACATCCTCAGGACAGACCTGGTGGTTTGATGCTGATGTGTTTTTTTACACACAAATGCTCTGAAATTCCAAAACTGAACAAGTAGAAGAAATGAAACCAACCACAATGTCTCTAACACTGTATATGAATATATATTTATATACACAGTCCCTGGTGCAGTATTTTCTCATTTAATCCTTCCTCAGCATTCCCTGTTCTTCCTTTAGGTTCTTTCTTGGTTTTAATAGCTCAGCTATTATCTTTTCAGATGTGGCCCATTAATTCTTCTGTATGAATTCATGCACAGTCAGCTCTCCCCTGCTAATGACCAGAGAAGAATAGTGGCTAAATCCCACTGAGACGGATGTGTATTGTTTTAGGTGCTTCTTGATTTATTGAAATCTCTCTGTACGTTTCCACATTTTCAATTTTTTATAGAATTTGAGAAAAGGAAGCATTTAAGAAGTCATTCAAGATAATAGAATCATAGAATCATTTAGGCTGGAAAATACCCTTGGGATCATTGAATCCAACCATCTACCCTACTCTACAAAGTTCTCCCCTACACCATATCCCTCAACACCACATCTAAACAACTCTTAAACACATCCAGGGATGGTGACTCAACCACCTCCCTGGACAGCCTATTCCAATGCCTGACCACTCTTTCTGTG
>JAOQGH010000012.1:146304106-146365815 GCA_025769975.1 Gallinago jamesoni
AAGAAAAAGAAAAAGAAAAAGAAAAAGAAAAAGAAAAAGAAAAAGAAAAAGAAAAAGAAAAAGAAAAAGAAAGAAAACCAGTTTGGATGTTATTGTAATTTATGTGAAGAAGCAATGTAGAGATTTCATGTAGCTGGGTTTTCTTTGTCTCATCCAGTACTGTTTGCATATGACCAGAAACTCCTTTAAAAAGAAAAGAATATAAATAGGAAGAAACACTGCAGAAAGCAAAAATTAAATGGAGAGAAAAAAAAAATCACTACTTTTCTGAAGTCTCTCTTTGGAAGCCAGGAAGCTTTTAAAAGTTCATTCAGTCAACCTATGTGAAAATGGGAAAGCTCGGAATAAAAGCTTTGTCCAAACTGACAAAACACTTTGATCATTTGTTTAAAAGCCAGCCTGGGTTTCTGAATGGCATTTGCCTTATACTGTAGATATTCCTCTACAATTCAAGATGTACACACAGGCCACTATTGCAAAGTCACCTGGCATGAATGCCAGCATTTGCATGTGAGAAAAAGTACAAAGACGGGAACACGGTTGTGCTACATCTGACTGACTGATGTAGCAAGTAATCTCAGGAAGGAGAAGAAATAAATAGGACTGTGGCAGCGAGATTATTGTGATTTAATGAACACCTGCTTGGTTGCCCTTTGCATTGACGGATATATAAAAGTGCTCCTGCTTTTCTTCTGCAACGTTTAAGTGCTTCTGTCACACTGCTTCTTATGTGCCCTCCCAAATCTTACACTTTCTTTCTTGCAGAAAATGATGCTCTAATTCTAAGGGGCTATTCATGTGTAGGAATCAGTACATGCATATTAACAGCATCAAAGCTTTAGATGGTAAACTTTTTGGGTACCTTTGTTGCAAGTGCTGGCTCTTGGTAAGTATCTGTGCAAATGCAGCACAATGAAAGCCTGATTCAGTTCTAAGGTCAAGGAGAAAATGTAGGCACTTCAGCATCTCTCTGTTTGAGGTGAAAATGGAAGCAGAAGTTCTGGGTGTTTTGTGCAGCCATTCACAATCTGATTGCTCATGCTTTAACATTTCTTTGGATTAGATGTTCTCTCAAAAAGATCCAACTTCACCACTGTTATTTGCTCCCTGATGGGGTGCGAACGTCTTCACAAATTCTTTTTTGCTTCTTGACTTTCTGTTCAGATATGAATGATTAAGCTACTTTCCCAAATCTACTAAAAAAATATAGAATTATAGTGATAGAAAGATGTCTATCTTTATATCTTATTCCTCCCTTGCATTTCAATGCATTTTCTGCCATCTTGCTTGACCCAAAGGGTGTGACAAAATTGTCAAAGAGAAACATCTGGTGCTGTTTGAGATGTTTATGTCGACCTGCATGGCTGTCAACTGTTGATCTTGGGGCTACAGATCTCACGGAGGTCATGTGTTATGCCTCCTAACACACACAGAAGTCTGGGATACTCTAGGATGTTTAAGATGAATGAGATACCACCTAATGTGATGTGCCTAATACCAAATTTCTAGCTAAATTGCTCGTAGTCCTATGTTTGCTTTGGAGTAGGGTCAGGAGAAATCTATGTTATATAATATATATTCCTCACTGTTTTGAAGGTTCATGTTGAGAAATATTTGGAGAAATTAGTTTTAAGATGTCATCAAGGCTTTATGAAAAATTCCACATTTCATGTTAGACTCCAAGAAACCTGAGTCATCTTCATCAACTTTTACACTGGACACGCAGCAGTGAGTCTGGAAACAAAGACAATTGAAATGACAACAGTCTACAGGCATAATGTTTTATCATTCTTAAAGTGGAATAAAACTGTCAAGACATTTTTTTCCAAATGAAAATATAGTCATTTTTTTGATGGCAATAGAAAGATATTGAACTACTTCCTGGCTGCTCTTTGCAATTTGTAGTACTTGGAAATTTTTAAAGGGAAGTTGATGGGGACAAATAGACATTTCTAAAATGTCAAGTCATTCTAAACATGAATTTTAATTTATTTATAGACTTACTCTGATGTCTGAAATGTTACAGAGCTTCCAGCAGACAGTATTTAGATTTATATCAGAATTTTTCAAAAGCTCAAAAGCAATGGCAACTTGCACGAAGATAATGTTCTAGCAACACATTTCACAAATGAATTATATAAAATCAATGGTTGGCAAATTTTCTGAGTACATTTTTCATACCTGAAAACACTTTCTAGAGGAATTGTTTCCTAAAAAAGAAAGTGGACCAGACCTGAACAAAACTGTTTGTCCTGATTGTACACTTTTCAAACATGGTATGAAAGGCACCATCATGTCCCCATTGTGTTCCCCCTTGTCACTGTTCTAATGGCTTTCTGAGTGAAAATTTCTAAATGGGTAAATGCACAAAGTTGTTTACAAATGTCAGATGGAAGAAAAAGAAAAAAGGTGAAATAAAACATATATTTGCCTATTGTCCCTAATCTTATTTGAGTTAGAATATTTCTAAAAATTTGGCTTTACAGTTTCTAAAAAAAAATGGTTCATATAGGTTGGAGTCAGGCAAACCCACAGAACAGATTTCTAGGAGCTGACGTATATAAAGGATGTCCTGTCAGCCATAGCAAGGTTGTTCCAGATTCTCCAGAGTTTTTTCTTCCAAAAGTTTTTTAATAATGATTTTCAACACGTGAGTTTGTCTACCAAAGACTCTTGAGTGCTTTCCCATTTCATTCCTGTTATGCAGTATTTAATGGTCTTTTGAAAAGTCAGGTTTTTGCTAATGAGATTAAATAATCTATATGCAGCAGTAGTGAGAGCCAGATGCTACTTGCACAACTTTCTTTCTCCTATCAGCCACGAAGGCTTGTTGAGCAGCAATGTTAGCTGTGTGCATCCACGTATACACACGTGATGGGTACCACGTGCCTCTGAGTCTTCCCTTTAGTCCCAGGTGGAAACAGCAAGTGCTGACTGTGCAGTGTAAATCATAGGAGTGATTTCCCATGAACAGTTCCTGAAAGATTATTTTTTATTTCTTTAGGGGAAGAAATGCAAAGAGTGGGGGCAGGAATAAAGACCTTACAGATTTGCCCACTTGATTTCTTAAATGTAATGACTTACTTGAAATTTAGCATTCTTTTCTGCACACTATCTTAATTGGGTATTTTAAAATGTGCTTTGTCTAGCAAGTGGACCCTGTTCTTTTCAAACATCTTACTAGCCCTTTTCAGAACTATTACTTCTCTGCTAGCACAAACACTGAGCCTATCAGAATAACAAGTTTGTCCCTTTCTGTTAATTTATTGATACTAATTTGGTTCACCTTATTTTAGGAATTACTTTATCTTAATGCAGTCTGGTAACCCAAATTCATCCCCGACATAGCTAAATTTATGTCATGGGACATTAAATTTCATGTTCTAGCTCTGGGCACATTCATCTAGACTGTCAGGGCTATTCTGTGAAGGGACTTTTTACAGAATTGCTTTATAAAAGAGCAATTTGCCCTAGTATCTTAATGTGGTTTATCTTTTGAAAGATCTTGCTTGTCCTGACTTTTTTTAAATCTTCATTAAAAGCAAAAAACAGGGACAAATCTTAGTTGTGCTTAACTTTGATGTCTTTTTTTTTTTTTTCTTGTAAAATATCCTGGTTTGCATTTTGATTATTTCTAACACATTTCAACTGCAAATGTATAGTTCACTTCATTAACTGATGAATCTCTACTACTGCAAAATATTTGCTAATTTTATTTGGTTTTATATCATTTGTTCTTGTGATAGCTTGAATCCTTGACTTAAATTGTGAACATTCAGTGTTTTTTAAAAATAAGACTTAAGATGGGGTTGAATATAAATCAATATTCATTCAGTACAAACAAGTCTTGCTTGTGGTAAGGTAAACAGAGATTGTGTCAACAGCTCAGAACAGATCTGAGCGTGCTTCCATTTACAGTAATCTACCTGTAGCAATGAAGAGTAGATGCAAAGGAAGCACAAGTACTCCTTAAAAAATAAGAATGAAGAAGGGAAAATAAGATATAAGAATTCCTCTCTGAGATGTAAAAATCAGAGGGATGTTCAAATCTCTGTCCTGTGCATACATATATCAGCAAACATTTTTGGGCATTTGGGATTTTCTTTAACTCAATCACAGCACTCTAAATGTTAAAATCATAAATGAAGAAAAACAGTAGTTTTCCAACATCAGAATTGTTTAATTTTGAAATCAGTTATGGCAAAAACACCAACCAGCAACAAAAGGGAAGAAACTTGATTATTTACACTTAGCTAAGGTGATATCACATTGCCATTCAATTAACATTGTCTTATTCTTAGTGGAATGACAAGCTAACAAAAGAAAACCTTAACAATCAATTATTCCATCCAGAAATATGGGGAAGCGCTGGTGCAAAATTTATCTGAGGTTGCCATTCAGATGACCTCCATCAAATGAAAATGGTACATTTGGAATACCATCAGATCAGGAGCTACTCTGCCAGCAGCTGCTTGATTGCCTTATTCAGTCACTGGAATGTTGCACCTCTAGGCTCTGTTAATGCCACCCTTTTGATGTTCATCTCCGACTGGCACATCCAGTTTCAAACTCTGTTTTCACTGGTACTTATGCATTTCTGGAAGAACCATTTCAAAATTAAAATGAAACAGGAAGTAAAGTTTTCTATAAAGCAGAGATAGAAGAATATTATTAAAAATATTATATGTTAGAGGAACAACTATATAGAACCAGCAAAGAATCCATACATGTTAAAAGGCATTTGGAGGTGAGATGGCTTCATAGACTTACAAAGCCTGAAGCAAAAACAATATGTTGGGGAAAGAGGATCATAACAAGAAAGAAGTGTTAAACTCTATTTTGGTTTAGTAAAGAAACAAATATTGGAGTTGACCTTAATGATGCACTGGAACATTTTTTAGCATTTATGGAAAAGGTACCAAAATTGCAATTTTCCTTCCTTGGATAATTTGTTTTGTATATTAAAGTAGTGCCTAAATGCCAGAAGTTAAATCAAGACTTCACAGTGTTGGATGTCACAAACAACAAGAAAAGTTATAAAAGACAACCCTCCTCGTAAAGACCATTGAAGAATAAGGACAATATTCTGGAAAAGTTTTCATAAATAAACAATTTTCTTGAATCAAAAATGGAAGGAAAATTTCTAATTCACCTCAGTGATAAGGTAGATATTCCACTGCAGCATTTTGTTTTCTTTTTGTTTTTTTTAAATGATATTTTTACAATTTCTATCTGATAGGCTATACAAACCCCTGAGAACTATTTCAAAGCAGGCTTGTGAACCTTACTTAGGAATGCTTTGGTTGTTTTATTCATCTCTAAGCCTTCAAAATAGAGCTTAACCAGTGATTCAGAGAGTAATATAAGGAAGAGACATAGATTAAGTAGCACAGAAAACAGTTCCTCTACTTTGCCCCAATATAAAAATAAAAAGAAATTTAGTAAACTCAATGGCAAGCAAGCAGAAAAAGTGATTAAAGTGTCATATAACACAAATGTATTATGTGAAACTCATTAGCACAAATGATAACCACTTTATGTACTTGTGCTTTGTACTCATGCATAAATGATCAAAATAAACACAGTTTTGAACAAAAACTAGATTTTCATACTGATACTCATCGTTTTCCTCTATTTTCTATGATAGCAGTAAGGGTTGACCCAGGGTTGACCCAGAGTTGACCAGACTGGGACAGAAAGCAGTACAGCTGTCAGCATGGGTTGGAACACTTTTTGGCTTATTGCTTCCAGAGACCAGATATGGACAATTTCTTCTCATCCCAAAGGACATTTCTGTACACTTTTCAAAATGGTACATTTTCTTCTGTTTGGCATATGTAAGGTGCTAGTGGCCAGAAAGCAGACATTGGATTGTAAGGCTGTCATCCTTTTGGTACTCACCTTTATATACGTACGTCCCTCACCTGAGACAGTCAGACCAGTCACGCAAAGGACACATGTAAAGATCAGCTGGTCCCGCTTGACTAATATACATTGAAGACCAAAGTAGTTGCCTGAATTCAGCACCTGTGTGTAGCTACTGAAATTTGACCTCTGGGGTTTTTGTTGAATCCCCAGCTGCTGTTGATTAATCTCACAACAGCAATATCACAGAAGTCAGCTTTGGAAAAAAAAACAAAACAGATTTAGTTGCTATATTCTCTTCACTTGTGCCCTTGGGACTAGAGCACCGTGGGGAATGGCATGTTAAGCTACATCTTAAAGGTGACCCAGAATGCAATTTGGCAGTAAAAGAAAAAGTGTCCTTGTGAAATAGAAGAGAAAACTGGTACTGGAGGTAAGGTTAAATATGAGGGACTCCAAGGAATTGCCCCCAGTCTGTCTTTTTAGCCAGTATTACAGGCAATGACATGTTAAGGTCTGAAATTCGCATGAAAAGTAAGCATGATCAGGACTTCATTTTATTGTGGTTGGCTATTTCTTTTTGGCTGGGTGATTAGGAACAGCCGCTGTTTTTAATTTAAATTTCATATTTTATTTCTGGCAAGGATTCCTACATCTCTGGATGGATTCTTTTTTTCAAGATTTTGATGTATTTATTATAAATAGAGAACAATAATAGATAATAATAATTGTAAGCTGCAAAGATACAGTAGGGCCAGGTGGCTTCCTGTGACTCAGTGACCTTTTGGTATTAGAAACCTCCCACTGCCATTAGTTATATTCAACCTTTGCAGCTGGGTTGTAACAATGACATAAATATTTGCTGGACCCTGATCCTGCCATCTCAGAGCTACCAATGAGACTCTTTAAGCAGAGGGAGGGAGGTTATTCAATGTATTTCAAAAGAACTTCACGCTTGGTTAAGGTCTGCTCTGGTGGAAAAAACTGTTGGAGGATTCCCTGGGCAGGAGATTGGCTTTATTAAGACACCCCAGTGGTTTTGTTGCTTAGGGAGTCGAGTCATGCCTATAATTGGCCCTTCTACTTATATATAATTTTTTTTTCCCCCTGAAACACTATGCTTTCACAATTCTGGGTCCCAAACAATCCTTATAATCAAGCATAAATAAAATAATTCTTCCTAAAGCACCAGCAAAGGTCTTGGCAGTGTATGCCTTTAGAATACTCTGAAATAAGAAAGACAAACAGAAAGCCAAACCCAAACCAAAAGGATTTAGCATAGCTGAATATTGAAAGCAAACAAAGACAAGCATATTTTTTATCTCCTGAAAGGTGACCTAAGGATTCTGAGTTATTAATGTTTCAGAACAGGAGGAAACAATGTGTACAGTGTGTGTCATAGATGTTAGTACCATTCTGGGCACGCTCAGCATAAGGCATTCTCAGGAGAAAAATGTGTCACATGTATATAGAGATGCAGTGGTTGAAAGTTTCTTTTTAACAGAGTAATATTATCTGTTATAGTTCAAAGAGGTTGGGATGGTGGTTACTGAGGTCAATAACCAGTAACTGCAATTGTCACACTGCAAACAGCTAGAAACTGTGAGGTTCAAGTGGGGATCAAGACCTCCCCCTCCCTGAAGTGCATGTTCCATTGACAGACTGAGTGGGTAGGGCTCGTCCTTGGATTGTAGCCCCTCAGCTGTAAGACTGGATACTTCCACTGTTTCTTTTCATATCACATCAACCTCCTCATGAATCAAAGGCAGTTTAAAGGGTATTCAAAGGCAAGAATATCTTATTTCTTGCTATAACTGGCAGAATTCCTCTCTACAGTTTTGGGTGTTAGGTAGGCAAGCCATAATGGGCTTCTTCTCAGGCAGGTGTCAGCCCCCAGCAATAGTGCTTTCCCCCAGGGAGAGAAGGAAAACCCCAACCCTAAATATATGGAACAAAATTCGTGCATGACAGCAGCTAAAGGGAGATTTCTATTTTAGCTTATTTCTGGTTGGAGAGAAAATGACCAAGTTCCTCTGAATGTTTACCGAATAAATTAGAACAAGCAGACAGTAGATCAAAGTGCTTTGGCTCTTCAGTTAATTTAAAGCATTGGACCTGTTCCTGTTTTTGAAAAATACAGCCCTGTATTTGTAGTGTTGCCTCTGCAATAATAACACCAGTTAAGACCAATGATCTTAAAGTACGCTGGAAACATTAAGCTTCACAAATTTCTCCAAAGCGCCATTACTTGAGGAGGGGGAATAATCTTAATTGCACAATCCAACTTTACACCTTTTAAGGGTACCAGACTCAGGACTTCCTTACAGAGGATGAGTTCAGACAAGGCTGGGATGTCCCTGAGAGGTCACCGTGCCCAACACCACAGGACAGTGTGACCTGGGCTGTTTGTATATTTGTGAGACAGGAAGGACCTGGAAGATACTCTGGTCTGAAGACTGACCTCTTACAGCCACAAACCCACGAGTTCTCCACATTTATTTCTGTGCTGCCCTGAAATATGAGCAACTTAAACATACCATATCCTGCCTTATTCCTGCCTTTATCCAAGTGACTGGACTCTGAACTTGCATTTCAGGTAAGACTGGGACAGGGAAAGCACATGAAATATGCCTGGGGCTACCTGACTGCCTGGCCGCGGAAGTCTGTTTTAGACTATAATAGCTGGCACAGCTAAACTTTCTTAGTCCCCAAAACAGTGGCAACAAACTCTGTATTGGAAACTGTCTTCAACTTGTTCCAATTTCTGTACTGTGACTGGGTGTCCTCTGGGAACACACATGCTTCCATGGACAGAAAATATTCTAGACACTACTAGTTGCAATGTAATTATCATTAAAACCTATCCCTTTCTATCAGATTTGGATAACACTGAATATTGCTTTCAGACATGAGGGGCATGGGGATTCACAAGACAGAAAGTCCAAAAAGCTAATAGATAAGTCTTTCTTCCTTAGGAAATAAAGCTAATGAAATCTATCATAAATTGTATAGTATCCCTGCAATATTTTTCCTCTAAGCAAATCTGGAGTTGCTTAACTGATCTCATAATAAACAAGTAGAGTAATATAAAATGTACATTACAGAGAGCCCATTAAAGAAATTGAACTCCCCAAATGCTAATTACAACAAAAAAAATAATTAAAAGTTTAACAAGAGTGCAATAAAAGAAGGAATTTAAATATTCTAAATATATTTGGATATAACACTTAATTGGCACTGAGCAAGTTTAAGTTAGGCAGCTAACAAGATAAACACTTTTGATGACAGAAAATTAATGTAGTGGCACAGCAAAAGACTATTTTATTTGATATCTTATATGTGTTATATGACAATTTAATTAAACATTTAAGTAATCCACACAAATAACTTCCTAGTGAAATAAACCAAGAATGATCAACTTCCTTTTCTTTAAAGGATCGATGTAGGATGACATTTAGCTAATTTATGCTTTACGACTATAGTCTTAAATTTTCTGTCAAAATTAATTAGACAAAATAGATTTCTAAGGGCCATTTTTTTCACCATCACACATGCATGGCCAGTCAGTTCATTCTTGCTGGAAATAAACTCAACTAGAAAAACAACCCTAGTTCTTGTGATGTTATTACATTGTAATTTTTATAAAAGCAGGTTGCTAAATCTCAGTGAAAGGAGGAAAAAGAAAAGCTTTCAGTCCAGATCAATTTGTTAGAAGTAGTTTAGGAATATTTTGACTGATACTTTAAGCATGCTGTGTAATCTGTTGCCTCTAATTGAAGCTTAAAGGAAAAGCTCCCAGAACATGTCATAGCATTCTGAAGCAGTTTATATGAATCAATTAAACATTTTTGTTTCTGCTGAATTCTATTAGGATATTAGCAGGCATAAGCCTAGTGAATTCCATTAATTTCTATTTGCTCTTTTTAAAGTTTCAGTTATGTGAAATGTTTTCTCTTAGCTAGACATAATTTCAGGATTGGGGGCACTGGCTTGAATTAAACTCAAGAAATAACATCTGGGCACATATTTTATGCATGTTTTGCTTACTTGTGGGTATGCACATGTGTGTAGTTGTGGTCTGACAGCATTTGTGAAAGACTCAAGCTGCTGTCTGGACTAGGTGACATGAAGAGCATCCCCCAGAGTTTATAGTGCATTTTCCCTCAGGTAATGCTGACCAAGGTTGAGGAAAGGCAAGCAGTGACACTGACTTGCTCAGCCTCAGAACAGGTCAATGACAAAACAGGGTCTGCATGATGGATGTCTTTGGTTGGATGAGTCCGTCAATCCCTTAGGATTCCATTCCTAAGCATTCCATTCCATTCCTAGGCATTAAGAAAGTCTACCAGATAGAAGCAGCTTATTTTCAAGACTGAAAGAAAATGTTGCAGATACTGGAAAGGCTAATCTACAACTGTATAGACGTGTCTGATTTTATGTCCCCAATGTTTCCTCTTGATGGCATATATTTCTATTTTCAATTCTTAATGCAAACCATGAGGAAATCTTTTAGTGACAGGAACACCAGAAACCTGCACTTTCAACTTCTAGCAAGACAGAATACAGTCCTAAATTACTTTATAAACTTCTATCATTATTATTTTACTCCCTGCTCTGGGCCTGCAGCACCTCCTGCCCTCTTCCTCCTGCGCCCTCGGGCTCCCTCTGCTGCTGCTCCCTCCTTGCCTTCCTCCTCCTCTGCCTGGGCCGCCTTCCGCCCTTTCCCAAACCTCTTGTCCCCGTTCCCGGCGCCCCCAGCTTGGCTGAGGGGCTCAGCTGTGTCCTGCGGTGGGGCCCTTGGAGCCGGCTGGCACCGGCTGGCACCGGCTGTGTCCGGCACGGGGCAGCCCCGGCCGCCCCTCACACAGGCCTCAGGGCAGCCCCACTGACAGGAACTGGGCATGGACACCCCATACATTTCCCAATAAATACGAAATACAGTCAGAGATATCCATGACAGCTTTTCTATAATCTCTTTTTCCACATACTGATCGTGACTTCCCTCTGAGTGCTCAGTTAGAGGTAAACTGCTCTGTGCTGGTAACACATAGAGGACACTTGTTACTTAAAGCTGAACAAAACATAAGGCTCTTGGACGTGAGACGGGCCTGCTCTGGTTGGGAAGACTAAGCAGTTTACTTAAGCTTTCCTTTATTTGATTTCTCTGGCATATTTTAAATAAGATCTTGGCATGCTTTTTTCAGATGAGAACGAGGATGTATAAACAGATACAGCTGTCAAGTGCTAGGAGAACAAAAAAGTAAAAAAGAAAAAAAAAAGAAAAAAAGAAAACAAAAGAAAAAAAGAAAAAAAAGAAAAAAGAAAAAGATAACTAGTATTTCTTTCTTTTTTTTCTTTTTTTTTTTTTTAAATTCTACTCTAATACTTTGCAATCTTAAAGCAATCTGATAGAGATTAAGTCATAGAGAAAGGGATCTTGAAATCTTAAACATCAAAAAATTTCTATATAATATAGTTTTTGAAGAACAATCCATCTAAAGGAAGCTGTGTATCAAGGTACTAAATATTTCACTTTTTAAAACTCTTTCTTTTGGACAAAGGCTGAAACCAATGTATGGTGCACCTGAAATGTATCTAAAACGATGAAGAGATGAATATGGGATTGTGATAAATTGTTTCCTGAAATAAATATCCCAGTATTTTGCAGGAGAGATGTTCAGTGGTAGAGATATTCTAGCTCAGCAAGAATAATAGAGAGCAGAATTTAACTGAAGAGTAAAATACTGGAGAAAATGTGTCTGATAGAGTCCATTTTACTCCACAAATATTTTTTTTCACAAAACACTAGTCAGATACAACAAGATTGGTGAATGTTTATAACAAAAGTGTCACTGATGAGTCAATGAGAAATGATGGAACAATAAAGCTCGTTGGCTGAAGCATGCACTTTAAGACATAGAAGTACATATGAGGCTATATATGGTCACGAATTCATGAAAAACACCTGATGCTGCAAAGAGGTGATGGTAGGAGAGTTAAAAGCCACACAAAAAGACAAGAATTTCATCTGTTTACACTGATAGAAGAGAGGAAAACACGAAGAAAAAAGGAAATTGAGTATGCCAGTTAACCTTTCCTCTTTCTTTGCTACCTCCCTCATTTGAAAGATGGTGATCATCTCAGATTATCATTATTTGTCTTACTCTGTGTTGGATGCCAACAGAATAGACAGGTACAAATTTAAATACTGTAGTAACTAAGCAGTGACTCATACAAAGTATGGTAAACATAAGGAATGGATACAGCAAAGACTGTGCACCTTAAAAGGCACAGGTTTCTGTCTGAAGAATAAAGACTAAAAATAGAACTGAGGAAGTAATTTGTAACAAATAATTTCTGAAGAACATTTTCCTTCTTTCTTCTGGGCAAAAAGCAATTGACAAGTTTTCTAGGTCTCTTGTTAATCTTGCAGAATGAATATTGCTCTTGTTCCATACATAGACAGTAAATAATTACTTACTAGAGCTCTCTAATTTTTTTCTGCTTTGCTGGTCAAACTACATGGTATTTTTGGATGATACTTTCAGCATTCCCTGTTTAAATAACAGTCAAGGTCAGTGGGAAATCACCCTAGTGCTACAATCTGATTTCCCCAGAGCTGTTGTATTTGAATGTTAAGCTTGTATAGATTGCCTTTTTGTGTTAAGCAAGGCTTTGCCAGCATTTAGGCAACTTTTCTAGGACTACCTGAACCTGAACTTTAATCAGTTTCCTTACTTTGAAACTTAAAGTTTCATCCATACTTTGACATGAGAGTTGGTTCCAAAGTCCTCCAGTGTTAGTGGTAAGGCAATTTGTTGCTGCCAAAGACTGTGAAGAACCTATGGCTTTCTGTATCAGAAGTGTGCAGATCAAACAGCAGGCTCAAAGAGGACATTTGGAAATGGAGTCAGGGAAGAAGGTGACCACCCACCATTTGCATGATGCCAGAAGAAAGCAAGAGACATGTATCTACTTCCCACTTCCCAAAGTGGGAGCTTTTTACCCCTCTAACCACTTCTATCTCAGCTGAAACCAGGACACCTTACCAAGTTGAATCTATGAAGTCCTAGCTCTCAGCAAGCCTTATCAAATACCAAGCTATCTTAGTGATTGTGGTTTTATCAGTTAATGGGAATTTTGCCACTGACTTCAAAGACAATAGGTTGGAGCCCCATTTGTGCATGTTGTAATTATTCCCTCTAATTTTGGGTGTTAGATTGTAGATAGACATAAAAAAGGAAGAAAAAAAGATTTAAAAATGTCATTTTTCCCCGTAGATTGTACTAAACTGTTATACTCAATTGCACTACTTGATTTAGGTGCACATTATCTATGTTTTTTCCATCAAAACTTAAAACATAATTAAATTTCTTATTATGATAAGCTTTATTCTTTTTTTTATATTATTTTTTATTTACATCTCTGTTGATATATTAAAAGTTCTGTCCAATCACTGAAAACACCATCAGATATGAGGGTTTTTTCAGTTTTCTGATTTCACTGATCAGCGGGATTCAGGAAGTATTAGATATAAAATAATGTAGTGATTAAATTTACTCCTTTCTTCATAGCAAATGGAGACAGAACAGCTTGCCCCAATAGTACTTGGAATTTTGCAGTTCTGTGTTTTTGAGCTGAATAAAGATCTTCAGTCATTAAATAACTAGCTACTTCCTTCTACATTTGTGTGACAAGTAAAGGTCTTTGTGTTTGACAAATGTAAAAATAATATATTAATTCAATTGCAGCGATAAGGGGATAAAACCAGTGAAAACAAATCCTTACCTTGTTTCCTTCACCCTTGTGCAATGAATCAATGACTTGGCATTGTGGTCTGATGACCCAGATAACTGAAATAGTTTAATCAATGTAACAACACAAATTGTGTTAAAAAACCTCCACACATCACAAAGCCACACAACTACTTTTGACGCTTTAAATCTCTACCAGCCCAGCAACCTACACAGGCAGATAATGGCTCTGCTGTACATTGCTTATGCACTTGAATTGTTAACAGGTCTCTGGGTGGAACTGAGAACCCAGTGACTGTGGCCTGACATCAATCTTGTGTGTAAAAGGATTAGGCACATTTTTAAGCCCTTGTGCTGTCTAATTCCCTACCGGTTTAATTAGTTGGAGGGCATGGTAGTGTCCATAAAGATTCTAGAGCCAGCTGCACCCTGTATGCTTATGTTCCCTTCAATCAGCCATGATCAGCAAGCAAAACAGGCAAAACAGAGTCTTGCTTGAAGAAGGGAAGTGTAAGCTGATGACATTTAAGAACAACTATGTTCTTGCCTGGTTTGTTGTTGGTTTTGTTTTTTTTTTTTTTCCCTTAACACCAGCTGCTCTGGAAAATATTCTAGGGCAAAACGTCACTGGTGGACAATGTGCAGCAGGACGAGCCACTGTCCTTCCAGAACTCCAGGACTTGCTGTCTCATTTGTCATCATTCCTCAGTTGCCATGCCAGAGCAGCAAAGGAGTCAGTCCTGAGCAAAGTAGGGCTGCTCCTCATGGTGACAGTCTGCATCTCTGATAGTATGCCCTTCCTGGGCAAATGCCTGAATTATCTTCCTTGAAAGCCATCAATGGGGGACATCCCAGGAATTTCCTTGCATTTTTTTGGTATTCTTGTATTGTGACAAGTCCTGCTTGGTACCTACGGTTCTTGAGGTCCTTTTTCCTTGTCTGACTTCAGTGTGAGCTATACTTGAGGAAAGCTTGAATGAGCGTAGTAGAAGGAAAAGGAAAAGGAAAGGAAAGGAAAAGGAAAGGAAAGGAAAAACTGGGAAAGGGAAAGGGAAAGGGAAAGGGAAAGGGAAAGGGAAAGGGAAAGGGAAAGAGAGAAGGAGGGGGAGAGGGAGAGAAGAAAGAAAAGGCAAAAACTAAAAGGAAAGAACAAACAAGAAAGAAACAGAGAAAGCAAAAGCAAAAGAAGGATTTAAAAAAGAAGAAAAAGGGCAACATTCTGATAGTGATGCTAATGTTAAAGAGTATTTTCTGTAGTGGTGCAAGTCTTGTAATTTCACTGGAACACATCCTAGCATTGCTCCACAAGAACAGGGCATGCAGAATTTGTCTCACTAATGTTCCTCACAGAATGAGGTAGCCAGGGCATCAGTCACAGTTTTTCTAGTTTTCATGGCTGCCTGACAAGACTTGGGGTTTAAAAAAATGAAACCAAATAATACTTCGTCCCTGTCTAGTAACTTTTCTGAGTTCAGTCCTGCTGAGTGCTTTGTATTCTGATTCTTTTCCTTGAATACACTGATTCTTGTGTTCAGCTTTAAATAGACGAAAAGCCCCAGCAGCTCAAGCTAAATGTGCACTCAAGGGTTGCAATAAAGCTATGGTTTTCCGCACTTCACAAGATAAAGACTCTTGAGAAGATATTGAAATCTTTCTGAAGCATTACTTAATTGATCCTTGTGTCATCTGTGCAACAAATGCAATAATGTCCCATTTTTTAGGACAGTAAGTTGAGCTATGGAAGGGTAAAAGACACGATGCATCTGGGAAAGAGCAAAGAATGGAATTAAAAATATCTTGTATAGATGAGACCTTTCACAAACAGTAAGTTCAATACTAGCATGTAGTAGCAGATCACAGAAGAAAAAAGCAGTTGTAAAGCACCACTGAAAATATATAAAATGTAATATGTGTGTTTTACTGTATTACTTTGGTCTAGACTAGTAGCAATTTTTTTGATTATGTTATTAAGATTTCAATTACACTAATAATACATTCTTGACTTTACATATAAGGTTTGTTTCCTTTTGCCCACAACAAGGTTTTCAATATAACAGTTTTATACTTTTAAACAGCAGGAAATGTAGTCTATTAATTATGACTTTTTTTCAGTTTTTCTTTTTCAACAGGCGACTAATGTAGCAATCAAAACAATTATGTAAGGGATAGTTTATTTTTGTTGAAAATATAAGAAAATAACATAAAACTTAATTATAGTATATAATTTAGTGTATATTTCTATGTATTTAATTTTCAAAATATAAAGCCATAATCTGACTCTATTGAAGATTACTTTTTTAAAAAATAGTTCAATTCAGATTGAATGAGCCATTTCAGTGGACCAAACCAAAATTCTTTTTGTCTTCTGTTCCAATATTATTTTTTTCACTAATATTTTTTGTATGGTAAATCATCTGAAATTGGTTGTTTTGTTTTTTTTTTTCCCTTATTCCTGGCTTGCAGTCCTATTTTGTTCCAGGTGCAACGTAGAAAAAGGCTTAAAGTAACACAAGCCTGAATGATAAACAGCTATTCCAGGTGGGTTAAGCAAAAGAGAGGTGACATTCATCTAACTAAAATAAGCTTCACCGGGGTAAATCAAGTTGCTTAAAACTGGGCATTTAGGATCATTAGGGATGCTCTGGCCTACTGAAGACATCTGCACTCAGGTGGCAAATATTACACAGAACTTAGAAAAGCCACACTCTTTTCCAGCCCTAGATGCAGCCCACAGAGCTCAAAATGGCACCAAACACTGATGTGGAGACAATCTTACCTTGTTGAGGATTAAAAATACATACTTTGAGCTAGCTGTCTATAACCTTTTATTGGTCATTACAGGAAAACAAATTGTAAGAGAAACCTTTAAGAAAGGCACACATTTTTTCCTAAAGCAGGGGCCTAAAATGGGCCAAAGGTCTTTCCAGTGAAACCATCCATCTTTTTGCACTAGGTACGGCAGTGATCTAGTACAGCTGGTTAAGTTGCTGCTGGTATCATACATTCGGGGAGATGAATACCACCTGCTGTGCTGGCTACCAAATTGTGTAAAATTATAAATTGTTTTTTGCCTGTTTTTTGTTTGTTTTACTTGTTTTTTGGAAATACCTAATGACAAGAACTTCACTGAATTATGTGAAATAGTGCTTAGCTTTCCTAGTGGACTTGCACGCTCATATTTTGACTGCATGTAGTTTAGGGTCCCATATTCTGCATACTGTTCTCAAAGCTGAATAGATCTATTGATTTTTCCAAGAGCAGTACTGCAGATCATCAGCTTCACTGTAACGTATGCTTATTCACTACATCCTAAAATTGCACAGTATTTGTCATCTGTGACGAAGAGAGTTGAGCATAATGTTTCCGTAAGCCATACCTTGCCGCTAAGTTGTACTTCTGAGAAATATATTCATCTACATTGTTTACATCTCTTGGTTTTAAGAATGGCATATATCTTCACAGTGACTTTCCCTGCAAAAGAAAAGTTAATTTGAGAATCTTTGGTACAAAACTATTTGTGACTTACTAGGGATCATGTAGGAATTCTAAAACAAATCTTCAGCTCTAGGTTAAGACAGGTGAATACAAGTGTCTTCATATGCAATCAGTACCTCATTTCCCATTTTAATAAATGGAATTTTGACTACTTTGAGGCTAGTGAGAAAATTATTCTAAATTTAACACTTACTGGCAAGTCAGCTGAATGTTCCTGTCAATGCCTGTATTTCTGCTCAAGAATTCAGTTCAGTTGTCCACATGCAGACACCTATTGCCACTTCGGAAGTTTTAAGGTATCTATTCTCTATCTCCACGGCTTTAGCAGATATGATACATGAGGACTATTAAATGCATGCATTTCTGGAGCGAATTCTCCAGAAATCCTAGCATGGAAACCACAAGAATCATGTGAAAAGCAGACAAACTAGGTAAGAGCAGTAAAAAGAAGAATGTGGATGCCTCCTTAAGCTGTGAGAAAAGCTTTTGCTTGGTAAGTATCTTGGTAAGAGGAGCTTTATTTCAAGGTGTAAGTGAGGTGGAAAGGGAAAGTGGAAGGCCCTTCCACCACTGTACAGTTGTGGGAAATCATTTTGGATGACACTCTAAGGACAGTTTCAGCTTTGTTTTCTCCCCTCTCGCATTCTGCCTAACTGGCTCCCTCACTGAGTTTGTCAGAGGCTGACTTATCTCTGCTGGGTTGTGCAGAAATTTTGCAGTCCAAGAAACATTTTCTAACATGAGTTTCATCAGTAATTTAATTTTGTAATTTTTCTGTTGTAATAAATCCATGATTCCAAAGTAACAAAAAAGAAAAAATATAAATGTTTCATTAAATTGTTCTCAAGTGTTTTAGGGGTCACCTTTGAAATGACATACACTGTGAGAAAATATTAAATTTGTGGTGTGAGGAAATATTTTGAGATGCAGTTGTCTTCAAGACCACTTAAGACATACAGAAACAAAGAAAAAGTCATAGCAAAAATCTTTGTGATGTGCTAGAGATCCAAGTGCTCTTGCAAAGTGGTTTTCAGGCTTTTGTTCCTAAAGAAAGAAGAAAAAATGAATTAAAGAAAAAAAGAAGCTGTTTTAGAAAAGCCTCATAATTTCAAGGGCTTGTCTCAGTGATTGTGAGCTTGGCATTTTGTACCCACTGCTTACGTGTCTTTTCTTCTCCCAGACCCATATTCTTCTTGAGAGCAGGCAACCTTAAAGGCAGTTTTCAACTTCATTGTCATAACCAGGAAAGCATATTTTCAATTACTTGGGCTCTCCATCAAGGAAAATACTGAGTAACTTTTTGAAAGAGTATGGTTTTTCATTTCTACCTCCCCTTAGAAGAATATTTATCCTTTGATTGCTGATACTTCATAGAAGTCTTGAAAATCACTTTTATTTTTCTTATTCTGCTTGATCCTATCTGTCCTCCAGTTTGGAGTTTGAGGCATTTTGTTGTTTGTTTTTGTTTTTGTTTTTTTTTCCTCAGGAATGGATTGTATCTACACTTGTTGAGAGTTCAATACAATAGACATTCAGTACTAACTGCTGGTAAAAATATTAGCCTGTATTGTTGTGTTTTGTTCCCCTAAGAAAACAGAAGATCAAGAGTCTCTGAAGTGTTCTGTATATAGGAGGAAGAAAGAAAGACACAGAGAGTAAATATTTCTTTAGTTATTGTCACCTTGGTAAAAATATCATAAAAGACCTCAAAAGCTATGACTTACAGCCCTAGTTACTGCTTGTGTTACAGAAGGATCCAACCAGAAAAGCCAATTAAAAGAAGTGAGTTCCACTGTGTTATTTCCTAGACAAACATTAAGAGGAAGACGGCTCCACGCACAGAAATTTAAAATCAAATAGAAATCAATAGAAAAGAATTGAGGGGATTGAATAATTATTTCTAGTAAATGGGGAATAAAACCTTACAGTGTCAATGTTCACCTACAAGAGCCTGTGGAATGCATCAAAAAGGAAATTAAACAGTAAGCACATGAGAAAGTGAAGTTTCCAAGTTCTTGTGGAGATTAACTGAGCTATACAGAATTCAAGTTGCATAGAAAAAATATCAAAACTAAAGACCTGCAAGTGAGAAAGAGAACAAGCAAGGGTTATCAGGGAAACCTGGCTTGGGTCACAAGGAGATGATGTGGACAACATGGAATGGAAATGATCTGTGAAGTTTTACTACACACCAATCATTTCTGGATTTTCCAAATTGTGCAGGAAACTCTATACTTTATGTGTGCTGTCCATTTCTGCACTGGACATTACTTTACAGAGACTATAAAATGTATTTGGAAGCTATACCCATAAAGTTCAAATATTTTGTCATGATATAATGACTTAACATTACAAATATTGATCTAAGCTGAAAATAAAATTATGAATTACCTTAAAGGACAATAAACATTGATATTAACTTTGGGAAAAAAACAATATTTATTACATACAAACCTGAAAAGAAATCTTGTCCAGCATATTTCATGTATTGTCTTTTTAAATTTCTTCTACATTTTATATCATAATAAAAATAATTCAAATTTGAAAAGATGAAGGTGATTCAGAAAGTAAAATATGAGGAAATAAGACATGGATGTCGATACACTGCCATTTTAGAAAAATATTAGTTTTTTTAGGATCTGCAGTACTGTTTACCCATGGTAAATGATGGAAATAAATTCTTAGCAGTACATATCTCTTTACCATTACTTTACAATAATTATGAGGCATTTTCATAAGATTGTTATAGTATTACCTACTTAAAGGGGCTTTGGGAGAGGTTTGTCATCCTCAGTAGTAGGAGTAAGAATAACTGTTTATTACTTCACCACTTTCATCAACAAAGCTAGGAGATGAACCCCATCCTCACATTATAGTTCTATAATATCTCATTAAACAGATCCTGATCTCAATTTGGGATTCTGGTGTTGTGTAATTTTTTAATATGTTTTTTCCCCAGCAAACCTGGAGATTCAGATTCGAAGCACAGAGTAAATCTAGTCACTGTAGCTGTAAAGATCTTGTAGTGATGCCTTCACACCTTTTTGTGACTTCTGCAAGAAAAATATGAGTAAATATAAGAAAAACATGACCCTGTCAGTCCACTTAGCAGACCTGGCTCTGAAAACACACAAGGAGAAAAACTACGAAGAAAGGTGTTATTTTTACTGACATTCTTCATTTTTTAGTTAGGCACTGCAAAGTGTTTTCTTATGCTTGGATGATCAGCACTAAGTAAATTGAAGTGAAAATGTGCTGGATAAGTGTTATTAGTGAAAATATGGATTGCTGGCGAAAGTGGTGTTTCATGATGTAACACAAAAAATAAAGTAAGCCAAAGCTCCTGAGGTAGAAACTGTTTTGCATTGAAAAGTCAATGAGTATTGATTTTGATATGAACTATGTTTGGTTTATATTGCTAGCTATATAAAAGATTTTGATAGTTTCAAAAGAATAATGTGACAAATAGAGTTGTAGGGGATTTTTCTCATTGGATTAACTTAAATATGTAATAAAACCGTCACAGAGCTTTCAAAGATACAAGGCTTTTTATCTATTAAAACACATAGATCAAAAATGTTGATTCTTCTTATGCTGGTATTTAATTGAAAATTAAACTACATCAAAGAGACTATTAAGAAATGAGATTAAGCGGGTGGACTATCTCCTTCAATGTCAGTGACTGACTTTTTCAGCCATTCTGAGAACACATTTCCAGAAATCAGAAATCGAGAGACACAGGAACCTGCCAGTCAGGGCCTGGAGTTTGGGACCATCTGCCTCTGGCTTGGTTGTGATGGAAAATCCTTTTTCTTTCTGGTTAAAATAGATATAATCACTATTTCTCTACTTCACAGGCCTTTGCAGTACTAAAAAGGGAGAAATTAGCATATAATCAAAGCAGTGTGTGAATGTGAGTAAATGAGTATTTAATGGGTGTGGGTAAGAGCGTTAAAAAGCTTTTACTCTCCACCATGTGCCACACATCCTGGTGCGATTCTGGCTGTGCAGACAATACTCTGTTTTCACCACACTGGATCAATATTGTGTACATCCTTGCATGAATATACATGCCCATTTACATAGGGTTGTCCTCACAATTCAGTCAGAAATCATTGCTAGAAGCTTCCCTATGGAAAGATAAGCTTTGCTGTTTATCCTGTTTATTCAAAACCCATCTGGGGGAATTCTACATTTGTAAGTAAAAACAGATTAGCATAATTTAATCAACCTATATCTGCTGAACATGCTTGTCATCTCCTCAAAGACTTCATTGTGCACTTCTTTTGCCTGACCTTTGCTCACTTCCACAATAATCTCTGAGAATATTCCAGACACATTTCTATAGAAGACTTGTTAGGAATCAAGCGAAAAAACAATTAAGAAATCTTTCCTGCTCAAATGCAGAAGTCTCCCTGATTTTGCATTTTGCATCATAACTATTAGTACTAACTGGCAACAGTTCTTAAAAAGAAAGATAAACTAGGATAGATTTCACTATTCAAGAGGATTTTAGTGTTAATAGTATCTATTGCAATGCTCACTGAAAACAACAGAATGTTTTTATTATGGTGCATACAGAGGAAATGCTCCATGTTACTGATAACAAATAAACTTTTTTTCCTTTTTCCTCATAAGAAATACTTTTGGGTTTGATTAAAGACTTATATAGCCTCATAATGAGTCTGCAGCCTCGACCACTGATTAATTGTTTAAGAAAAAGTTACAAGAATAAGACAAGTTGGAAATATTTCTATTTTCTTAACACCATGATTCGTGATTCAAAGGCTTTCTTAATCAGAAGAGTTTTCTTCATATTTAATAGCCTATGATAGATACTTGTCTCATTAATTTGCCTAATCCCTGTCAAAAAATTCCTTTTCTTAGAAAACCATTAATGCTGAAATTTATCTTCTTCGATTTTTTTTGCCTATTCACCTTCTTCATGCCAGTTCTGATTTTACAGATTTTTCTTTTTGTGCCCCTTCTTTCCTTAATTCCAGCTGTTGTTTTCCAAGCAAGACTTGGAAAAAGTCTTGTAAATTTTCCCCATGCAGGGCTGCTATGATCATTGGTTCAAACTTTGCCTTAATATTTCTGTTTATAATGTTATTCTTTCTAATAGAAATAGGGTGAAATTCTGCCATAGACACATCCACACAGTTCCAGTTGATGAGTGCAGGAATTTTCTATAAAAAACGCATGAGAGCTTCAGTTTCTTTCATGATTAGAAAGACGCTGTTTTATCATGGCTACACTGCTTCCACAACCCAGATAATGGCAGATAGCCTAAAAGAAAACCTTTTAGTTATAGTGATGTGATAACTGGTTGCATCCTCAAGTAACGTAAACAGAGCTCTTCATGACTAATTACAGGACTCTGATACCAGAGTTATACTTCTCCAGGTCATATTCTGCGGTAGACAAGTAATTTCTTTTCCCACATTAACCCAAATATATAGCTTGTTGCTGAAGAGACTAGAGAAAATGGATAGTTTTTCTGGGTTTTATAATTTATGCTTCTTTCTCACTGAAAACAACCCAAATATGCATAGATAATTAAAAGCGTGAATGACTTATTCTTATTTTCCTAATGTATGCATTTTTAGAATCCTGTTAGATTAATTATATATTACATTAACATTCATTCTTGCAATTAACATTCTGTTATATGAATGGGTAGTAATTACTGTTTACAGATTAATGGAGTCTGTTAGTTATGCTGATGCTTTTAGTCCCATTTGGAGACGGTCAGCATAAGTTTTTCCATTTCTTTCTGGTGAGTGGTTTTGACAATTTCAGACGTTACAAGTGCTGCTGAGATACGTGCGATAAAGTTGTTCAAAAAGACATTCCAATGCGTTTTGTATGAGCTCTGCAGTGTAAACCAAACCAGGAGCTGGTGAAGAAGGCAACAGCTTGCTTGCTAAGAGTTATAACTGAGCATAAGAACCTGATCTGAAGTTACTCAGCACAGAAATAGAGGGATTCTGACAGTCATGAAGGGTCTCCATTGAGCTCTTCTCGTTATTTATTGACTGTCACAAGGCCAGATCTACAAACACACCCAAAGACTGCTTCTCCTCCTTGGGCTCCCTCTGCTACTGCTCCCTCCTTGGCTTCCTCCTCCCCTGCCTAGGCCACCTTCGGCCATTTCCCAAACCTTTTTTCCCCCAGGCAGGGATCCTCCCTCAATCAGGGCCACATGAAAAATTCTTTATGAGTGCTATCACACAGCATGTAAGAAGCAGTAGAGTTTTATATAAACCTTTAAGGATTTTTAAGTTCTTTTCTTGATCTAAAGTTTTCTGGCTCAGGAATTTATAGAAATATGTGCTATCTTACAGTGAAGTAAGAGAGAGATTCTGGTAAGAGATTTGTCATATGTCTTCAGCCCTCCAGCACACGGCTGTGGTTCTATGCACAAGCACTGAAGAAAGATGGTTGATAAGGGGGTTTTGACAACAGGAATATATCTTTGTTAATAAGGTCCTTTGGAAATCTGAACAGTCTTCCAGGATGTCTTGTCTTCTTTTCTCATTTCCTTTCTCTTATATTAATTAATTTTCCAATCATCACTGATGAATATGTTTCAAATAAGCCATAGTATGTCAAACTGATTTATAGAATAAAATATGTATTTACTATTCCTGTATCCCTCCTCAATTAATTCTGTAAAGAGTGTGTTATTTATCTATTCAGGGAGGCTATTTGTCAGGGCAATCACTATTACCTCTTCCACCTGTAGCAATAGTAGTACTTACAGTAAAACTCCAGTATATGCATGAGGGCTCATACAGACACAGACTCACACCTATACCTTCCATATTTTTAGGTGTTTAACCTTAAATTAATCTATATTACCTTGAGATAGCTTTGAGTTTATATCGTGAGTTAGCTTCAGGTTTATATTATCCTTCTGTTAATCCATCATCAATCAAAAATACAGAAATGTTCAACTGGTTTGATAGCAGAGACCCCACCTTTTTTTTTAGTTTTGAACACATGAGTTTGTATCCCTGAAATGAAAGATCAGCCTCACTAGATCATGGGATGAAAAAACGGATGAAGAGGGAACTACACTTTGTTAAACATGATAAAGGTACCACACATTTCCTGAAATTGATCTAAAAAGAACACGGTTCCAGGTTTTTGTCTGGGATCCATCTCAAGCTGTTCAAGTTTAAAAACAAACTAACTAGTGAAAAAAATAGGAATATATTGTGAATATCCCATCAAAGATAGTTTTTGAAAGATATGTTTATCCACAAATTTTATCATATATGTTGAGTTTAAATTTAGTACTCATAATTTCAGGTTTTGAATCGGACAAAAGCATCAGTGAAAACCAAAAGCAATCTGAACTGTTTCACTTCATCTCCATAACAGATTTACTCTGATCTACAGTGACTAAAAATATTGATAACTACGAAGAAATATGTGGAGGTTCTCTTGGACACTATTATCCTGTCTATCCTGATCTTCAAAGAAAGGTTGCTGCTGTGACAGCAGACCTGGTAGAAAAAAGTACCAAGTCCTCAATTCCTATGTTCGCTCATTGCATCATTAACACTAGATAATATCATCATGGGTGTTTTAAGAGGGTCAGGTTCAACGTGTGTTGAAAGAGTCAACAAAGTAAAACTTCTTAAAACTTTCAGGTGAGTTGTCTGGCACTGGCAGAGAACAGGCACTGATGTTAGACAAATATTCAGTTTAATCTTGTTACACTATATGGAGTCTATTTTCTCTTGATGGGTGGCTGTGAGTACTATTAGTAGGGTGACTGAACATCAGCGAAGGAAGAATTGTACTGAAGCATCTGTTTTTCAGATATCCAATTAATATGAATCGTCATTAGCAGGGCAGTTCTCAAAAAGATACAGCAAAAGGTCAGGAGTTTTCCTGGTGTAACTGTATTTCATTGCCATAAACCCAGTCAATGAAATATAACTTCTGACTTTTCATTCAGGAACAACCAGGACTTTATGATTCAGGAAGTCTGGCTAATGGGACATGGAGAATTCACACTGAGTCATTGATTTAATTTAGCCTAAGTCTGCAGTCCAAGCAAAGTAGTTACGTGGTAAGTGGCCAGTGGAAAAGGAAGTGCTAATTTCAAGTGAATGTGGATCCCCAAAGTAATTTTTGTCTTCACATCTAGTGTCAGATTTTTTCGTCAGTTTCTTTTTACTACAATTTATGTGGGAACATGACCAAGTAACATCTCACCTCATTTCAATGTGTAGTGCATTTGAAGATTAGAGCTAGAAAAAAGTAAATAGGTGCTCCAAGTTTCTCAGGTTGCCAAGTTTCTCCAAATCCAATGTGGTACATGAGAGTTAATTGGACTTTCAAAAGGCAGAGATCAGTCCTACTGGAGAACTTATACCCAAAGTTAGCCATTTAAGGCTATCTCTAATTTCATCAAAAATTTCTAATTAAGAGCTTATGATCCCACAGTATCCCTCCCTTTACCTACCACTTGAAGGAATTAAAATAAAATTAAAAGTTTTAAAAGACAGATGAGAAATAGAACTATGAATTATTCTTGATTAAAAATAAACCCCATCCTTCTGTTATTGTTTCATAGCAAACATATTGTGTGAGAGTAAAGAGATAAGAGAAGCAGAACCCATTAACATCTTCAACCCCAAGGTGTTTGAAGTCGTGGTGCTCAAGATAATATGTTTTACTGCTTGTTTTCTTAATGATTGTAGAAGATTCTTAGCTGTTCATAAAATTGTTGGGAAGCATGTGATATCTTTTCTCAGGGAGGATCTCAATTTCTTCACTTTCACTCCAGGGTGAATTAAGGTGATCCAGTGTAAAAAGAGTCTGAAAAAAACATGAAGACTCTAAGAAGTTTTGAGTCTATCTAAAGCATAACTTTGTATGATATTAGTTCATTTTCCAATGAAAAACATTATTAACTATGTCCTTAATTTTAGCAGCAGAAAAACTGGGATTACTGGGGTATTATGTAATGTGTCTGCTTCACATTACAATTACACTAAAAGTTATCTAAAAAGTCATAGCTTTTTGTAGCTGTCCAAGAGTATTCATTCCTGTGTTGGATTAATCCAATCCTAAAAACGACACAAAACAAGTCTCCTTCCATCATTCTTTGTTCCAGCATTGCTAACTTTTTAATTTCTTTGAGACAAATCACAAAATTATAAGGCTGAATTGTTGAGAAGATGGAGTCTTCATTTCTTACTTATGTGGAGCACTGGCAAGTGACCAAAATGAGACAAACATAATGCTGTTATACTTTGCATCACTGTATTTACTCTGTTGCTTGTTGCACTAGGACATTTTCTGTAAATTGAATTGAGGAAAAGTAAAATGAATACAGTCAAGATACCATCAATCCCTCTAGAAGATTTTGACTATAAAGAGCAGTGTTTGTACTTAAAATAGAAGATACAAAACCTCATTTTCCTTCTTGTTATCTATATGCAGGTAGCTCCATCTTTTTTTAAGTAAGAGCAAGATAAACAATGAAAATCAATTTAAAGAAACATTCTTTTACTATGAAAATTAAATAAAATGTCCAGATACATTCTGTATTGTGTTTCCTCATATTGTTGAACTCTAACAGCAGCTACACAGGAGAGCATCGCAAAAGCAGAATGGTCTCACATATTAAAGTGTGAATTCTGCTCTTCTGTTTATTCGTGGCTTATGATGTGACAATGATTGGCTTTTAGGCAAAAAAAAAAAAAAAAATCCACAGAACAAATGAAGACAAATAGTTGGGCTAACTATAATGAACAACCTATTTTTTCACCCTGAACTTGAAATGATGTCTTGGTGGGTTTCACTTAATCTGATTAATAATTTCCTCTCCAAGTTTTCCTGATCTAACAGATAACTCAATTCATGGCTGACTCTGTGCTTCCCAGAATTGGGAGATATGGTCCAGGTCCAGGAAGGAACTCATGTGTTTGAGTTGATTTTGTACCCTTGCTCATCCTCAGGAGCGAAGGACCATAAAAACTATATCAGTTTAAGCATGTGCTTTTGCTCCAAAAAGCTCAACCCAAAGCACTTGACTATTTGGGAACAGAACTGGAGTGTATATGTAATAAACACAATCTCACGTATATAGAAGGATTAAAATACAGGGAGCACACAAACCCTGTGGAATTTTTTCTTCCAAAAAAACCCTGTGCTGCAACAAATGTTTCCTCATCACATTAATAGAGACAGTGCTGTTGTAGGTGCTGATGAATGTTAGTGCTACAATCCTCAGCCTGTCAATAGCACCACAGCAGTTTATCTCAGCCAAAATTATAATCTCATAGTTGGCTAGTTCTTTATGGCAGGGAATTCAGTGATTAAAATCTCTTTCCTCTCAGGTCTCTCAGGTTTCTGTCTATAAAATATAACAGTATTGTTTCTATAATATACAATGGTATTGTAATCATATTAAAGACTGTGGCACTCCATAGTGTTAGTCCACATGTGGATAACAAATAAATATTGTGATGACTAGCAAAAAATCTAGTTTCTATGGTTTTTTTGGTCAGGGCTCTGAGGACACTCACAGACTCTTCCTAGGGCCTCTTTTCTTCTCCATCCTTGCCTTTAACTCTGGGGCCCATTTCAGCCCCCCTGGACTGTCAGTGCCTGCTTCAGTGATGTTGGTCTCCAGCCTACCCAGAAGTCTGTCCTGTGTGGCCATGGAAGCCACCAATCCCATCAATAGGCCAATGTTGTGTCCTGGCCTTGGCTTGTCCCCACCCCCGGGGAGGTGTCAGAGCCCAGGACTGGTGCTACCCCTGGCTTTCCAGTCTGCCCTGCTCCTGGCCGGTGTGTTGGGACTAGCCCTGCTACCCTGGAGAGCCTCATAGTGCCTGAAGACTTCGGGAGTTATACCAAAAATACCATAAAAGATCATCCTTCATTTAAAAACACCTCAATTTAAAAAAAAAAAGGTCTTCCTGTTGCTTAAATCATGATACATTTCTATGTGCCAAAGTCAACTCGGTAGATCCTTCTATTTTTGATGAAGACGTTCAAATAAGTCATGTTTGTGCTTCTGAAAAGGACTATTAGATCAATTCTCTGGGCAGGGTTCCTCTGCATTGTGCTTTACATTATGACCAAAAGCAATGAGACAAGACTCCGCATCTCCAACCTCATGATACTATCATGGAGCACAGGAATTCTGAAGCCTTGTTCTCTTGGGAATGGATGGTGTTATTGGGCTCGCCAATGCCTAACACATCATGAGGTCATTCATGTCACATGAGGAATTTTCATGTCACAGTGGTGGAAATCATAACATCTCTCTTCAGAGTGGATTTTTTGACTCCAAGCAAAGCTGGAGTTTGTATCATGTCCTTTCATATGTTACTGTGAAGGGGAAGATGTGTTAATAGCCCCTCCTCTCCTTAAAGCACCTATTAGGAGCTCCTTAAGAAACTCAAAGATTCACATAAGGAACTATATTTAAGACCTTCATCAAAGGTCTTTTTGGTTGGACATGAAATTTTGTTCAAGAGATATTTAGGTTAAACATACACAAATATGCACAAAAGCTGTATAATTGTGCAAACATCACTTCTTTAAGAAACAACATCAAATAGATGTGCAAAGCTCTGGTCAAGGTATTATTCCCAGTTTTCTTCCCTATGAATACTCTTGCAGGTTTTCAGGAATGCAACTTTTTGCAGGACATCAAACAGTATGACCCTCACAAAAGCAGAGTGAGGCTGCAATAGTGGCAGAGTGCAGAGAGCCAGAAGCCGTACAGTAGTGAACAACAGTCAAAAGCACCGACCAGAATTGCTGATTCCATGATTGCCACTTCAAAGCTACTAGTTCAGGCTCTCAGGTAAGTACTTTAAACAACTGCTAGTTCTAAAAAAGAGCAACAAGCTCAGTAGACCCTTTTGTGAAAGTTTTAAAAAATGTATTTAGGTTATTTTAAACTGCTACCCAGATTTTATGGTTTCTTGCAAGTGTGTTGAAATGACAAGCTAAAGGAAACAAATGAATAAATAAATACAAAACCAAATTCTCTTCTCTTTTTTTTTCTTACGTGGTTTGTTTCACAATAGCAGAAACTGGAGATTTTATGTCAAATGCCAGACAATTTTTTTTGTAATTTGGGAGATGATTTTAATGGTTCATATGTGGTATTTTTTCTACTTTCTTTTGCAGGGTGAATCTGAATGATTCACAAGCACATGCCTACAGTACAGATGGATTCTTAGATAAGTTATTGATTTATCTGAATCCAGTATTTCTCATATTCTTGTCCACAGTGAGCATTTTTGAATTTAAAACTCTGACCAGAACAATGGCTGCAGGTAGTTGGAAATTTCCAATTGCTCTAAGGGATAAATTCTCCCAGTGACATTTCAGATCAGTGGCTAAGTCAGTGCTTTGATGGCATGTAACTGTGAACCATTGAGCTAATACCCCCTGGAAACGATACTTCCAAGAACAGTATTTTTTCTCACTTTCATCTCCTTCTGCCTGCAGCAATGGCTGACTCAGTTATCGATTAGTAAGCTGAACTCTAATGAAGCTAAAGTAAGGGACACTCAGTTGAACCTGTTTGCATGTCAGTGCTGAATTTCACTTATTAGTGTCGTGAAAACATATTGGCTTACTTTATTCATCGCTCCCATGCTGTACTTTAGAGCTGATCAGGTACTGAAACCTTCTGGAAAGAATGCAGTTCTAAGTTTACCTACTACATAAAGGAGTTGGACAGAGATAAAATTACTGTCCAGCAATACAGTGATAAGTCTTCATTTAATATGCAGTCCTCTTTACAGTACATGATGCAGTTTTGTTTTCAAAGGATAATTAGAGATAGGTTCTCAGTTTCACTGTAATTCAGTATAAACAATGCTTTTGTTTCAAACTGGATTGCATTGCATCAGATACTATTGTTACAAACCATGTTTTCTGATATGCATCGACAAGAGCTCTTGTAGCTTAAGATACTGGTTTATTGAAATACCCTCTTTTTTCCACAGATTTTCAAAATTTATGTTCTGTATTAAAAGTCTCTCCTTAAGGAGGAATGCTGTCAACAAGACTACTAGAAAAGGCATATTGAAAGCCCACAGCAGTGATCAGGAAAACAAGGGCAAATTACTTATCTGCTACTAAGTTTAGACAGTGTCTTGCTTTTTACTATTCTAGGATCTCAAAGGCAAAGATTTTGATCCTGCAAAGCATATAAGAATGCATGTAAGTACTGAGATAAGCATGTGAGGAACTATAATTATTTGACTATTAAATCACTGCTGAATTCTGGACCTCTGTGTGGGAAGGAACATCTTTGTTTTCTGCTTTCCTCTCTCCACTAAAGGAATGTGAATTTTTCGATTTCTTGTTGAGGTACCAATTATAAATATTTATGCTATCAGCAACTTCTAAATTGTCTAGTGTACTTTGTGAGACTGGGCAATGGCTATGTTGTAACTGTCTATACTTTTTCCCATGTGTTTACATTGGAAGAGGTGGAGAAAATGGTTGCAGGATTGATCCGAGGAAAAAAAAACTCCATTTCCATTGACTAGGCGACATAAGATTTGTATTTGATTCCTATCAGTGCTTTGACTCTTACCAGTTCTAGGTGCTGCACCAGTATATAAGGATATAAAATAAACAAATTACAACAGTCCACATGACTTTTAAAATTATACTTAGTAACTTCCACAGAAGCTTTCTCCCACTCATTTTACCCTAGAAAAGTCTAAATGATTATGTTCATTTGAGTGGTCTGTTTAATCAAAAATCTTTTTCACTAATACTGTATTACTGTGTATCTACCTAGGCTCCTCCTTGGCTTATGAAACTCGTGGAGGTTGCTTCTAAATCATGAATCGCATGAAGTGCTAAAAAGGGCTTTCTTATTTTAATACCCCCTTGAGAAAGAAAGCTCTTTACCCAGACCGACACAGTGATAGATACTATTTCACTCATGCATTTGATAGAATATGTCATCATCATTTGCTATTTTATTTCTTTTCAGCTTGGGATGTGTATGTGTTTGTGGAGGAAGGCTGGTTTAAAAAGAAAGTAAAAAAGAATGTTTTTATTATGTGTTTGGACAAGACATACATTTTAAGTGCTCAGTTCCAAAATCAGACAAAACACTGCTGAAGCTTAAATGACTTCTTAATAGTGCCGGGCAATTTAGATGCACTTAGAAGTGATACAGCTTCTATCGCTGGCCAATTGTTGGAGAAAGTATCATTTTTCAAAATTGTCTCCAAAATGCTCCATTTTTTAAAATGTCTCACATACCTACATATCAAAATCAATCTCAAACATATTCCTAAGTGTTTAAAAGTTACATAGTAAATTTTGCTGTTTGGGCCTCGGAGATCATTTGCAAACCCGCACTCACAGTGGCAGCCTCACGGTACACAGAGTTTTAATTCTGACCTTCCACTTTCAAGAGAACCAGCTATTAACTTCTGAATTGCAGCAGTTTTCAAAATCTGTTGAGCTGCAGACTTTGTAAACAATCTAATCCATCATGAGATATCAGCACTATATGCGAAAAAGGAAGAATAATTTGATGGCTATGGACAGGAAAACAATGAACATGTTAAATTCATGGGGGATATTACTTGGGAAAATGTAAACCCTTTCAGAAAAGTTCTTTAAAATTTAAATTCTTTTCTTCCTCACCTCTATATCTCATGCTTTGGCAGTCATTATAACATTAATGTGGTTCCTGTTAGTTTTTCCTGTGCTAACAGCCTATACTCAGGTTAATTTTCCTCCTAGGTTATGCATAAATGTGAGAGAAGAGTTTATTTTTACAGTTTTTGACCCTGTCTTCCAAAAAATGTATTGAAATTCTCTACCCAGAAAGGGGGGAAGTGGAATCTTGAAATTATTTAACCCTCCTGTTTTCCACAGAACTGGAGGAACAATAACTGAGTACAAGCTAAGCTGAGTGAATGATTTATTCAAGCGTCCTTATATTTGAGCTTATTAGTTTCTTTGCCTACCTCCCCAAGCTATCTGTAGGAATGCCAGGAAAATATCAAGCACAGTAATAGCAGTAATATTATTACTATTTTGCTAACATTTTGGCCCACCACTGAGGGGAGCTGATTATGTTGGGGTTACTCAAACGTTTGAGAAAAACCTGTACAACATACAGACAGGCTTCATTCAGCGTAGAAAGGACTGTGCATTTGTAACAGGGTCCAGTAGTTCATTACCAGCAAGCCACTAAACAGCATTCAGGACTGGGCTCCGGGCCTAATCCTAATGGATTAGGATTCCCCATGTGAATAGCTTCATTCAAATCAAAAATTTTACAGAAGCAATAATCCTCCACAAAGGGATGTTGGAAATCAACACAGTCAAGTTGTTAAGACCTTTGCCTGGGTGTGAAACGACTTGTTTCCTCAGCTTTGCCATCAACTTGTTCTGTGACCTTTGACAAGTGATTTAGCATTTGTTGTTTGCATGATTTTTGTCCAGCCTGTAATAACTTTGGAATTTGAAAACTCCCCTATTATGTCAGTGGACTCCTCCCCACAGCGTGCCTCCCTATAATATAAATGGCTAATCTGCAACCTAGAACTACAGAGCTGCATGGTATTACTTCTGCCAGCTAGCTAGAATTCCCCCCTCACTGATCTTCAAAGACTTCAAGAAAACAGGAATAAAGAAATATGAGATTTATTTCCACATATACTCATTATCACAGCAAAGACAAAAGGAAATTAATTCTCATTCAAGGTTTGCAAATTCTGCTGGGATTTACATTGCCAGTGCAATTTTGTTATTAATGCTCACCAAAATAAAGATGCTCCAAGTTAGAAACTTGAAAATGCTTAAATTTCCATATTCAGTAGCCTCTTTCTTTTCTTAAAAAGTCTTCTGTATTCCATAATTAATTCGGGTTTTTTTTTTCCTTTTCCAGATAGGTTATGTATTCTCTCATATAAAACCTCTCTCATAATGTTTTATATTTTCTTTATAATGTTGCAAAACCCTAAAGCTTTGAAAGATAAATATATATGTTTGGAAATGTGTATTTATTTACATGCATGCGCAACTAAACTTATATAAAAAAAAATATTGAGCAAGTGTAAAAGTTTAAAAAACTTATCACAGTATTGATTATTTTATACTGTAGGGAAGCTCAGTGTGAGTGACACTGACTAGAACACAACCTACAAAAACTACTTTAGAGTATAGAGAAAAATGGAGAAAGTTTATTTCACTTAGATTAAGTGGATTCATGGGTTTAGCTTCCAGAAGGGATTTCTGTCAGGGGAACAGAACTTCTTCTTCCAAAGAAGAAACTTGTTGACCTTTTCCTATTTATCTAGGACTTCGGGAATAGATTGCTAGATGTTCTCAACTGTACATATGGTATAAAATGGCATTACTTTGTTGTTCTGTGCAGCTTCAACATCCCCACAAATGTTTCTGTTGCTCTGGGCTGGGATCTGCCCCTGACTGCCCTAATCCCTGACTCTAGTCTCCCAAGGACCACCTGCAGATCCTGGCTCCCATGGGGTCACCAACCTGTGCAGTATCCTGGCATTTCAGTGGATATTTCTAGAGTTTTTTTGCAACATGTTATGATTCATAAATGAGATTTACAGAACCAATGGAAAACATTGCACCAGGGGTATCAGAGGCTTTAAGAACCTCCTAACCTAAAAGGTTGTCAAGCAAAGAACTGAAGAAAAGCTGGTCCTTTTATAAAGATGTGTCGCTCGCCTTGTACCTCACGTAATGACAACATCAAGTGGACAGAGGCAGGTATGAAGCCCACAACAATAGGAGTGAAAATGATGTGAGGCCTGTGACAGGCATGCAACCTCTCCACCCCAACTGGATAAAATAAATTAATTCAGGAGACTACATAACACGTTCAACAGAGTGGTGACAGGTTTTGGAGATAAAGAGAATCAGACAGTGGAAAATGAGATCCAAAATATCATTACGGAGCAACATTGGTAACCCAGATGCAACACAGGAACCTAGTCTTCTCTAAAGTGATCAAATCTTGTTCAATTGTGGTTTTACTTAATTAGTAAACATATTTTGATGTAGTATGTAGATGTTAATAATAAAACTATTCCTTAGGGGCTGCAGTGTATCATTCTGTTTGTGCTTTGAAGTAAGCCATAGGATATGTTCTTCCTCAAAGCATGGACTCCTTTGCTACCTCATTGAAATAACAGTTTGTGAGTGGGCCTGTCAACCTCAGATGGCTGACCTGACCTATGGAAAGCAGCAACCCTCCACTGATGTGCATTAATTCAAGTGAACAAGCCATATTTTGGTGGCTATTGTACACCCACAGACATGTAATACCACCTTAAGACCACCTTGGGACTGGAGCAAAGATCACCTGCAACCTACTGCAGAGCATCATCTCAAGATGATGATCTTCCTCTCCTGAAACATATAACAGCCAATAAGCTAAGAAAAGTGTCATTCCTCACTGGAAAGACAAAAGGAGACAAAAAGATATCTGGGCTATACAAAGCCCTTACGGATCTTGTTTAAACTCAGGAGCAGAGCTGAGCAAATAATTAACTCTTGTTTTCCTGTCAGCTCTGGGGAAAAAATGTTTTTGGACTATGTTGCTTTTCTCAAAAGTAGAGATTTTTTATTGTTACATAAAAATGCATTTTATTTCAAGAGTTGTAAAAAAACACAAGCAATTTTTTTTCTTTCACAAGTACATTTGGAAAAATAATTTCAGACACAAATGTTCTTTCTGTTTTAAAAATCTTGAAATAAAAAGCATTATTTTGTATTGCTTTCAGATGGCTTCTATGATTGACATGATTCTATATTTTTCAGTGGAAATATTTAGGTCAAAAAACACTTCACCCATCTCTACTCAAGAGATTATAGATCATGCAGCTGAACTTAGCTCAAAATAGTCTGTTTCTCTCTCAAATTTACTTATTTCTTTTGTATTTATAATAACTTGCTCTGTTTTGCTAGCACTTTTTAATTTTAACTAATTCCCTGCAGTTATTACCCTTCTAGGATAACTAAGTGCATATGAGAACCAAATGTTCTGCATGAATCAGATTTACTGAAGGGGAGAAAAGAAACAGAAATAGAGCAATGTCAAAAATGCAGAAAGAGAAGCATTTTTATTAGGGGCATGATCTTCTATAAAGCAATCGCGAATTTAGATAGAATATTGTGTATAAGAGCAGAACTGTCTATCCAAAGCTGAGAAGTAATTTATTTTTTCTCATTTTTGACATTTAAAGTCATATAACATCAGTCTGTGATCCCAAAATAATGTATTGATTTATCTTGGAGAAACTCAACATAGCACACCTGGATTTATTTTTTTTTTCCATAGGAGCTTTTCTTTCAAATACCTGCTGTACATTTAAATAGCAAGGACCTGTTTCTAAAATAATTGCAGTGGGTAAAAGGGAAGCTAATAACAGTATATGCAGATTCTTTGCAAAACAGCAGATGCAGAGGTTCTCAGGCTACCTGAATTATTTATGGTTAATTCGGCACATCTCTAGTAATGTCTGAGGCTTTTATAGGTCTCTGAAGCACATCCGAGAAAAACGCACCCATATTCATGCACCTGCATACTTTTAATTATAAACTCTATGGATTGTGTGACCAACTCATTTAGAAATTTTGGCTGAATCATTCAGAGTAATTTGACATACTTTGTGCTGCGGTTTGCAAAAACCTCACATTTATTTGCAGGCATATTCATTTTAATTCAACAACTTTCAAACATGATGTGACTCACTAGTACAGAAACACAGGATTCACCATAACATCACTGATCAATGTTCCCTCTATTCTGATTTTGGCACCAATACTGCACCTGGATCTAGTAACACAAAATCCTACCAAAATCAATGAAACTCTGCACTGACATAGGATGCTCAATAGCTGAGACGCATTTTGGGCATGGTCTTTCAATAATATTCAGAAAAAAAATTTCTCGAAAGGAAAGAGGACACTTCAGTAACTTTCATGCACCATAGTAGCTAATATTACTTTTTTTTTTTTTTTTCCTTTAAGAGTGCTTTTCCTTCTTGTGTATATGCATATGAATCACCATGAATTTTGTAGGTGTCAATATTAGCTAAAATCTTAATTATGCATGTAAAGATATTCAAATATGTGCAATCAAACCCAAGTATTTTGTATGTCAAAAATAAACAACCAAAACCTTGCAATAAGTGGATGTGCAAACAAGCAACAAGATTATTAAACATTTTAAGCTAGAATGCAAAATATGTGTTAGAAGAAACAAATATAAAATACAAAAATTTAGACTTGTGAATCTGGATGAAACCTTCAGAATGAAAAACAGAAAAAAAATATCAGATTTACCTTCTGTTTTCTCAGTGTTTAATTATGATTTCTCATTCACAGAAATATTTCCTGGACAGGATGGACTAGGGTTTTATTCAGCCCACAAATTTCCTATGTTCATGTGCATTTTTTCTTTAATATCAAATGCTGATGTCTTCTTTCTGCAGCTGTTACATTTTTCAGAAGTTCCTTTTATTATCATAGTTTAAGGATCAAGAAAGCTGAGTCACTGAGTAGGACTTCATTATGTTTGGCCAGTACAAATGCCAAATAAACAATTCTTTCTTCAAAGACCTAGAGAATGGTCAGTATTTGTAGCGATGCAATTCAGGTATGGGATCAGGCACCAGCCTAAAGCCAAGGAGAGCTAGGACTCTCTTCTAGTCCTTAATTCACACTCAAGAAGGAGCATGACTGTACATTTTCCAGATCATTTTTGCTCTTCACGATGTCCCAGTCATACATATTAAGCACAGAATACAAAATTTAGAGCAATACTTGAGCAATATCAGTGCCCGAGACCTATTGATTTTAGGGTTTTTTGGTTTTTCCTTTGTTTGGATTCATAGGATTTTTTATTTGATGAGGTTGCTTTTAATGTTGACCCTTTGCCTTTCTGTATTTTAGGTCTTTGTCCTTAAAATTTAATAGCACTTCCCTACTTCAAAGTGAAGTTGTCAAAATAAAGTCCATTAAATATTCTGAGGTATTCTGGTAACACAGTTTATGCTGTATGTAAAGGTATTTCATTCAAACATTATTTTTTTTTTACATGCATATTTCCTTCCTTTACTCAGCAATTGGTTCAATGACATAAGAATTAGAAACAGCATAATCTGAAACTGAAGGTTTCTAGCCCTGATCTGTTGAATAACTAATAAAAGAAGGGATCTGGTATTTCACAGTACCGCTAGTCTGTAAACCTCACTTTAAAAAAAGATTACTATACCTCGGATGCTGTACCTACAAAATTTTCTGCTCCTTCACTTTAAAAAGTCAAAATCACTGTTCCTAGGCTGAAAATAATCTGTCTTGCTTTCATCCACAGTCTGGTCTTCACAAGGCTCTGGTTAAAAACTTCTCCCTCAACTATCAAGATGTAACACCCCCACTGAAAATACTCCTAAAAGCATGTAATGGCAGATTATGTCAGTATTCTTTCTTGTTACCAGTACTTTAAAAAAGGCATTTTATCTCAAGCCTTAAAATATCCAGTTTACCTTAAGCCCATAGAGTCAGCTCTACTGTCACACTATCCTACAGGGTGCAATATAAAAAAGGATCAGCAATTTTGCCACCTGAATTCTGGAATGAGAAATCTGCAAATATCAGAGAACATCTTTGAATATGAGGCACCTCCAAGTCTCTGTGTTATACCGGTCCTTTACAATCTCTCCTCTCTTTTGAAAACATAGGCTTAATGTGAATGCAGAAAGAAGACCATGGCTGCTGGTGAGTTGCAAGTCTTGATAGATTTTCTTTGCTGATGCTTTTTCTTTCTCCTGAACCCACTGCAGTCCACATCTGCTCCCCCTGCGGCGTCTTTCTCATCCCATCCTGGAACTGCATCTGGCACTGCTTCCTTGTTTTCTCCTAGACTTCAGCCATCCCTGCTAATATCAGCGGTGTGATGGAGAAACACATGAGCTTCGTGGACCCAGCACAAACAGCTTATTAGCTGAGGCTCTGTTCACTGCCACAGCTTCCTATACACATCTTGCTGTTGAGTCCTGGTATTCTTGGCTAGTGTGAAATGAACGTCACTACCAGTAAGAAAACAGATGCACAGTTATAGCCATGTCATTCTAAGAAATCTGCCAAGTTGAAAAAGTAACAATCAAAATGAAAGAAAAAAAAAAACAAGAAAAGTAACAACGCAATATCCCTCGGATCTGAACTGCCTTGCAGTATAAGCATTTCTGGTCTCCTTTAATAGGCAATTATAAATTCTGAATAGTTTCCAGTTATTGAAGAGTAACTGTGAGGTTTTTAAAAACTCATGAAAAAAAACTGTAAGAAGGAGGAAAAAAACAACTTTAAATCTAGAGGGCTGTAATGGATTCAAATGAAAGCCAAGATGAGCACAAAACAGGATATTGGCTGTCTCTCAGGAGACATTCTTTTGAAAGGGACTGGAAACATATTTACCAAAATGCACAAAGAACTGCATTCATTTGTTCAAAACACAGTAACATAATGCCAAAACACCACATTACAGTTGTTATTATCATATTAGTATAGATGGACTGGCATTTAGATGCCTAAAAGTTAGGTCTAGATTGCCTGAACAGGCTTCCCTGTGAGCTTCTGGAGCTTTTGGAGACTGACCCATCACTGAAGAAGGAGATTTACTTTATTTTCTCTATAGAGCTCTCCAGCCATATCAGTTAAGCAGGGAGTGAGTTAAGAAACAGCCAGGATGAAACCTCACAAGCCTGCACCCATCCAGGATTCAGCTCTCCAAATCTCCTTCTGAGGGCAATTTATTTGTGCGGCAGAGTCAGCCCTAGATCTGGCTGGCCACTGGAAACCAGCAGTGGACCTCAGGGCTCAGTTACCAGGCGTTTTTTTTCTGCATATTTGCTGTATAGAAAGTGAGGTATATCAGAGTTGCCTCCTATAGTCTGAGCAGTTGAAGACATGGTTTCCTTGTACATGTCTGATTTCTTTTCCATTTTAGATACGTGAAGTTTCTTGATTTTATGTTTTGAACAAATTCCAGATTTTTTCTACAATTACATTTATTATGCAGTATTTCAGTGCTTTACCTAAGTCTTCAGAAAATATCTATTCTGTTCATCATGAGGAGAGAACCTCAAGGTGAAAAAATTGGAACTGAAAGTAATGGACTGGGGGGAAAAAAGTGGACATATATACACTTGTTTATGAACGCGCGTAGTAGAGGCTAAATATACCATTAACTCTTACAGACTACAGAAACATACAGCTCAGAAGGGATACATTTGATACAAATTCCTTACAATCCTGTGTACATATATTTTCATTGTTTTTGTGTAATACTGCAAATTTCATATGTTTGTTTTAGATTTAAGCCGCAAAGCTGTTATAGCAGTTCAATGCTTCTCTAAGCATCTCTTCTCCTATGCTCCTAGATTTTGGGAAACAAAGTAAAACAAAACAAATATTTAAGGCTTTTACCAGCTGGCATTTTATTTGGAAACCAAAGAAAGTATTTTTGACGGACGTTCAATCTTTTCAGCAAAATTAAGCTTATTGCATTCAAAATTAGAAAGAACTAGAAACATACTGAGTCAGAACAGCTTGGGCAAAAACTTGCTTAAATCTGAGTCTAGAAAAATGAGACTATCTTGATTCCCAAAAATGAAATATTGAATATGACTTGATTAATTTTTATTTAGTATTACAAAATCTAATGAGTCTTATTGATTTTCAAATCTATAACTCCATCCCCTTAATTCCTTCTATTATCAACATTAGGTACTGATTGCTATTGTTAAAAGGTTTCATAGCTGTAGAAACTGATTCTTGTGATTAATTTGACGTATTTGATGACAATCATAACATTTGATAATATCAGTATCTTACTAATTGATCGACTACTACATTGATTTACTTGTGCTAAGATAAATAACCTGACAAATGCAATATATCAAATAGGTTTTAACTTCCTTGTGTACTACTCAGTTATTAAAAAAACAAATGTTTTTCAGTCTGTTTATGAAACACAGAAAGTCATTATCAGGGGTGAGTGATTATTTGATACCGTTACTCCCAGACACTTTCCTTTCAACTGCCAAGAGGTAGAATACTGTCATTACTTTGGCAAAATAAAAGCGGTAGACATATTATTTCTGTTAATGAGGTGGGGATAATTAGATAGATCAAAAGATAACCAAAGTATGTCCAAGTTACTTAGGTCCCCATTCAGCAGAGCCCACAACTAATGAATATGTTGAACAGGTCTGGACCATGAAGCATGAACAGAAACATTGTGTATTCAATTTTTAGGGATGACCCTTAACTCTTATAATGGAATATTGAATATTTACTGTCTGGGTGGAAAAAACCACTTTCATTCTGACCATGACTAATATGCAGAATTTATCTGGAGTTCAAATAAACTTGCTTTTTTTCAGTGATTAAAATTTAGTTTAGGGTGTTATTTGGGTCTTTTTCTTTCATGTGTTGGGGTTTTTCAGGGTTTTTTTGTGTGTTTTTTTTTTTTTCCCCTGACTACAATCCTTCAGATAAAGGACATTGCAATAGAAATCTCGTGAGAATTACTACTTGCTCCCCTCCCTACTCCTGGGATTTCTGATACTTCCAAATCAGAGACAAAAAGAATACAGCCAAATTCTTATAATATACACACTGGAAAAGTTTGTTTTACGTCCCAGTTCACTGGCTGGCTCACTAGAGACTAGCAGCTCTTTACTTCTACCAGCTCATGAAATTATTCCCCTGGGTTTACAATCTAATACTTCAAGTTAGTTGTGGAGGTGCATAGGAGCTGCTTTTTCCAGTGTATGAACAATTTTTTACAAATTTTATGAAATGTCCATTTCTCACTGATTATAAATTAAGATTCTTAACATATTGGTGAGTAAAGAGGGATTTTTTTCCTTCCGGGATGGTTTTAGAACCATCTTACTTTTCATATGAAGCACCCCTGTATTCTGAGTCAGGAAAGGGTTTGAATATAATTCTTCAGTTTTATACTAATACCCTTACATATTTCCTAAAAATTAAAAAAAAGACAAATAGACTTATACTCTTTCCCCCACAAATGCACACAGCCACTTATTGCATCTTTTATATATTTTATGGAAAATGTTTGGTTCTAAGGAGTGAGCATTTAATGTCTATTTTTGCTTGTAGTTTGAAGTTCTGAGAAAATCTCATTTTCTCTATATGTCACACTCAAGAATATTTCTTTCTGATGAAGTACCAACCATACAAATGTCAGTTTGTTGATTTGATTAAGAAGACTAAACCTATGCTTAATCTGAATCCTACTATTTCTGTTTCAGATATGAAGAAGATCTGAACCCAAAAGTGGCATCCTTTTTTTCCCCAAGATCTAGGGCAGTAAGTTAAAATAATTTTATTTTTTTTTTAAAGTTAGTATCTTCCATATAATCTTTGCTTAATGGATTTTAGTCATGGGTTAAAATGCTGTTGATTACCCCTTGTTGGATTTGTTAGAAATAACCCTTGATTACTGGTCTTGCATAGTGTACACAGATAAGTATAGACATCAAAAAAAATAAGGCTTTCGCAATAAGGCTGCTTAAAATTATTTTCATAATATCTTTTCCTATTTTTTGTAAACAGTCTTTCCAGAAGGGTTCTGAATTCAGGTTTGTTTCAAATGGAAGCTAAAGAGTTTCTCTGACTGCAGTATCAATGATTTTCTTTTTAAATAGAACACTTGCCCATCCATGGTAAAAGATTTATTTTCTTGGGATAAAAACATGCCTCATCTGAGCTATTTAATATTATGCTATTTTTAATCAGCATATGAGGAGGATGGAAAAGCACAGCAATATGATATCAGTCACCTGTCAAACATGTCAAAGGGAATGTCAAAATGTCGCTGAAATACATTACAGCTGTGAATGGAAGAAGGAAAACTAATAAGCACTGGAAATGTTTTGAAGATTTCTGTAATTAAAAAGGAATATATAACCTTCTGGAAACCCTCATGAAAAAATTTGTCACAAACAGCCAGGAAAGTGAATCTCCAGTTTCTGTGCAGTCTTCATCTTATAAAGGGTAATCCTAAGATTTTCTTTTTTTTTTATTTGAAGTTTTGCAAATTAATATTTCCATGCTAAATTGCAAATTTAATATGCAAAAGCAGAAAGTGCTATGGATGTGCAGCACTGTTTAGGCAATGTTGAATTAGGAAGTACTGCAGATGTGCAATAAGGGTTTTATAGGTGTACTGGTTGCTTATGGCAGTTGACCTTGATAAATCTCCTGTTGTTTTAGTACAGGAGAACTGTGGTCGTTCCAGGTTCAAGTGAATAAGATTATGTGTACAGATGGCCTTGCTCATCATCTTTCTTTTTTACCTTTCTCTTCCATTTTCCCCTTCATTTTTGTCTTCAGTGATCTGAACTCTTCCTTCTAATGGTGGTAAGGAAAAATCATGAAATCTTCCATTGGGAGAGGAAAATGACAGATAGCAAAGCAGAGACTCTAGTTTTGTTTACAAAGGGCAAACATGCTTTTAAATGTTGGATTTATGAAAGAGATCTCCATTAAACTGGAATACTGAGAATGACACCCTTCTTTTATTTATGAGGCTTCAACAGTATCGAGTGTCAGAGAAGGCTTGTGTGAGAGCAAGTGATTTTGACATTCTTATTTTCAGTATGTTTTTTGTTCTTTGTTTAGAAATCTAGTGAGATTGTCTCCAGAGCCAAACTGTGAAAAACAACCTCTAAACTTCATGCACACGTCATTCATGGCTTCAGCTTTTCCTTGGGTTCATCAGAAACTTTTCAAGGATCTGATGAAGAATCCTTAAAATATTCATCTATGGAAGTAGATCTTAAAGTGATTCTGTGCTCATTACTGGCTTATAAAAACAGCGTTAAATTAGTGCTAGAAAAAAAAACATTGCATTTAGGGATATCAGCTAAGATTTACAGCCTAGCTCAGTGAATCCCCTGGCTGGCCAGTTGATCTGAAAGTTAATAAAGCCAGCAACACCTAGAGGTCAAGGATTGTCATTGGCAGTTTCCCAGCTAAGGGTTTCAATACGTTATGCTGCAGTTAAAAAATTAATAATAGCAGAAAATCCACCAGAGGAATCCCAACCAAAACACAATACTGAAGAAAGCAGAATGACTTAACTTCAGCCAAGCAGTGACATGTGATATTCCCTTGTGGGTTACACCCCAAAAAGCAACATTAAGTGATGAATGATCAACAAAAGATGCAGAGGGATTACTTTTATTAACTTCAGTGAAGCTTTCATAAGCTCCAAATTGGCTCCATAGTGTAAAATGAAACAGGAACTCTTCTGGTTTAAATTTTGATGCCTCAGTGTTGGCTTATATTAGTGGAGAACCTGACCCTGGGTCTCCAAGAAGCGAATGACACTCCTTTGGGTGATCCTTGTAGCTGCAGATTTAGCGTAACTTCCCCACAGGGAATCTACAACCAAGGGAGAGTTTCTGCTACAGATGGTGGTGCCATAACCTGCAGGAGAATGCTTTCCAGGCATTGGTGTTTAGAGTTCACTGCTAGTGTAGATAGAGTTACCAGTTTTGTGTTACATGTGAACGTAAACCCTACTCTTTTGGTCAGATTATAGGTCCTTGTAATCCAGTATAATTTCTCTGAAAGTAGCCTGCTGCAGATTCTAAGAGAAAAGGAGAAGAATGATTTTGCAAAGAGATGCTTGAACAGCAGAGGTTGTGATTTCTATATGATCATGTCCAGCCTGGAAGAGACAGGCAGGAAATGATAGTTGATTGCATCTTCTACTGGAAATAGATCGTCTATTAAAGTTGGCACTGTAGAAGCCAAAAGCTTGCATGTGCCCAAAAAAAGAAGTGAAAAAAATTAAGGAAGAGAAGAAAAGCTTATCAAAGTTATTACAAAACAAAACACCATCTCTGGTTTTAGAGTCAAAACGTTCCCTTTTATCCTACAACAATTTAAATTCATCAATCATGTTTGTTAATGGACTTTGCCTAACATCTTTGGAAATCTCAGTGCACAAACACTATTACCAAAAGACATTTAATAATCTTCCTCATGAGGAGTTTTTAAAGCTTCTTTAGTAAACAATAAAAGCTAGTATCTAAACAAACTAAGCACTTCTTGGAAAAGGTATTGTTGTGGGATTTGTTTTTTTTTCTTTTTTATTTCCAAGGACAAACAGCAAATCTGTAAGAAGCTGTCAGGTTTAGCTACTATCTAAATACCTCCCATGTTTTCCTAAGGAGTAGTGTTAGCAGGTTTCACTGTCACCCCTTTAATTCGAGCTCACAAGCTTAACCAGCTTCTTGTCTTCTTCCAGACTTCACAAAGTTAGTCTGGCTGCCACCAGCCAGGAGGCATTCAGATGCTCTCAGGCTTACAATTCAAGCAGAGATTGAAATGACTAAGGCATGGGAAGATGGTTGGAGTAGCACTTGAGGCTGGTGAGTCTGTTTGCCAAAGCTGAGACTTAGAAAATGCTAGTGAAGAGTGATTGTTTTCATATTTTAGAGGTCATCTGATGTAGCTGCTTGTAACAGAAGTGGCTTAAACACAACAAAATCATATACAAGATGGCACTGTGTCCCTGCACTATCACAGATACCTCCCAGGTAAAAATAACTCTTTTTATTGTGGGGAAAAGCTTCCATAAATTTCTAATTAAGAAATGTATCTTTCTTTTCCTCTCAATTCTTGTTTCTCTAATTTACATTATAAATAGATGAAAACACTATCACACCTTCATATAGACCTTTATGAAACTCTCTACTCCTGCTGAAAAACCGGAAATTCACTCATAAATCACCCCAAACTCATTTATCTCAGCAATTATTTTTTTTTCCCTTCTCAATGCATTTGGATGCTATTCCATTACCTCTGAACACTCACCCAGAAGCTGTTAGTCCAATAGCATCCATTTCATGCTTAACCACTCTTCAGGTTAAAGTATTGAGACACCCTTGAGGGGCTCCTTTTGTCAGAGAATTTTAGCATGAATGAGAGAGTCTATCTCATTTTTTTTATAGAAGATTTCATCAGTTCTCTCAGCTCTGTATGAAGCTTTGTGAGAGAAAGGACCCTGGATCAAGCCCTCAGTAAATGTAGTCATCTTTGATTTCATTTGAGCCATGGCTCTTCCAGGGGCAATCTGGTGGTGTTAGGTGGGATTACTGGTAAACACAGCTCTCTGTTTGGTACTGCTGCCCTCTCTAGTTTTCATCATCTGTGTTTGGCTCAGGGCTCCTTCTGATTTTCTTGTGGGCTTATTCCTGGGTTTAGAAAGCTTCATACCTTTCCCAAGTCCCATCTCACTTTTTAAGGGGAAAGGCCAGGAGTAATCCCTGTAACCTTCTCACATAATGGCTGTGCTGCCTATGTTTTGGTTCATTGCCCTTGGAGATAGCTGATACTTTTTTTGATAGTAATGGAGCAAACTTATAGCTGCTGAGGATCTGCTGAGTCTTCAGTGCTGAATAAATATATCACCAGTTCCACCCTACAGCTGGGACCAACTGATCTGCCAAACTCCGTAAATATGAATTAACATCTGAGTTTTCTTTTGGACTGAATCAACTCAACAAAACAAAACTAGTTGCAGTTATGGGGGTTATGTTTCCCCTTTTCTAGTCAGTGAGAACTTCACTGGACTGCCACGACTTCTCAAATATGATGGATAGTGTTTTAGCAATTTCATCCCCCAGTTCCCTCAGGTCCCTACCTTTGCCTTCTTCAACTTTAGCTGTGTGGCTAGACCACTTGCCTCAGTATTCAGTACCTCAGCCTTCTCTGCATCCCAGGTCTCCCGTTTCCTTCCAGAGAAGACCCACATTTCCCCTAGTATTCCTTTTGTCACTGATGTACCCGTAGAAGCTCTTCCTGTTGTCTTGCTGTCCCTGGCCAGACTGAACTCTATCTGCACTTCAGCTTCCCTAACCTGATCGCTGTCTGCTCAGACAATTTCTCTGTATTCCTCCCAGGCCAGCTGTCCTTGCTTCCATCCTCTGTAGGCTTTCTTTTTGTGTGTGACACATTGCATGAATCCTCCCAAGTGCCGAAATGAGTGAATTTCTACCAGATTTGTGTGTCCTGGCCCCACACAACTCTCTAACACTCTCAAGCAGCCAGTTTAACCTCAAGTTACATTTTCTTCACTACAATAAAGATATCTTTGACTGAAAGAGCAGATCATAGGGAAAAAGGCTTGCTTTCTGGCTCTGAAGGCAAGTGACGTAGCTCCATTCATATTCATACAGCTAATTCTCTCCCTCGTCAAAACAACATAGCCTCATCCATACCATGTATTGAGAAAAAAACCCAAACATACCTGAGCTTTGCCTGAGAGACTGCTACTTGGCCTGGGCAAAATGCATGCCAGGGACCATGATAGTAAATAATCTGCAGTGACAATCTCAGGACAGTGTTCAGATTTGTGCCTTGTCTCTGATTTATCAGTTAAGACATAGTTGGAGAGCCTGCAGAGACTTTGAAGGAAAAATAGGTAGTATGTGCATTTAAACCCCTTACAGACCAAAATATTTTTTTCCAAATTCTGTATAAATCTCTATATCCTCAGCTAGAACTATTTCTGCCCCCAGACATTAGTGCTTAGGAATGACCCGATATATTTTCCAGCATCAGCAAGGGCTGTAGTTTACACCTTTGCTAACAGACATGATTAAATTCATAGCCAGGGCATAGAGCAGCCATTAGGTGCCCAGGAGCAAGAATTGTTCATTGCAAGTATGGTACCTGTTTCTTAAAAATACCAATTTAGTAACTGTTTATTCCACTTATTTTGGGAAAGGAGGAAATATAGAAGGAAAGCGAAGTACCACAGAGGTGATGGGTTTGGGGGAACAAGGACTCTATATTCTCTCCCAACACAACACAATGCAACACAGTGGCTGTGTTAGCTTTTGTAGAGAGATCTGTGTGCTTTTTAAGTCATTTGTGCCAGAAAGTAGCTCATATATTGCAAGATGCTGTGGCATATTGATCCTCCACGCTTCAATAAATGAAGCATGAGCTTTAAGAGCATTAGAATGCTCAAATATACAGGCAGATATCTTAGACAATTTTAAACTGTCCTTCTTGACTAACTTCTCCAGAAGACCCAAGCATCCTTTAAATCTTAACCCCTTCTTTTAGCACAACAGCTATTTTTGCTGTAAACAGTGCAACAGATAAAAGTGTTGCCTTCATCCTGAAAAGACAAGCCTGGACTATGCACTTCACAGTGCAGTTGAATTTTAGCTCACCAGGCATCCCTTTCAACTTTGTTTCCTCACAACAGTCAAGGAGTAAATCCCAGAGGGCCATGAACTTTATAACAGATAGTGCAGCTTTAAAATGCCTCAGATTAGATTTTACATTGAATTACTGAAGGGAAGATAATGCTATTACCATCTTGTAAAACACCTTGGATTTTTCTGTTGTTGCTGTTGTTCCCCACCAGGAATATAACAAAATCTTCCAATTTCCTCATGGAAAGGGATGAAAAAAGACTAGAATAAGCACCCTGGCAGTAATCATTTGAACTTCAAGCAGTAACCCAAAGTGTGAGGAAACCCTGGGTTCAACAAGACACTTGCATCCCTGGTAAATGCTTTCACTACGAGATTGATGATAGTACTACAGGCGGACTCTTTTTTTTTCATGTTTATTACTAGCAATTCCAAACAGGTCACAAAGATTTCTGCTTGATGATGAAGTAGTCAAGGGGAGGAAACTCTCATTTCAGTGATCCATGGTGTGATAAAGTAGGTTTCGCCTGGCAGTTTTAACCAAAAAACACTCAACCCTCAAGTACTTCAGGAGGAACAGACAAAATTTTGGAAAACTGTATGTCGTGTTCTCATAGATCTTCTCTGACATCTTACCAGCTGTTGGTTGTCTTAATCACTTCTTCTTCCCTTAATATATCTTTTCTTGTAAGCTCTTTGGAAGTGCTGCTTTCTACATGACTAGGCTGAGCCTGAGACAGATGGAAACACTGTGGGTGCTGCTCTATAGAGAAACCATCAGTGTGTGGAAGTTGGGGAAGTAACGTCTGCTGCTGCTATTTTTTAACGATTACAATAATATACCTGAGAGAATTAGTGACTTAGTGGTACTTAGAAAGCAAGATGGGCTGGCAAGACATTAAATGAAAGAAAGCTTACTTTTTAGATTGTAAGAACTTTGCAATTCTATATAATCAAAGAAAAGCAGTAAGTTGGGGAAAGGGTTCTGTTTATCTCCTCTATCATATTAGAGTGGTTCAATCACGAATGCTTGTATGAAAAAGCTCAATCTGGCAAAAATAACCATGGGACAAATATCAAATTGGATGAAAATGACATTTTATAAATGAACACTTTTGATCTTATTTGAGTTAAAGTTGTTTTTATTTTGAAATCTAAGTTGATCTATAGACAAAGGAATATGGTCATTAAAATGAATAAAAATCAAATGAAACATCATGTAACAATTCAAATGCATTCCTTCAGCCCTTGAAAATTTTGCAATTTCAGTGCATACATGTTTCAAGAATTTCATGTTAAGATCAGTTTTGAAATGGGTCTCTTAAAAATCTCACATATTGTAGAATCATAGAATGGTCTGAGTTGGAAGGGACCTTTCAAGGTCATTGTCCTGGTTTGAGGTAAAACAGAAGCAATTTTCTTTTCAATACTTTTACTTTTCACCTAAATCTCTTCTAGTCCACCCCCCCCTGCAATGAACAGGAACATCTTCAACTAGATCAAGTTGCTCAGAGTCGTGTCCAACCTGAGCTTGAATGTTGCCCATGTGAATGGGCAATGAAGCAAACCAAAAATATTTCTCACTGGTTTCCTTAGTGTTTCTTTTAATTATATTAATTTTATGCTTTCAGTTCCATGGTAACACTTGACATATATTGGTACAAAAGCCTGGTTCTCAGATGTTTTAAGGCAATTTTATTTCATTGGTTTCAGTTAAGCAAATGCTTAATTGCATCAGTTGAAGTTGTGGCCTAGGAATCACTATATAAATAAAGAAATTGAAAAATCCAACATTTTTTAACATTAAAAAATTCACTTGTGACTGTATTAAACAGATGAGGGACAAAATAGAAAGACTGAGTAAATTAATCACTGTTCTCAGTAGTACAGTCCATGAAAAATACTGTAAAATGTATTGTAGGTGCAATATTGCATTATATAAAATCTAAATTTGTGGCATTAAGTTTATTTGACAGCCTTGGATAAAGGTCCCACATTATTCTTATCAAAGCAGACATGAACCAGAGAAATATACACTTAAAAGAGGTTGTGGAGTTTTAGACCAAAGGAGAAAGGAGGCTGTTTCAGCAGTTTCAGCTTTAGCTTCTCATCCCGAGCTGATGACACACCAGTGACCTGAAGTTCTGGTGATGCTGGGAAGGCAGCACTCAGCACTCCATCAGCTCTTGCATCGCGGCTGAGGTCTGGTGGATCGACACAGCTCAGCCAGTAGAGAGCAATCCAGGCTGTGTTAGAGCCTCCTGCTCCTCCTAGGCACTATTCTGAGAAATAAGTACATACTGGAGTTGCCACAGAAAGATCTGCATTCTGAAGCAAGTTACTTTCCTCTTACATCTGAGTTAGTAAATTTGCCTTGGTTGTTACAAGGATAATTTAGAAACTAAAGGACCTGTGTGGACACAGGTGTATTAGAGGGGGTTGCTGCTGTAGTATTCCCAGGGTAACCATGGTAATAGGTAGCTGTTAGGCCAAATTCCTCTACCGTTTTCCACCAATTTAGATGTGGGTAAACTAAACACATTAAGTGACTCGTTCCAGATTTCAGTTGGTGAGATATGCAGCATTTGGCTTCTTGTGTGAGAAATATACTCCCATCTGTAATTGTTACCATCTGTTTGGTATTCAGGATGTAAAAATGTAATGGAGATGAAGTCATATTTCATATTCTTTTCTCCATTTGGAGGTAAGAATGAAGCTATAACAGCCTGTAAATGCATCTGCTGGTGATAAGATAGTACAGCTGGAAATGGGATGCTAGATTCTGCATGGTTCAGAAAGCTTGTGTGTCGAAGCTGTTATACTGCAATGTGTGCTGGTATTTTGTGATCCTATGAGATGATTGATGTATCATATAAATAGGGTGACAGAAAAATATTTTTGCTGGTGTGATGGGAATAAGAAGTGCAAAATGTCAAAAATGCCCTGAAAATAACCATTCAAATTTATGTAAATTGCTTAATTAATTGACCTCATTTGTGTTTGCAGATTTTCTTTCCTTTTTCCTTTGTGAATTAGTTATTTTTCATTGTACACTGAGACAATATTTCAAGGCTAATTAAACCCTTTAAAGCTATAGGTTAATATCCAATTCTTATGTAAACACATTTATAAACATTAATCAGATCTAAATTACCCATTTTATAAATACTGTTTTACTCATTTGCAGCTAATAGTTGTACTGCTTATATTTATTCTGCTTTGGGCTCAAGGAGTTCATGTTAGCCTGTAAATATTATTTCTTCAAATGGTGTCATGCTGTTTACTTCTGCATGTGTTTTGAAGTGTCTCTGCTGGTTTATGGTCTCATGGAGGTTAGTGGAGAAGAGTTTGTTTGGAGTACAAAGACCGAACTTGGAGACCCTCTGAGTCTTGAACCCCTTTGATGCCTGTAGTTGATACAAAGATGATCTAGGGAGAAAGACTGTGCAAGAAGCTGATCCTCTGGTACAAGGTAAGGCAAGACGAGGATGTTACCATGCAGTAATATACATCTTGAAATTTCAATGTTACCTGCTCTCTTGAAACTGAGCTCTTACCACTTTTGAAATGTAAACTAATTCAGCTTTCAGTGAAAGAGAATGGAAAAACACTTGATGCATGAAGTTTAATATCCTCTCCACATTTTTCTGTAACATTAACATTCTGACACTGGATTTTTTATTTTTTTTTTTGCATAAATATCTCCCTCACCCCCCCCCCCCCCTTGGAATTTTGTTTCTTGGGAAACACTTGCAAATAAATGGGAAAGAGAGAAATGTATTTTTCTCTAGTAGGCAAAATCCATTTTTGTTCCTTATTTGTATGAATGGTGAATAAATACTGCTTCAAAAACGGTTAATACTACATGGAGAAGATGTGGTGTGTTAAATCATACAGTAATTCATCCTCTTACTAGACCAGCTGTAAGTAAATTTTGACTGTTTATGTGTTGGTACTGTGCTTTTGCATGGACAAGAGTTGTCAGAGGTTGTGGTCCAGATCTTGTTCTGCTATGCTGGGTGCCATACAAATGCTGGATGGAAATGTTTCCTGTTATGAAAAATTTAGAGCTTGCATTCATTAAACAGCCAACAGGTGGAGAAAAAATAGAAACTCAAAAAAATTAAGAGGCCTAGGCCACCATCATACCTAAAATCTGCAGCAGAACTAAGATTAACGCTCAGCTGTTATCATTCCCATCATGATGCCACGTTTGCTCACACCACAGCAGCATACTGCCTTGTATTTTTGTAACATGGACGTAGTTTAATTATTTGCTGACAGCCTACATAGCTGCTGAGTAGAGCTTTCTGCTGGAATTTTCACTCCACAAGTGCTTGTGGCATCCCTTGCCACAAATACCTTCTACACGCTGCTCACCTCCTTTTGTCAAGTCACTGTGAGGGAGCTGGTGAGACAGCCTGTCATTGATTCCTGTGCTCTTTTAGATGCATCCCACAAACTTTCTGCCCCACTATCATTAACTTCTGTAGCTCCTTAGCCTGTTTCTGCACTGTCTGACAATTTTTATATTCATAATGACTTTAATGACTGTGATGCTTTGGCCAGTGTTTTAGTGTAATCCAGGTGTATTCCCTGTTGTGTTATTGTTGTTTTTCAATTTGATTCACTGAGTTCTCAAGAAAAGCAATCAAGTTTGACTGCTGTTATTTATTTTTCTGTTAACTCACAGATCTTATTACTCATAGATCTGATACCCTCTACATGGTTGGGCTTTTATTTTTGTCTGGGTTGTGGGTTTTTTTTTTTCCTTGAAACTCTTTCTGTTGTGTAAGGGTTGGAAATTAGACTTACAAAGCAGTAATTACCAGGGTCAAATGCTGGAAGATTGATACCATGTCTAACTCTCTGGAACTTCTCCATAATGTTTTGAAATAGCTTTCAGTAGTTCTGTGCATTTATTAGCTAATTCAAATGAAATCTCTGAATGCATATCATCTGAACAGCTGATACAGCTTTATTAAAAAATTGGAAATGTTCCTTTTTGTTTATTTTTTGCCTGCTTTTATTCCAATTCCATAGTCTATTTTATTGTCAAAGACAGACTGAAGACATAATGGATATGTCCTTCCTCACTTCTCCTTTCCCCTCTCTGTCCATATATGTATATGGAGATATATATATTTAAACACATGTGTATATATATATGTTTACATACACACACACATATATACAATACAGATTTTGAAGAAAGAAGGTCTGAAATTGTATTACAGCTGCTGGGCTATCTGAGGCTTGTTTATAGTCTTGCTTCCTAGACAGCTGTGTACAGATAGCTAAGTGCAGTACTTATGAAAATCGAAGGAGACATGTCAGGCAAAGGGACCATTCTGTCACACTTCGAGTTTTCTCCTCCACTTCATATCTAACTGCACTTGTCTCAGGGGATAGTCTTGAATTTGTGGGCTTAAACTTATTTATTGTAAAAAGGCAAGCAAAAGCAAAAAGTTACCTGTGACAATCTTTTGAAAAATATAGACCTAATTAAATATGAGCAAAGAAAAGTCAGTTGAGGCAATGTGAAACAGAGGATTTCTGTGCCAGAGGGTTTAAAGGACACCTTATTATTATTTTAAGTTTATATTCTGTAGGTTCATACTTTAGGCTCTTGGATCTTAGCTCCATTCTGAAAAGGCTCAAAAATATATCTCATCTGAAACTATTGAACTTCAACTTGCTAAGGCTTTGAAACCACAAAATCAACTGGCTCGTGTGACTTCCAGGTGACATTGAAAAACCCTTCCTGGCATAAGCAATCTTGGACAAGTTTCAGCCAAAATCTGGCATAGGAATGTGCCCAGAATAAGGACTCAGGTTGACTGAAAACCAGCCAGAAGTTGGTCCAAGATTGCTGAAAGCTTTGCAAATTATTTCTGGTTTGTTAGGAAAATGTTGCCCAGCTGTAGTCATTACAGCTGCATTGTAACAATTATTATACCAAGTGAAAGAGGGTCCTGGGGGTGTGGAAAGATGGAGGGTACCTTTTCATCTTGTATACAACAGCAGGACAGGAATCCAAATTCCATTTATCAGAGTTCTAATTAAAGGGACTTACTATTTTCTCAGCCAGAACAAAGTGGCCCAAAGAAAGCCTTCTTGCTGGTTCAACAGCTGGTTCCCTGAGACATTTTCTCCAGATGGGTTGCATTTGTATCCAATACAACAATATCACTCATGTGGTAAGTATTTCTTAGAGGGTATGGAGCCCTATGAAAAGATGGTTGGTTTTAAAGGAAATAATAAAACACTTTTGTTTGAGAATTGTAACCTGAATCATTGCATTTTGGTTTTTTTGCATCCTCCATTGTACAATGTTGTTTATCATATTTTCTTTATACATGATTGCAAAATAGGATGAAGTTCTGAATAGTTTCAAAAGTTGATGGTTAATTTTTTTTATCTTCAGATATTAAAGAAATCCCCATATAATTTACGAACTCTCTCTTTTGTATGGTATTTGCCATGGTATGTTAAAGTGGAATCATAGCAATGTTGGTTGTAAGGGACCTCTGGAGCCATCTGCTTGGAGCAGGACTATAGTCAACATCAGGATACGTGGATGGGGCCAGCTGGGCTTGACATGTCAAGATGTGAAAACCTCCATGGATGGATGGTTTACAGTTCTGCTACCACCTGTTGTTGTGTTGAACTGCACTCCTAGTGATGTGATTTATCTTCTTGTCCAATCTGAATCCCCCATGCCAGGCTGTTGCCTCATGTTACATCTCATGCCACTGTGAAGGACGGTCTGGCTCCATCATCTCTGTAGATGAAAACAGAGCTTAGATTTTCCTATAAGCACCTTTTCATGAGACTATGTAGTCTGAACTTCCTGAACCTCACACTGTAGGTACAGTGCCCTACACTCCCACGTATTCTGATAATGATCTTCTGGACGTTCTTCAGTTTTTTCACGTAAGAGTCTTGCTACATCCTATTCCAATTCTTAATATTATTATTCCATGTTTTTGATAAAACTTTGCTATACTGCACTCTGTTTTTTTCTTTGTTTTGTTTTATGGGATTCTCTTTGGTTGAGTGGAGAAAGATGAAAAATGGGAGAAAAATATTACGGAATCACCTAGGTTGGAAGTGACCTTTTAAGATCATCAAGTCCAAGAAGAAACCATGTGGAAATTTTCTTTAAAATCCAACCTCGTTGAATTTTGAATACTCAAAAAAACTTCCACCAAAAAAAAAAAACCCACACAAAAAAAAAGAAAAAAATCCTTTACTTCCTAACTCTTTCTTGCAGCCATAATTCCAAAAGTGATCTAATAGCGTGTCTTGAAATGACTATGCTTTTTGAGGAGAATTTTTGTTTTTTCTGTTTTAAGAGTGATTCAAATAACTACAATGTTAAAATCATTGTACTGAGGCTGGGTGCAAGGAAAAGTTTTCCAGCAGTGAAAGAAGATCATTCAAGGCTGGTCGTTTTGTCTGGGTCATCTAAAATTAATACACAAAAGTATTAATTAATTTTGCTGTTTCTACACAGGGCAAAGCTGGATGATTGTTTCCAGCATGGACTACTTCAGGGAGTACATGATACTTGTCAACTGATACATACCAACATGATTTTTCTGCAATTGGTTATCATCTTACAAAGGTGATGTTTCTCTCACTTATACCAGTACACGAAGAAGTCTATATTTTCATGTCAGCAGCCATGAAAAAGTGCTAAGGTAGATATTCCTTCAGCTGATGATACTCTGAGAGGAGCTTGTGTCACAGTACCCTCTGGTGACCCCATAATGTAAGGGCCATATGTTAACCACTTTTCCTGTTCACAGTCATAAGACTATAATTTCCCTCTGGATTTGACTCTGCCCCAAGGAAGACAAAGAAAATATACACAATTTTGCTTGATCTTTTTCTGTCAGAGAGGAATCAAGCAGCCAAAGGGGAGAGTGCAGAACCTCCAGGGCTGGATTTTCAATTGCTAGTTGTTGATGAGGCCAACGGAGTTATGTACATGTGCCAGCTGCTCTTCTGTTTCTGCGAGCTCCCATGAAAAGTAGCAGCGTGAAGTCCCTATCAGAATCTCTTTCTGTTCAGATGATGGGATGTTGTGTGCTGAGTCAATACCAGGCAAAGTCAGGGAAAACAAAACAATCAAAAATTATTGTTGCAGGAGAAAGGAAAAAATGTCAGGATCAAGATCAAGAGCGACAAGAGAGGTCCTGCCACAATTAGCAAGGTGAATATTAAGAAAAGGGGAATCCATTAGTTTGAAGTTAATTGGGCAAAGTTAAATAACTTTGAAGTTATTTGGGGACAAAACTTCTTCTTTGTATTTAAACAGAAGCCAAAACAAAAGGATCCAAAGAAAGAATAAAAAAGTTGCAAACTAGAAGTTCTGGATTTCCAGGAATTTTTGACATTTTATCCTTTGTTTTCTTTCCATTTTAGAGTGAATATCTTTTAAGTTTCTTGGATCAAACAGTGGGGGAAATATTTATGATGTTCTAAAACATCTTGATGGATTGATTCTTAATTTGTGTATTTCAATCATCACATTCACATCTTTTCATGGTATGCGATCTAATGCTGTTTTATATGTTAATGCAGCTGACTTAATGTAGCTCACTTCTGGTTGTTGAAATAACTATATTACCTATTTTCCAAATCATAAAGAGCAACTGCTATTAGTAAAGATTGAAATATCTTAGTTCCCTTGATGAATAAGTGTCCTCATATGAGGGGTTTCTTATCAAAATATTCAACATTTTGATACAAATTCTTTAATTATACCACAAAGGGAAGACATTTAAATCTAGATGTTTAAAAATTTCACTACAGGGAACAGGAGACAAGTTGATTATCGGGTAATTTGTTTCAGTCACTCCTAACTACCAGATGCTGTTAAATATTTTTACCAAGCTAAACTCTAATACTTCAAATATTTTATGTTGTATTGTAGTATGACAGAAATGATAGATATTATTTTGTGAAATCATGAAATAAGGTAAAAAATATAAATAAAATAATTGAACATGGAGGTAAATATCTGTTATCATCATTCAGGAAGCTGTGGTGGTTTTGGCTTTTTCCCCAAAACAACAACAACAAAACCTCTAAACACAGATACGTGAATTATTCTTTCTCAACATTTCTCTTCCTCTATATCTACTGTATACTTTCTTTTTAATTAATATTGTGCATTTCTAAATACTTCTATCAGGGAAAAAAGGTTCAGCCTTTATGATTTGTATATCCACATTTTTGTCAACTTGACAAGAGCTATTTGTGCTATTCAAATGCTAAAAAACTTTCCTCTCCCTATGTATTTTTTATACAAAGATGATTTACTTATACATGGAGAAAGCACCTGCAGTTGTATTCTTTAGCTAAGCAATCTACTTATGGTGATTAGCCCATACTACAAATTGATATTACATTTCACCCCAAACCAGACCAGAAGAACAGAATGAGAGTGCAAGTTGTCTTCAGACCACCTGCAGGACTTGCTTGTTTTCAGAGCTTAGGGGAGGAGAAAAATCAGAAGGTGTCAAATGAAAGAAAGAAAATATGTCTGCTGCTCAGGAAACGCAGGCAATGCCTCTAATTTTCCATTGGTAGATAGGTGGAATGGCTCAGTAGAAAAGCACCAATGTGCTGCAAAATCATAAAGTAATCTTTATTTATGTCACTGTAGAACTGTATATCAGAAGACAATCTTCTCTTCTACAACTCATTAGGACTTGGGAATTCAATGGTGGTGACAAGAAGGTTTGTGCACTGTGCCTTGTGTATCCTTTCCCTGCTCCCCCCGCCCTTCTCTTTTGCTAAGTGAAATTCAGTTCCCTTTGTTATTCCTCTGGTTTGCTTATTGCAAGGAGAAAATAAAACATGGCAGGAATGTGTAGCTGTAAAGTCACAATTTGATGAATAATGCAAGGAATGAGCAGCCAGTGATCAGTTTGAGGTGTGTCTGAGTCCATCAGTCAAAAGGAAGAGTTAAACCTCACATCAAAACTGTGTCCATATGTTATACTGAATCGTACATTTCTGTTACGTTCACTACTTTCAGAAAGCAAATTGATTGGGTTTTGCAAATTGGCAGGGTTGATGAGAAAGTAATTGCATACAATCATGTTGTGATAGTTTTGAAGATCTGGGTTCCACTAATTCCTACGCCTTTTTGATAGACTGACGAAAACCAAAAGGCAGGAACTTCACCTCCCTTATTAGGATGTGTGATTGGCAATCTGTGATAATCTCATTATTCCAGGAGTGAATTGAACTAGTTATTAATTACCACATAAAAACAGCATAGGTAATACGTGTCCAAGTAGATTCCTTACTTAAGTTGACCTCATCTCCTTCACTTCCCCTGCTTCCCCCCAGCTGCTCCCTTCCCACAACATCCCAGCCCTGCTCCTGATCTCTGACTGCAACAAGATCCCCATCAGATCACAGCAAAACTCAGCAGATCTGTTCAGAACTGAAGACTTGGGTTTACATGGCAGTCTCTGGAAGGGGAATCGCCCAGGAGCACCATTCATTTCCAACAGCATCACTGCTCCTCGGGCAGAAGACCAGCCTTGGAGGGCTCAAGGCAAATGCTACTGGGGGCAGCAGGGAGATGATTACAGGGTTTGGTGGTAGTCCCAGTTGCACAGCAAGAGGTTGCAGGGGCTCCTCAGGGAAGCGGAGGTGTATCGCTAAGTGAACTACTCTGTTTTCCATTCCTCTCCGGTGTACATCACTCACTCCGCAATTTCTGATTTCCTTGTTAAAGATTTAGAGCCATATCTGCAAGGTGTGGTGGAAAAGACATGAAATAAGACATATCTGCTGAATAATTTCATATAGGTTTTGAGTACAAATGACATGAAGCAGGAAAAGATATTCTGTTAGATTTATTTGTGACTTCCTTTGAAAGCACTAACAGCTGTGTGTGCATTTATGTATTGTCCTAAAGGCAGGAAAGGCAAATTTATCTAATTCTATTTCTTAAAATTTATTAAAAGGCAGATCCCAGAGCTGACAGGTTTCTTAAAACATCGGTGTCCTTCTGCAGACTAAAATGCAACGATCCATGCCACCGAAGCTGATCCTCCTACAATTGAAGCTGTTGCATGTGCACTCTTGGATTTCTTTGCCTCTTTTTACTGCTATGTAACTTATGCGTAAAGGACATTTAAAGGGAATTTAAAACTCTGATTGCAACCAGAGAGAAGAAAAGATGTTCAAAGATAAGTTAAGAGTGTAGAGCTTCGTTAGGCAAATTATGTTAAATTTAAACAGAAATTCATTCTTACAGAGAGATTGAGAGGTGCAGTAATTTTATTTCAATGGCATATATATATAACAGTTTCAATGCTTGTGGATAGATTTGAAAGTTCTAGACTTTTCAAAACAACCTGCCCTCAAGTGTTATGACAAATATCATAACCGAGATCACGAAGAGGTCTTTCCCTATTCTGTTGTATTTCATCAGATGAAAGATTTTATTCCTGAATTATGATAAATACAGAACAATTTCTGTTTTAAATCAATAAATTCTCTATTGCTTATCAGAAGCCCAGGTAGGCATTTTTTTACTTCATCCCCTCAGAGGATAAATGGTGAAGGATGAATGTAATTCATCTCATTTTTTTTTTTTTTTCACTAGTTCTTTGTTCCTTTCTGCTTGTCCATTCTTTCTTATATTTTACAATGAATCAAAAAAAAACCCATCTGAATGTTAAGGCAGACATAATTATGTGAGAACAGTAGATAAAACAACTCTTTTTAAAAGAATACATTTATTTTTGTATCTCTAGAAATGATGGAAGGTCTTCAGAACTCTTCCCTTTACTATTTTTTTAGAAGATCATACTGGGCAACTTGCTCTAGCTGGTCCTCCTTGAGCAATGAGGTTGGACCAGAGGACCTCCAGAGGTGCCTTCCAATCTCAATAATTCTGTGATTCTATGAACAGATCTCCATGAGGCATTTTATTATCTAGGAAAAAGAGTTCCAGTGAAAAATAATTAAAAAAAACCCCACAGTTTAATAAGTTCTAACTAGCCCTAGAGTGAGGCCCTTTCACCAATGATGTTCTAATGCAAACTCACTCTGTAAGTCTCATACTGATTTTTGCAGCTCAAACACAAGCCTTTTGGAGCAACTCATGTTTTCTCAGTATTTTTAGAAGAAATTAGTAATCTATGGAGTATTCATTTTTGGAACTACCTTTTCATTTCACCCCCCATCTTTTTCCCTCTATCTTCCCCAATCCTTTCTTCCCAGCAGAAAGCAACTACAATTACTTAGAATAATGCTTTCTTGTAGGCATCAATTAAGATCAGGACAAAATGAATTGTGCTTTGCATGCTTATAACTGACAATTATATTGCAGAAAATGGCACTCCAGAGATTAAAACTAACATAAGCATCCCCTGTAAATTCAGTTTGTTTGGTTTTGTTTGGGGTTTTTGGTTTAGGTGTTTTGTTCAGCCATTTAGAGAAAAAATAATGACCTCTTTTAGCAACAGTCAATTCCCTTCTTTCTTCCCCTCTAGAATTAGTAAATCTGTTGTAATAATAGCAGAATAATTGAGTGTTTCTTTTTAGATTTTCCCTAAAACTAGTTCTGGAGTCGAACTTGAGATCAGCAGAAATGGAAGACCATGGAGAAGTTTTTCCCTAGATTTACTAATTCTGTGATTAGTCATTTACCATGAGGTTTAAGAATCGTCTGAAGAGTAAAACAATTTTAAAATACATGACATAATTGTTGGACAAATCCACTTGGGGGTGGATTTGGGTTCCCAAAGTATCTGTGTGGAAGTTGAAGACAAGAGTCTCAGTAAATGTGTTTTAAGACAACAATACTGGAAAAAATAGAAACCAATCATTTTTCTGAAAAGTCCTGAATGAACTCAAGAAATCTCTTATTGAAAACGCTGATTAATGGTTTTGTTCTTTTTGAAAACAACTTTCTAAGGTGTACTTTCACTTCAGTTGTAGCTGTCAGTTCAATTGTGCATCTGAAAAAGAAATTATCATCCTGCTTTCGCCTGTACCCAGAAAACGGTTGGATGCAAGAATCAAAAAATATAAGCACACAATTTAATTTAGTTTGCTAACACCGTGTATTTCACCTCTTAAGAAATTTGTGACTCTCTTGTTAATTATCAAGTCATAGGTTTCAACACATCAATTGAATTGAATTAGATAAGAAATATTGTAAAACATGTTAAAGGAATAGATGTTGAAATCCAGGCCTTTACATTATACAGAACTAGCTGCTTAACAAAGCCATAGCTAGACAGAGGGAAATCAAGCACTTTACAATAATTACATTATAATAATTACTGTCCCCCCAAAGTCATGAGATTACCTCTAAAATTTTAGAGAAATTGGGAGAGGGAGAAGATAAATTGAATCCTGATTATTAACTTAGCTGTTAGTTTTAATGGACATTTAAGTATTGTAATTTCCAGGAAAAAAAGTTATTTTAATAAAATATGGGAAGGAGTTCAAAAGCAAGAGTATTGCAATAAATTGTAATTGACTGTGGATTTAATAATTTTTTTTCTGGTACTTTCTACATTTTTTTCAAGCAAAAATTGGAAAATAATGTTATTAAAAGATATAGGACTTGAAGTTTATTTTATAAAGCTAGAGGCAAGCACCTTTCTCCCCTCCTTTGTAATATAAATAATTTGGCCCTGATACTCTTTCACCTTATATAATCTCTTTTTTATATTCCTACTTTGCATTCTTGCAAAACAAGTGATTCTGGTGTACCAGTAGCATTTTGTATTATTGATACTAATTTATTCCATCTATCAGTAATGTTTAACGAAGTCAAATACCTAATCAATTTTTTGTCAGAAATTCAGACCTGCACAACATATCTGAAACAAAAAATATTTTAATTTTAAAATATCACTATGGGAAAGGATAGTAGGTGTATCATCACCTTGCTACTGTGACAGGGCAGTCTTCTGTCTTCTACAGTATTTGTGCCCTTTTTCAATTTCTATCCATGGTATATAAAAATAATGGGATAGAAAGAAATAGGATGAATTGGAAACAGAAAATTATTGAAAAGCATCCATAAAACGCTTCTTTGAGACAAATATTTTGGTCTACAATAGTTAAACAAAATCAAACTAATATACAATATTATAAAATACAAATTCAATAATAATGAAAAAGACTTTTACAAAAATTTTTCATGAAGTAGATTGAATGTAAAGTTGTCATCAAGGCCAACTGCCGGGTCCTGCATTTTGGTCACAACAACCCCGGGCAGCGCTACAGGCTTGGGGCAGAGTGGCTGGAAAGCTGCCCGGCA
>JAOQGH010000012.1:146365906-146393946 GCA_025769975.1 Gallinago jamesoni
TTTTTTTTTTTAATGTGGTTGGACTCGATGATCTCAAAGGTCCCTTCCAACCACTAAGATTCTGTGATTCTGTGATCAAAGTTTATATACTGTTCTGATGGGCACTGGTATATGATGATTACTGAGTTTACTGCATCCTTCTTGCACTGGAGTGCTGCTTTCTGACACTTCCATGGGCTCATGGTTGTTTCAGTGACTATTTCATGGCCTTTCAAAGTGCTGTATCCAAATCTGTCATGCCTTGGATAACGACATTCACAATCAATGAGCGGCATGTCCATACATTTTTGCTGTGATAGTAGGGGTCAGGATTGTGGCTCGGGCCCATTCCATCCCAATCCAGGAGGAACAGCAGTCCTGGAGGAAACAGTTTTGTGTTATCTAGACTGAAATATCTGTATAGTGCAAAAAACTAATATGAAATGCACAACTTCTGGAGTAGCAGTTCAGCAAAATATGCCAGACACTGGCTTTCACAATAATGACCACACACTATTTTGGAGTACCAAATACCCCAGCAGCTGTTATTCTTCTGAATATGTCTGCCTGACTCTTACGGGTTGGTGAAGAAGTAGCGTAGGGAGAAGTCTATGTCAAGCAGCATCAAAACAGGTCTAAATGTTACCATTAGGCATCAACATCAAGATTGGTAAAAATCAACAGCATCACTAGGTGAATCTTTTCCAACTTTCCAATGACCAAAATGGCATTTGTGTAATTACATACTGCCTGTGCAAAGGGATTTATAAGTATTTGAATTGTAAATGTCGCTACTCAATCACAGCCCTTGATGGACTATGATGAATATTAATATATGTTGAGTATGTGGATGCTGAACAAGTGACCAGATGTCCCCATCTACCTTGAGCAATGTTGACACCCCCTTCCCTTTCTCAGACAGGAACACTTACAGTGTCAGGAGAACAAAAGTTCATGGCTTTATCAGAAACCCCTTCTTGCCCTGAATCTTGTGTCCTACCTGGAAAACACCGTCTCACACTCTCCAGCTGGGCTTTTCATGGAAAAAAAATTAAAATAATCACTTGTGCAGCAGTGTCCCAAATGCTATATGCATTGTCACAGTCTGCTGCTTGTTACAGAACGTTTGCTAGCCCAGCAGGAGCCATGCCATCAAAATTGGTGAACAGGGCACTTTGGGCCAAATTTGTCTAATCCAATTCTGTTCTAGCTCCCATGAGGGAAGTGCAGGCTGTGATTTACTTATTCCTGCCTCATAAGGAGCCAATGTAAACTGTGAACGTAAGTCAGAGGGACTGGGCTTACACAGTGTTTTCTCTCATGGTGCACTTTAAACCAAACCTCTTGCCTTCCTCCCCACCTTCACAGTTCCTGAGCTAATTAGAATACCAGTGCATGACCACAGAATTTTTTATATCAAGCACATATTCCCTACAAAGCTCAAATATATTCTTCTGAAAAAAAGGGATTCTCTAGCAATGTTCCCCACTTCCCTGCACTTACTACCCACCAGGCTGTCCCTTTACTCTTTCTTTATGTTTCTCCCTTTACTCTCGCTTCTATTTACTGGTATAATTAGCTTATTGTTGACGTCTGTTTGTCTTCATGGGAACATCCCAGAAGAAATTTGCAAGTTTGCATTTGGTGCAATTTATCTTATTTACATTTGGAGATATTAGATATCTTGTTCTGTTCCAGTCTCCAAAGGACTCTCATTCTCCTCCACTCCTCTGTTCTGCAGCAAAGTTAGCCCTTAAATCAACACCAGAAGATGACTTCCATGAGTGCCAGCAAAACTCCCAGCACCACCCAAAGTCTCATGCTTGGGTATCCCCTCCAGAGCTGTCTCTAAAGTGCTTTTTCCTGTTCTGCTTGATCCACAACTGCTGGTAGCCCCTGGTTTTTCTGCTTCTTGTGTCATCTCATATTTCTGGTAGGCCAGGGCACTCCTTCTACTCAGAAAGTCTTTTGTGGCTTTCCATTGATCTCAGAAATGCTGTCCATGAACCACCCAAAGCAGAGAAGCAGGAGTCTGGCTCTATCAGTGGGGACACATTGATGCTTAGCTCTCACCCTCAGCATCATGTGGGGAGGGGGAAAAAAGTCAAAGCTGTGTCGGGACACAGTGCACGGCAGGATGCTGTGCTGGCTGCATTTGTCATGCATCTCAGGGTACCACCAATACCTGTCCATGTCCCTGCTTCCCTGTCAAGAAGAGAGAGTTGATTTGATCCCAACTCAGCATGGGACATGAGCAAACATCAGCAGTGTGGGTTGGAATGCAGTCTCGAGCATTATGATGGTGAGGACAGCCTTTGGGATATAATTTAGACCTCTCATAAACCAGATGAGCCTTTAATGGGAATAGTGCCTGGGCCACCTCTGATGGATTAGCTACCTTCCTGGCTAGTTATTACAGGCCAGGTCTCTGCTGACGGATCAGAGCTAGCAGGGATGGTCTCAGTGTGACAGTGCTTATGATGGGGATTGGCTCAGTTGAGTGGTGAGAAAGGCAAAGAAAAGCATAATTCTGGATTGTGAGAGTGTGCTGTGGTTTGAACCAACAAAATGACATGTTGGAGAAGGGGTCTGAGGACTGGTGGCTCTAGCACAGAGCTGTTGGTAGGTGGAGAAACAGGCCAGCATGCCTCCAGCTGTGGCAGGTGTTAGGGTGACCTGTGCTGGCCTGAAAACCCGCAGCTGCCAGGTGCAGCTGTATTCCTCCTGGTGCTGTGTTTCCTTCAGTCTACTGGTTTGGGCTGTAGGGTTTCCATTTACTGGATTCTTTTATCTTTTTTTCCTTTCTTCTAGCCACGGGGGAGCTTATCAGATAAAAGAACTTGGTAGAGTGACAGATACTGATTAACAGTGAGGTGGAATGGGATTTTTATTTCTGTCCCCATAAACACCTGAGTGACAGTCAGCTGTGTGTGACTGTAGTCTTATCAATAACAGTTTATGTGAGATGGGCTTGAACTAAAACGTTTTGCATTTAAACATCCAAATCTTTGGAGACTTGAATCTTAGCAATATTAGGTAAAGAAATCAAATACTGTACTATTTCAGCATCGGGAACAGCTGAAATAAACAGGTAATGTTTCAGCAAGATATGACAAAAGCTGTGCAACAAGATTTAGTGGTATTCCAAGGGATAATTCCCTGGAAGTTAAGGTCAATATGTGAGATTTTGACTGAGATATTTAAGAAGATGGTAGAAGGAGTATTTCAGATCTGATTGCTCTTTTTCTCATGCGTCACTTTGTAATGGAGGATTAAGGGGTTTGTGATGAAATTACAATTGCTTTTAAAACATGAACAAGGAAATGCCTCTCTGGGGTTCTTAGGAGATATCTGCCTTTTGCAATCAAGGCTCAATTTTTAAATGCAACAGATTATCTATTATTATTATTATTACAGAATAATAAACTGAGCCCTCATGGGGATCCAAATCGTCATTTTCAGTCAAAGGTTTAGGTAACAAGCAGACTGCAGGTTCCGAAGTTTGAGTGAAGCAGGACCTTTAGAGGGTAACAGTGTCTGCCACCTTTCATTACTGTGAGCCATACGTTAGGATGAAGGGAGCCACAAGAGACCATCTAGATGAGTGCCTGGTATTTAATTGATTTTCTGGAGACCTTTGTAAGACTTTCAGCCACCATGGCATATCAAGGACAAAATACATTGCTGGAATGTCACTTTCCACTTCTGCCAGCAGAGCCTCTTGTTCATGATGATCCACAAAGCTCATAGACCTAAATGAGATGGAAGGTCTTATCTTCAGTGAAATTGCTGTCAGATAAGACTGGAGGAAAATTTCAAAAGCCTATAATGGCAGGTAAGAATTGGTCATGTCTTTTCTGTGCTGGATATCAAGAGAAGGACAAAATACTTGTGTGTGTACCATGTGGGTACAGAAGAAAACACCCTTCTCCTGAAAGTTTCCCATTTTGAACCCAGAAGCTTATCTTGACCCTTCTTTGTATGGTGTAAAATAAATAAATAAATAGGACCTTTGAGCTCTGTTTATCCTTTTCAACTCTGATTTTTTGCTGTGCAGTTTTCTGAATAAAGAGCCCAGCATTTCTTATTTGCCTTTCTTTTTTTCATCATGCCTTCCAGAGAGAACCTGTGATTGCCACATTAAAAAAAAAAAATCAATATTTTTTTCCCTTTCACATTTATCAATTACTTTCCAATGGACAGTTAAGCAGTCCCTTCAGCAGGATTCATTTCTGACCAGAAGGTTGCTCAGTGGGACCTGACAGATATGACATTGCAATCCCCGTGTCACTGTGTCAGTTTAGGATGCTGTAGCATCACAGCTGAGATGACTCTTAACAGAAATCATACTAGTACTATTAGAACCTGGAATAAACACCAATGTGAGAGACAAGAAGTGCTTAAAGGTGTGAAAGACAGGCAAGATCTGGCATGAATCTTAAGAAGGACATGAGAGTTATAATGAAGAGTAAGGACTAGTATGTGATGAAAACAGAAGATTGGGTAGAAAAAGGGGAAAAAATAGAGAGGAATTCTGGATCAGAGGGTAGGGAGACTGAAATATACAGGGGGGTAAAAAACGAAGAAATCGTAACAATATTTGCTGTGTAGTCTTTTAACATTTTCATAAACAAATCATCTTCTGAGGATCCCGTTCAGTAGTTTAGTTGATACAGTAACAGGGAAATGACTTGTGATTTATTTGAAGGAAAGAAATTTGGTATTACATAGATACTTCTTTCTCTCTTGTAATGTTAATGTCTGTTCAACACCAAAATGCCTATTCTACAGATCTTTGATTTAGGTGTTTAGGTCTTACTAGCTTTCTTGACTGTCTTTGATTCTTTTGATGGCTTTGCATTTAATGAAAAGTGAAATAGTTTCCTTTTCTGCTGGTGTGAGTGGCCATAGCTGTGGAGACAGTGGAGAATCTGGCACTATTTCAGTGTCTAATAAATCAATAAAATAGGCATATGTAGTGTGTTTACAAAATCACAGAATGGTTTGAGTTGGAAGGTACCTGTAAAGACCATCTAGTCCAACCAATGGTTGGTCCCTGCAATGAGCAGGGACATCTTCAACTAGATGAGGTTCCTCAGAGCCCCATCAAACCTGACCTGGAATGTTTCCAGTAATGGGGTATCTACCACCTCTCTGGGCCAGTGTCACATGATCCTTATCATGAAAAATTTCTTCCTTCTATCTAATATGAATCTACACTATTTTAGTTTAAAACCATTACTCCTTGTCATATCAGTACAGGCCCTGCTAAAAAGTCCATCCACATCTTTCTTATAAACATCCATCTATTTATTTATTTTTGCTTCACACTGTGTGGAATCAAAGACGTTTTAACAGGGTAATTTTTAGGGTCACTTCAAGAAAAGTGAGGTTACTTAATCTAAAGTTTGTATGTATTTAATATTTGAAAAGTAACTGATAGACATTTTAGTACCTCTCTTGTTAACTGAAATTTAGTTATATGTTAGTAGATTAAAAAATGTTTGATATAAGAGATCTAAAAAACATATTATTCTTAGTTGTACTACATGCATTGAAATAATTTTTACTGATTGGTAGACCCTTGGCAACCTCAGTGGGCTTGAAGATGACTTTTCCAATGGATTTGATGGAAATGCTTAAACACATGTGAAGAACACCGTGAACGAACCATCCTCTCATAAGTAAAATTGATTACCTGGAAATGAGTTGAGATACACTTGGGAAAGGGATTCTCGTATACATATTAATTCCATGAAAGTTCTATATGGAAACAAATTACCAGGAGCACTTCCATTCAAGTTTTAATATATAGTAGTTTTTAAACATCTTGCTTCTAAAAGCCAAGATAACAGAAAAAAAAAATGGTAGGAAGAATTGAATCATCAATGCACAGAAAGAATAGTTTATTGGTGTTTACTGAACACACATGGAGGACAGAGGTGTTCAAATTACCAAGCCAGTGAGAGAGAAGATTAACACCAGACTGGAAAAAGGAAAATAAATCCTTCTGTAAGCTAACTATGCAGAGGATAGTGATTTCAATAAAAATGACTAACACCTGGTCTTTAAGACAGCATACAAATCTTGTGGTCCTTGCTGAAGTTTGTTGAAATCAATGGATTTTCATAGACAAAGGAAAATAATGCAAATTTTCAACTCTCAGATAGTAAATAAAGCTTTTTCTGTTTGTGTTGGCATGCTGGACAAAAGTCTAAAGTGCATTGGGAAGATTAATTAGTTTTTGTCCTTAGTATTGTTATAGATAGAAAAATTAAGACAATTTTCTTAATTGCCTTAACTTTAAAATCAAAGTCCCACAGGAAAATCAGAGATGTTCAGAAATCTGTTCTCATTCCCATTGGCTTCCAGCCCTAAGTTTGTAACCATAAGACCATCTAGAATAGTTATAATTCTGTGTAAGTTTACTTTCGGCAATCAATATTTCATCCAGTTGAACAGTATATCAGCAAGCATTTTTGGGGAAAAAAGAAATTCAAGGCAAGGCTGAACTCTTTCCCTTTGTGTTTCTAATAATTCTTGGATTCTTAAAATCACAAAGTCCTCATTTCAGCTACTGCGTTGTTATTCTGTGCAGGTGGAAATGGAAGATTTTATATTTTCCTTTGTCATTCTGAGTGTCCAAAGAACTTGCCTGGCAAAAAAAAAAAAAGAGTTATGCTACCTGTGAGTAATTTATGAGGGAAAAAAAAAGATAATGCAGGAAGATCTATAACCGTATACCATACTAAGTGCAATAGTCTTGCTGCATATCATTTAGCAGAAGCTCTGTGCAGTTGTACTAAATAACAGAGGTGTGCATATTCCTTATGCACTGATAAGGCGTGGAATGATTCACAGTAATTCATGAATCCGCTATGAGTCTTTTCATTTTTAATGGACTGGGGATGCTTGTTTCCTGTGGCATAGTAAAGCTGCAGCGATGGGAGGAGCATCCTGCTGGCCCTTGCAGCCATCACAAAGATTGAAATTTGGTTTATGACTTCAGCTTCAAAAGTACCCTCGGGATTGTGACAGGAACTGATTGTCACCTCACGTGAATAAGAGTATAATAGAGCAGCTGAAACCTGAAGAGTTCTGTTTTATGACTCAAGTTTTCTATTAACTGTAATTTCTGGATGTTCTGATTTTGCTTTTCTGGTTAAACTGCTTCTAACATACTGTTATGCTATGGACATATATGAAGAAATCTTACTGAAATCTTAACTTTACACTTCTGTATTCTGTAAAGACTGGCTTCCCTCCCTCATGTTACCCTTGGCACATCTGTATCTGTTAGATAGTCAACTGTAAGGTGGTTTGAGGGAAATTCTGTGGAGAAAATAGATATGAAGGGATGGGTTTTCCCTGAACCTAATCTCCGACCAAGGGCATTTAAATAGAAAATATTTGAGTTCGGGACAGCCCAAGCATTTGGGCTATGTTGTAATAATTTTTTCAAGAAGAAATGCTATTGACTTCTCAGATTCCAGTAAATACAAACAGTGAAGTTCCTGTTTAATTTTATGTGATGGATTTCAGCAGGCATACACGGAGTCAGATAAAGCAATAAAATTACATATCAATATGATTTGATTCAGAATGTTTGTTAAAACCACTTGCTTTTACATGTATGCTTTTATTGATTTCTTGGTACTAGGTACTATTTATATAAAACTCAGGTAGAAAATAGCTGTGTTTAGTTTCATATATCCTTTTCAGAACACCTGTTTTTTAAAAAAAGTAACACTTTGAATACTGAGAGCCAGAACTGAGCTGACACTTTCAATAAACTTCTTGGATGTCAGGGTAGTTTAGGGGATTGTTAAGCAGTTCAAGATGAATGAACTTGCAAAAAGTGAAGGAAAATGAAATACAAAATGTTTTCTGATGGAATTTTTTTTTAAATGTATTTTGTTATTTTTAAAATGTTACATGATTGTGTTTTTAAAAATAACATATTAACATTCAAAATGTTCTTAAAATGAAAGAAAGGTTAGCACAATAAGCTTAACAAGAATGTTTTTCCTTTATAAAGAAAAATATTTTTGAAGAGTGGAAGTCAGGTTGAACTTTCTTATTATTACACAAAAACACATTGAAAATTCCCCTGTTTGTGGAGCTCTGGTGAATACCTAACAAAAGAACAGAGAAAGGAAAGGCGGTGGAATCCAGAGAAAAAAGGTTGGGATTTAAGCAGTAAATAGGGATGTAGTGGTCGTCATGCAGAAGGTGGATGCTTGATGTTGAATTATTTGGCTGAAAGTTAAACGAACTAGATTACTTACTCTAAAAGAACCCCTCCTCCATTCTTACAATTCTTTTTCTGCCATTCTTTTCCAACAAATTTGCTTATCCAAAACTATATGGAAAGATAAGATTCAGATATTGTAGGTAAGGCTAGAGGAATTTAGAGGAATTATTCAAGTAATTTAGCTAGTCTGATTGATGACAAAATTTTCCTTCAAATGGCTTGTTTGTGAATTGGAGCCTTCCTATTCACAGCTGAAATCCAGCTGTGTGCAAAGTGCCTCACAGAAGCTTTATGTGTCACTTCTGTCTCCGTTAAAATGTTTTTTGAGGACTCATGTGGGACTAGCATGATGGATAGACCATGTTCTGGCCTGCTGCGCAGGGGTGAGTTTTATCCTTTCTGACCGGCTAAAAGGATATGAACCTTAAATAAAGCACATATTGACATTGTAAGACACTATTAAGGTCCACAGTGTACCATGGTGATGAACCATGTCCAAAGTGCTCCCAGGGTTGTAATAATTCATTACTGAAATAGCTCCCTTCTAATGACTAAGGCGGACTGCGTCAAAGAGCTTGGACTCCTAACCCCCAGGTTTGTTATATAGCATTAAATAAATCTCACTTTCTGTTCATTTACCTGCTGTATCAAAGATCATAAATCATAGCTGACATCAAGATTTGGATAGGTATCTGTAAGGATCTCCATCTGATTATTGGATGAATTTCCTGTAAGGCAAGCCTGGGTTTGCAGTCCCAGAGGTGATAGGTACCTGTGGATAGTGCTGAGAAATACCTTCCCATTTGCATGAACTATTGAACCAGTTGTCCTATAGCTGTTTTCTTCCAATTTCCAATTTTATTTTTTTTTTTGAAATGGATGAACTCTGTTGTTTCAGGTGAACATGGCAGCTACCAGGGAACAGTCATGTTTCCTTGGCGTATTTAAGGTCCATTGATCTTGAATTTTTTCAAGCTCTACCAGAGAGCAACATGATAAGAAATGGCGGGTTCATCCTCCCACAGGTACCACCACTGGGTATTCCTGGGAGCTGAGGAAGGTGGGAATTAGTCCCATTTAACGATGGAGAAAGTAGAAGGTCCATGTCTCCTAGCCTGGGTCAGTGCTCTAACAACTGTATCACAAGAGAAAAGCACTTCATAGAGCATTCAAAGTGCTCTTCTAAATGGAAAGTGACAGCTACCACCTTATGAATATCTCAGGTTTTTCAGTGATACACTCTGAAAATGCAGTATTTTAAAAGCACACTGAGATTTCCCAGGACATCTGTCATGAGAGAATCAGAGCTACCCTCTCCAGCTTTGGTCCTGGTCCCGTAACAGCTCTTTCCTAATCTTTCTTTTCTGACCTCATTACAGTCACTGACAGAAGTGAACCAGGTAAGCTATTGTGAATACAACAAATGGAAACCTCCCTGACTAAACTACCACCATTTGCCTTCAAATCAAGTAAATAACTATCAAAGTTCTTAAATGTTTACTTACATTTTTCAGAATGGAATAATCTTCATGCAGAAAACCAGATGGTCCATGGAAATTCATGTATGAAAAAAGTAACCTTTTCTCCATTGGTGTATAGCAATCATAAGGCCCAGTGACCACTAACTCTTGCCTATTTTATTGAAATAGATCTTAAATTAGACTTGAGTTGACCGAAGGTATTCAGTCTTTTATGAATTTCATTTCATGTGGCATAAGACCACTTTTTCTTAATTAATAAGTAATGAGAAATAATTAATTCAGATTTACAGAATACAGAAGTTTTGTTACATGACATTTTAATGCAGATAATAGGGTGCAACACCAGGGTAAAGCAAATAACTAAATAGAAGAGTGGGAAAAATAGAACTAAGTAGTAATTTTTCAATTTGGCAAGGTGTTAACAATGAACTTTCCTGAGTTTTGTAGAGCTTAATCTGTTTAGTAATGAACATTATGGGTGATGAGTGATAAGCTAGGAAAAGGTGAAGGTGGTAGGGAGGTAGGAGAAGAAGAAGAAAAGTACAGGGGAATACTTGACAAGAACAGTTATTTTGCCAAAACTATTTCTGATTTTTTTTCAGAATTGTCAAATGTAGATTTTTTTCAAAATTGTCAATGTCAAATTGTAGTCTGGAAAAAATGTCTGAAGAACTAAACTATCGAACAGTTGATAACTCATTCTTTCCAATAAACCAGTAGTTAGATCATGCCATAAGGAGATGAATTGTTCTATTTACCTTACACAAAGTACAACAATGTGAATACTCTAACTGTTATGCTTAAAGTGTATCTCAGTAGAAAGGTGAACTGTAGGAAGCTGAAGGGTAACATCTCCATTGACACCACCCCATGTTGTGTAAGGAAGCATGCCTTGATGTCTAAATTTCAGTTACCAGACTGCAACAGATTTAAATTCTCACCCTAGGAGCTTAAAACGACACGTAGAACAGCATCCAGAAGAGAACTCAAATCTGTGCATAAGGTTGTCTCGGTCTGCCCTATAGCCAAATGCTTAGAGCCATTTCAACCAATGGAAACCTTCTCCTGGTCTTTGTTGGGCAGGCAAGCTACTGGGCTGTTGGAGGGTAATGAGGCTGTTACCTCTCCCAGCAGTTTTGAGTTTTTATTGCTTTGACTCCTCAAACTGTGTGAGCACCAGAGTATTTCATTTGAGGTTCAGTGAGAGTCTCGTCAAGTACAGTAACCTGCTCTTCCTCAGTTTTCATTTTGGGAAGAAACAATGAAACATTTATATACTTGTTTAAATGTTAATCAGCTTTTGTTTGGCAGCCAGACCAAAATATTAATTATTCTTACAGCCTTAGTCAAGGACAAAGAGCTTGCTGATGAGCTTCAGAGGAGTTTCATCTTACATAAATGGGTTATTTAATGGCAAATGAAATTCTGTGCCCCCAAAAAATCAAATAGTAAAGTACAAGGACCTCTTAAATCACTTGTCAAACCTTGCAACATTCAAGAATTACAAAAGTAGATGAAGAAAGAGACAAAAACATCTCTGAAGACCTCTGTTTAATGTTCAACTGTAGTAAAAATTCAAGCATAATATTAGAATGCATAAAGAATGAGATTGAGATATTTCAGATCATATTATAGACCCTGTCTGTATTCTGCATAGTGACTAATCCTGTATGATTTCATCTAATGTACTATGTGGCATTGGTGGAATATTTCTCCAGAAGGACAATCCAAAACAAGAAGGAATTAAAACAATCATCAGGATTTAAAAAGGACATAGAAATACCCTCTGTGAAAAACAAGAACAACCTTATTTAGAGTGTCAAGAAAACAAATCAACTCATTAAGATGAACAAGTAGAACGGATTTTGATTTGGAACATTTGTTTTTCCTGACTCATGTTACCAAGAATAAAGAATATTACATAAACCTACAATGTACCTTTACACATTTCATCAGAACTTGTAAAAAGAAATAAATTTTTCTCTCAACAGTCAATTAATTTATTTTATTTCTTTTTTCCACGGAAAATTTAAGGTACACAATTTAACAGTATTCTCAAAGGAATGTTGACATTTAATTTGCTGCTCAGACTATCCAGATAACATCTACAATAACTTAGCTTTTGGAAAAGAGAGAATAAGTGATAAAAACAACTTGGAAAGACATATTTTTTCATTATTACCTACTGCAAATTTTCAAGATTTTCTTATAGGTAAGTCCTAGCACTGGAAGAAAGGCTGCAGCAAAACATTCCTAGATGTCATTTCCCTGGTCTTTTTCAGATGGCTTTTTCTCTCATATTTTATTTTCTGAACTGTTGTGGCTCTTACTTCTCTGAGAGTATAATCTAATTACACCTCTTGCAGAATATCTCAATGATGTTTTGTGAAAGTAATTAACTATATTCTCAACTTTTCCATACTTAAACTATAAGAAAAACAGCTAGGGCTCATTATATTCCTTTTACTCCCCTATCTTCTCTGGAAATCTGAGGGAACTATTATTTTGACTGATACACGTCTAACTTGGTCACATTACAAATGAGCTGAAAATAGCCACCATCTATTAAATGAATAGTTAATTTCCATAAAGATCTTGGTATACATAATATTCATTAGAGCATGCATAAACTGCACATTTAACTACCCAGAAGAGAAGAGTTTATTTAATAACAAAACAATGAAAGACCTGAAATATAAATAATGCCATGGAATGTGAACATCTGGAAACATTTAATAGCCAGTGAGCTATCGTTTCCCCCTATCATCAGAGATATAAGAATATTATAGCATCACCTTGCTCAACCTCTACCATAAAGTTAATTACCTTTGGATAGACACCATTTAACTGGTCATAAAATTGATCTGACTTTCCAGCTTTTATAGCAACTTGTATGTCATCAACAAAACTGCTTGGAATAAATAAGGTTTTTTTTCGATCTCTCCGATACAATCACAAAATTAAAGCTAAATGGATGTTCTAATGGATTTCGGCACAAGCATTAGGTATCTCCAGAATACACCTGAAGAGCATGCATGCACAGGCTCTTTAACATTTTTCTGATAGAAGGGATATATGAAGACGTAGTTGTTTAATATTCTGACACTGCTGAGTCTCTAAGATACCACTCCATAAAGACCAGCGTTCTGAAATAAAGACGTTGAGGAACTTGATAAAATTTTATGGATTGACTGTTGTTACACAGAAAAGGACATTCTTAGCAATTTCACAGAGTCATTCACAGCAAAGAATGGAAGAACAGCATGGCAAGGTAGATAACATGGCAAGGTAGATAGCATAGATAGCATAGTACAGCATAAAATAGACTAGACTAAACTGTTTCAAATGGAAGGAACCTGCAATGACCATCTAGTCCAACTGCCTGACTACTTCAGGGCTCACCAAAAGTTAAAGCATATTATTAAGAGCATTGTCCAAATGCCTGTTAAATAATGACAGGCTCGGGGCATTGATCACCTCTATGGGAAGCCTGTTCCAGTTCCTGTACCACCCTCTTGGTAAAGAAATGGTTCTTAATGTCCAGTTTAAACTTCCCTGACACAGCTGTGAACCGTTCCCACACATGTTCTTGCAGGATACCAAGGAGAAGCACCTCCCTCTCCACCTCCCCCTCCTCAGGAAGAAGCAAAAATGTCACTCCTCAGCCTTGTTTTCTACAAATTAGACAAGCCTAAAGTCCTTATCAGCTCCTCATAAGACATTCCTTCCAGACCTTCCACCAGCTATATAAAATAATATATTCACCAGAATATAAATGGTGAACACAAATCAATGTTCACTTTGAGCAGACTTCCCCAAAACTGTATATATAATTGTTCTGGATAAACAGTTTGTCCCTCAAAATTTTGAAAAATCTAAACATTCAAGAAATTTCCTCAGGGATGAGCTAAATTGCTTTGCTTAATCCTGATGTAAAATATTATATCTTATTTACCCTTCTAAAGCTTTTAGACATTTTTAAATGAAGTAAAAATCACTTACAACTATTTTATTTAAAAGCAGGTAAAAAATACCAAATTTTTTAGAATTTTTTTTGAGGCTTATTTGTCTGAAAACACTAATGAAAACTATTGTGAATCTTAAAACTGTCCATTGCTTTTTCCTAAGTATCTCATTATTTTCTTTCTCATTATTATATAAGCAGGATTAGTCTTTGACCTATCTATTCACATAGTCCATGTCTCTGGTTTATTACCCTGGCTTTAAAGTACTTGAGTACAAAAGTAGGGGGTATATTTTTATAAAAAACTACATCTTTGTTAGGAAAATGCAGTATAGGTATTTTGGATAAAAATACCTATGTTTTATTCAGTTACCTTTGCACTCTGTAAATTGCATATCAATGTGGAGTTTTATGACTGGATGCTGCTAAATGCATTATTCAGGCCAGTACCTGATGGCTTTACTGAGAGCAGTGGAAGATATATCTGGCATATGTGTTTTGTAACAAGCAACAAACATTAACTGAGGAAAAGACAAGAGACTATTTTCTCCAAATGCTCCAACGCTGTGAAAGTCATTAATCAAAATGGATAATGAAGAGAGACATTACAGTCAAACTTTATTGAATAAAAATTGTTTGTATGCATTGCAAGGGGTCAATGTGCCTGGTAACTGAAAACAAGCAAACAAGAAAAAAAGTGGGGGGCTGCAACAAATTTTGGACTTGAGGCTAGACTTTGATGTTCTATATGAGCACTCTTTGCAGTAGTACCCTTTGGCTATCCATACTGTTGCAGCTTCTGGAGCCCAGTCAGAGAGAAATTAAGGCATCCTAACCAGTATACTGAAGAGCAAGTCAAGCCCCGACCTGACCATGCTCATCAGTTCACTCCTGAAGGAAGAGGGAGAAGTTTTCAGATAACGTAGAACTAACTAGTCAAGTCAGCTACATGTCACCAATACCACCAAATTCTTCTGCTTCACCCTGCTGCCTTCGTTTTTGAAAACTCCTGCACAGGCAGAGCATCCCATCCATTCATTTACTGGGTTATTCACGTTGCCTCGAATCTGCAGATGTGTGACCACAGCCAATGTTGCTTATCTCTATGGACTCAACACCCAAGAGTGTTTGCCTTTAAGAGACCAGGTTTCACTTGTAGGAGGCACCAGCTCCGACATTGACGGTCAAGGAATTAGACCTGAGTTGCTGAATGATCTAAGTGTGCCTGGAGACCATCTGAGCTGTTTCGCAAGAAACAGCAGTGAGATAATTCCCTGGAAATCAGCATTATGGTTGTGCACAGCCTTCAGATTTTCTAAGCCCTGGAAGTTAGTGCGCGCGGCCATTGCTGGTGCCAGCTGAAGTCCTCTTCTTTTGAACTCTCCTTCCAAAAAGTAGTAAGCCACATCATTTTGCAGCAGATGCTAATCACTTCACACAGATACAAGGAAGGCAGAGGAATTCTTTCTATTTACATACAGGGTGCGAGGACTCCACTGATGTTGCCTGTTCATCTCACCCCCAGCCTGCTCCTTAGAATTCCCCAGCCTGATAGTGCCTACTGGCACTTTGCAGGCCCAGGACCTCAAGGTAACCCACAGAGAACTTGTCATGTGTTAGAGGGGTAGTATGGAGAAGGATGGTTTGTCCTGGGATGGCTCAGTTTGACCCATGAGGAACAGAAACAACACGGTTTACTATTCCTCCCCACCCCATCCCCCCACCCATCTGCCTGCCCAGAAACAAATTTACACATGTAAACTTGCTCCAGTCATGACCTATCCACTTCTCGGTGACAGAATATCACTGCCCAGGCCATGTCATATTTCTCTAGAAACCAGACTGACTTTTGTCTGACTCAGTTTATTTGAAGTTTTCCAAAGCAATAAGATTGGCATTTGGAAGGTGCTTGGGACATCTCTGGAAAAACATCTCATCACGTTAACATAGGTGTCAGGATGAATCACCTCCTACAGAAGGCTTTGTACAACCCACACCACTGCTCGGGTGATGAGACACGATCCTTCTCCTTCACTCAGACTTAGCACTTCAGCACATGTTTGAAGTAATTGCAGGGGCGGAAAACAGAGCTCTGAGAACATTGACAACAGCCCCACTGAGGTCCCTCTTCATCTTTGCTTTTCATCAGAATCCATTGCTAGGATCAGTCCTTCGACTTGTCCTTAGGCTCCTCACCCTTTGTGCTGCCCTGCCCAAGAGGGAGGGAAGCTCCTGCCTGTGCCTCACTGACCCTGACTCCCAGATCAAAAGCTTTGGCAGGGGGAAAGGAAGTAAGTCTTGAGAATCTGAAGTGAGGTCCCTTCTGTGCAGCATCAGAGTTTCTAAAGAGATAATTTTATTCATCAAAGGTCTTGATAACTTTCACTGAGTGTTCATCACAAGGCAGAGATGGAATACTCAATATTAAGGAATACTCAATATTTAAGAACCCACACGAGTTTCATCAGAACTAATAAATCAAATGTGCCTGGCAAGATTTTACTTGTGATTTAACTTCTCTAAGTAAAAACTGTATAACTTTTTCACACTCCAATTACTAACTTCTATTTAATCACATGGGGTGAAAAAAACAAGATCCAAAACAAGATACAAAAGCTTATAAATTATTTTTGCAGTTTCTTCTTACATAGTAAAGGGAAAACAAACAACAAAGTGTTGTTTGGCTTGTTATCCTGCAACTTTATTTATCAACTTTTTATTCCCTTTGTATTTCATATATAATCTTGCTGTATTTAATTTCTCTGGTGTTTTTTTTTTTTTTTAGTACCTTTTGTACATATCTTTGCACATCTTTTGTTTGGAGGATGAGATGGCTACACAGCATTTAAGGAGAGGATATCTCTTTGACTTTTGTGGTTACCAGACCATGCTTATATCTACACCTTATTGTGACACCTTATTGTGATTTAACTGGAAAAAAAAATAAAATAGGGAGAGAGAGAGCTTTATTGTCAGTAAGTTAATATTAGCTGTTGCTAAATGAATTCAGGTGAACAGCAAGGAGCCATGGGGCAGATTTTGAGAAATCAGTATGTTACACTACTGAGAATCTAGCCCCTACTTTGTGACCTCTTATTATTTCACAGCACTTGTGAAACCTCACAATGTGATTTGGAATTGGGGTTTTATTTGACACACTAGCACCATCACTGCGTTCTCCTTCCTTTCCCTCCCCAGTGGATTTTCATCTCACAGACAGACAGGAAAGCAGAGGACGGGGAGGGGAAAGAAAAAGGGGAAAAGAGCTTTTTAATCCTGCATAGGGCCATAGAAATCCCTCAAGCTAAACACAGCACAGTCTGAAAAAGAAGTGGGAAGAGATTATCAGGAGCCTGGCAAGAGGGGAGTGCAGTCGGTGGTCAGGTGAAGGCTGCTTTGGAGGATAAGCAATTTATATGTTATCAGCACAGTAGAGAGAACAGTAGCTCCCTACACTGAAAGGAGATTAAAAAAGCAACAATAGCCTTTTCTGTACGCCACAGGACAATCTGCTAACTGTATGAAAAGCTGCGAAGCTGCTTAGAGCTGATGTTTGTTTAATTCTCACCTGCACCCACTTGAACTGGTGTTTTTCAGAACATATGCATATGTTTCCATGCGGCATGGTTTTGTGAAGGAGCTTGTGCTCAGTTAATCTGTCAAAGCTGTAAGATTTGCTGTGAGTATAAAAGACAACATCCCTCCTTCACTCTGAGTAGACTTGTGGCTCCAGAAAAGAATGAGGAAAAAAGTTTTTGCTCAAGTTCCTTTTTTTTTTGTTTGTTTCCCCTTTCAAAATCAATTGTAATGAGGAGCTGATAGTAATCAGCGGTGTGTAATACAAAATACAGGCCAAAGCAAAAGTGGCCTCCTTTGTTGGAATAGGATTTCAGTTTGGAAACTCAAGCATTGGCTCAGTTCAGACCTAGGATAATTAATACTCTTGATGAATCAGTACATCTCACGCCCTATTTTGGAAGAAAGAGAGTGATGGAGGAGCAGTACAGTCAGGTTGTCAAGACACTTGAACAGGAGTTAGGAGAAAGCATTTTTTTTGCTGCTACTGATTTTCCCCTTGTCCTTGAGTCAACCATTTATCCCTTTCTCTTTCCCCTTTGCCTCTAGGACATCAGACACATTTTATACACTATCAATTCCTTGCAGGCAGAGACAGGTTTCCAGCAATGTCCCTGACTGCTCCAAAAGGAACATTAAGAGACAGTTTCTGAAAGTCCTTAGCACACTGAGTTTTGGAGACTGAGTCCCTGTAAGCAAGACAGGAGATGAGCTGCTTTAGAATATGCTTTTAAAAAGGGACAACATCTTTCTGAGTGCGTCTGGTCCTCCCTTCCAGGATCTTATCAAGACTGAGTCAATTGCCTCGAGGTACATTCAACCACTACCTTTATAATAATGAGATAGGTTATTTAACAAACTTTGCTTACCTGACACTATATATTCTGATATACTCCTTTGCCTGATATTATTAATTGATAGATAATCTGGGTCAGCGTCCATTTTACCAACAGTCTCAAACCAGATCAATTACCACCATTGTAATACCACACTAATAAGATAATCTAGAGATACAGGGACTTCCATACAATAACATCAAAACTTTATTATGAGGGCAGTGTACTATACTCTTCCTGAAGTTTCTGAGCTCCATCGTAAAATGTATTTTATTTTCACATATTGAAAGGCTGATCCAGACTTTCACTATCTTGCTGGTTAAAAAAAACAACAAAGCTTACTCTTATTCACAGCCCATCTATATTTATTTGTTCTTGCTACAGCTTTACCCTTTCTGCTGAAACAGCTTTTCTCTTTCCTTATGTATATAGTCCCCTGGTGCACATGCAGATGACTATTAGATCTTTTCAACCTTCCCTCCAACATGTCAGACAAGCCTAAACTTCATCATTATCTTTCTACAATCTTTTTACATAATGTTCCTCTAGCGGAGTAGAGGATTCCAGACAGTGCTTGTAGATTCAGCAAATGTGTACAAATATATGCCTCCCGCATTTGAAAAAGACATGAGGTGGAGTTGCAATTCAAGACAGAGACAGATGCAAGTGAAGCAGTTGCATTCACTTTCCATTTTGCATGGCTGGAGGTTTGGGGTATTACACCTCATGGCTTCTGCTGAATCCAGTCTTGGTAAACCCATTGGCCAGGAGCAAGCATAGGACTCATGACCTTGGTCTCATTTCTAATATCTCCTTAAATTCTGGACATCTTTTTGACTCTTCTTGGGTTTTTTTGTTGGTTTTTTTTTTTTTAAAGAAGAGATCATAATACTTAGAGCTTCGTTGCATACACTTGTAAAAAACAGAAGCTACACCAAAAACTATCCAGAAATCTACTTAATTTGCTTAACTTCATCTGAAGTCTGAGATGTTGGAAAAAATAATATCTTCAAATCACTTTCACCTTTCTTTCTTTCTTGCTTGAGGAGTTCCTGGTTTATAGTGCACAGGAGAAAAACCCTTCATTCTTGTGTTTGATCAAGATCTGTCAACATGGAAATGCAAGGGCTGGTTCTGCTCTTGGTTGTTTAGATTCTAACACCTTATGCCTGCTTTACTGTGGTGTGGGAGCAGACTCATTTCTGACGTGATTTTATATAAAGAACATTAATTCCTCTGGATTGAAATGTACTAAATAAATATTATTGGTATCATGTAGAGATGATGGAATTTTGTTATTCCACTTGCAAGTCAGCTTTAAAAACATGATTGGACAGGCATCTTAGCTGTGTGGGCAGAAAGCTCTGTACTCTCAGAGGGTCTTTTGTTTGTTAAACTATGGCACAGGGAAGACCCAGAAAACCTTGTTGCTGCTTTGTTTGCAGAGTCACAGTGTTTCTCAAAGTGCAGGCTCATAAGAGGTAAGATATCGTATATTAATTACTTATAATTTAATTATTGCACATTGTCTTTTCTAGCTGAATTATTGATTTCTCATTCCAGATGTTCTGCCTGTAGTTTATAGCATGATTACTGTTCACAGGCTGCTCACTGTTTTTTTCCTGTGGGTATGGATGCTGCATGATGACTTGAGTTTTGTTCATTCTCTTCTTTCTATTTTTATGTGGTTTTGTTTGCACAAGCACTTTTAAATCAAAAGAAGTTTTAAGGATTGCATAGTGAAACAGTTGCATGAATCAGAGTTTAACCACCAGTAACCTTATCATCCATTAACACAGGACTGAGGATTCAGTCATCCTTGACATTCACAAAGTCCCCCTCTTGTCACTAACTCCCAGTACAGCTCTGAAGAGGAAATATGTTTTATCACACACATGCATGCAAAAATATATTTTCCCCCCTTTTAAAACAGAATTATTTTCGAATAAAGTAACTGAACAAAAACTGTTGGAAATATTTACAAATAAATTTCTTCCCTCTTTTTCAACAATGTCTTGGTAAAAAAAATCTGTGGTTGTTCAGTTTTTTTTTTTTTTTAGGTATTAAATCTAGTAATGCTTCCTCTATGTTTTAAGGTAGTTAAAAACCTCTCTGGGGGCCAAACTCCATAACAAAACATTTTGCCCATGATATTCTGATGCTTCCTTTGTCATCCTCTATTACATTATCGTCTCACTATTACAGGTATTTTACTTGAACAGGAAATCCATTCCTTGACTTCAGGAGCTGAAATTTAATGGACTGATGGTCTCATGAGCTGACCTAAAGCATTTCCATATGGAAAATTTCTGATTTTCTGGCAAAATACTTTCTCTTTCAATTTTCAGGACTTCAGTTTTTCAGGAAAAAAATGAAGTTTTACTCATAAACATTTTTTTTTTCACACTCTAAGAATATTATCTACTTAAAAAAAGAGGGGAAAATGTTAATTCAAAACAAGCATTATTAAAATTATGGCTTAGTTAAGTCAGTGCTCAGAAACTGCTCACTCAATAATATAGGTGCTACAAATTTTTTTATGAAAAAATAACAAAGAATGTGAACTTCATGCTACTGACTTACCACTACACCCATCTTCAGAAATACTTACACTTAAGTGTCTCTGCTGGAATTGTTCAGCTCTTGTCTTGTCTCAGAAAATAAAGTAATGCTGCTCATGGAGATGCTTGAATTAAAACAGAAACGGTCTGATGCCATCCCACTTTCTTTCAGAAAACACAAGTCCTCCGAGTCCTACGTGTGATTTTATACCAACTGATTACAAGAAGCCACTGAAGTATATCTCTTTTTAAGATGAAACAATCTGGGAGGAAGCTTTTGCTATAGGGCTCTACTGCTGAAACAGACCAAACCAGGGTTAATAAAATAAAGGAAAAAAACCACAAATCAAGGCTGTAAAACAAATACACTTGCCATGGTTTACTTGCAATCTCTCCACAGTGTTGAAGTGAGTTAGGAGTGGTCACATTAACCATTCCATCAAGGTCAAGAATCCCAAATGAGTTGCCATGGGAAACAAATTACCGAGGTGTCAGCTGGAGCTGAAGGTTCAGATATGAGGGAACTTTAACCATTATATGCTTGAAAGATTTTCAGAACAACAGAAGCTGGAAAAGAGCATACTGGTAATAACAAGACCAGGAAAACAGATGTTTCATTGACCTTTGCTCTATGCATTTGGACTACCCATTTAGCAGCATGCCTGAGTGGACCAGAAAGGAATTGCAAATACGGTGTGCTCTCCTGAGGCACAAGCAAATAAATAAATAAATAAATAAATAAAAGTCAGATATTAAGAGCTTTTTTTTTAGGAAGATATGCAAAAGAAACTCAAAAGCATATGAAATCACCTGGGATTCATGCCCTGTTATTAAAGATGAGGGAAAGCAGTTCTGGTTTCATTAAGGCATTGATTTCAGTGGTAGGAATTGAAAGCCAGTGAAAGGAAAAGCTAACCTGCCCAAAACTCAGTTTAATTCACTCCATTCACTTAGTAAATGGTCACTGTGAACATGACCTTGGCTGGAATTGTCTGTGGAAAGAGAATTAGGAAGACTAGACCTTCTATCCAACATTAACGTTCCTCTTTGTCAAAGCAATCTGCTACTCTTGACCCCACAGAGCTTACCTCACGATTTGTAGAATGTTTTCAGTTTCCACCAAGCATTAACTTTGACAAAAGAGAAACATTATGTTGAATTACAGACAGGCATGTACAGAAAAGTTGAGGGTAAATCCCTCTGTCCTAGTTTGATACTGCTGATCTAGCTTCTCACTCAGCAGCTATGGGATGGCTTGCAGAGAGTGGTTCTTTCACCAAAAGAAGAATAAAGCAGCTTGTCTTTATCACATCATTTCTTTAAATTTTCTCATCCATTAAACTTTTCTTCATTGCAGAACTTTACATTATTTATCCAGCAGCAGATAAAGCAGGAAAGACTTCGTTTTCTCTACTGAGACAGGAAAAAACACCTGCTCTTGAAACATTGGATGTTGACTACTTGGTGAAAGAAACAGACATAATTAATTTTGATTAATTAGGAGATTTTGCTGCACAACAGATAAAATTCTGGCCTACTATTTCCTTGACTTCAGTCTGGTTTTCCCAGGGTCTATCTTTTCTTCTCCCAGTAGTTCCTAATATGGCTTGATGTTTGGAGGTTTCTCATTCAATATTTTAGAGCTGGGACTGGGAAAAAGAATCAGGCATGAACATATATTGTTTAACACCTTGCATAGTTTATACACCCTCTGTCCTACTACAAATCTTGAAAAGACACATTATTGGGTAACTTTCATAGAAATACAGCAAACAAAAAGAACCAACCAAAGACCTATTCAGGAGGTCTAAGAATTACAGCAGATTTTGAGCTGCTACAGTAATCTAAGGGACTTCAGTGGTAACACTTTGAGCTTTCCCATAATGCCTGTTTCTGTATCTATATGTTTAAGCCAGGACCTCAGTTTTCAGATGACTCTCAACATAAACATATAATGTCAGGATTGGGAGATATATTTCTAGAAAGGACAAAGGAACAGGCAGTGAAAATCTTTCCACTTCTGTAATGCAACATTATTCCTCGCTGAATATTAGTTTTTCTTGCTTTTTCCCTGTGTTACTTGTTGGATTGTAACAAACTAGAGTGAGTAAAAGCTGGATATTACATTTTATCATGGCAGCGAAAAGGGTTTGAAGCCCTGGAAGTGGGGCTTTTTTTGTCTCTGGATTATGTTTTATTGCACTTAAGTACTGTGCAGGAATAACTGAAGGTAATGTCACTGACAGAACTGTGCCAGCAAGATCTGTAAATCAAACCAGAATTTACACTCCATCTGATAGCTCTTTGTGAAAAGATCTGCTGTGACCCCTAATTTCAAAGAAGGGGTAATAGGGATTTTTTTCTTTGTGCAATTGCAGCTCAAATTCCAAATTCTCAAGCAGCCTGAATTCAAGCTACACTAGTGACAACAAGAAGATTTCTAAATGGAGAGATGCAGTCTCTGCCTGCTGGAGAAGTTGTTGACGGTGAGTTTTCTTTTAAGCCCTCTATACTTAGTGTCACGGAGCAAGTGCAAGTATTTCTGGGAATCCTCTTTGGAAGAATTTGAAAATAATCTCCATCTATTTCAGCTACTGCCCTCAGAGCTAAAGAGCAAATGCTCCTGAATTAAGGATCTCCATGCAGCTGGAGATTGCTTCGCCAGTCACTGAAATGGAAACACCCGGGGGAAGTGGAACAGGTGTTCAACTGTGTTCTACAGCCGGAGAAAAAGTAGAAAAATGCCTTAATTGGAGGACTTAAAGAAAGAACAGGAAAGCAGAGAACCTAAATAGAGTAAATTCCTGTTGTTGCTTAGGTGAAGGTGGATTAGAAATCACTGGTCAATTAAATTAAAAGAAAGAAAGGTAAGATGCTTATGAGATTTGGGACACTAAGTGAAAATACCCTGACCGTAGGGGAGCTAACTGACTTTAGCATGAAATTATAAACTGAACTGATGTTATTGCACAAAAATCTTGAAACTGTTATCAAAATTACTTTTCCTGAATGATTAAATATATCGTAAGTAAAGCCAGTGCTAGTTCACCATCTTTCTCCTATGGAAGACAGGGAGCTGCCTGATTTATAAATTCATGTTCAATACTGATTTAGCACTGGATTTACTGAAACACATGTTCGTCCTGTAAACTATACCTATGTTAGATGGCTCAAACCGAGGCAATGTGTTCTTTATAGTGATGGCTTTCAGCTACAGGTAACTAGGAGAAGTTTGTGGTTGTCTCTGCTGCCCTACAGAGAGATCCAAGTTGTTGCTTGCAGTGTAGAAGACTAAGATCAGTAAGCTAAGTGCCCTCTCTAATTTTTTTCTTATTCTCTTTTTCATATTTTTATTAAAAAAATGGGGGAAAACATTTACTTAGGAGGGCTTAAGGTGAAGTTAGGCAACAGATGACATGGGAAGAAACAGTGATGGACAGAAAAATAGTAGAAGGATCAACACTGATGCAGTGAACTGGTGCAATGGGTGAGCAAAAAGAAAGAGAGGAAACTCTGGGAGCCAGAGTAGATCCAATCTCACCATGTGGCTGGATTCGAAGTTAGAATAAGATTATATGTGCTCTTAGTTTATACTTAGAATAGTTGAAGTACAAAGGTAGTAAATCACTTGTCCAAAACCAGATCAGCATCGTCTTTCAGGAAGATGGTCTCAACCTCAGGAATTTGGTGATCATTCAAGTCAATGATGATAAATCTTGATTGTTCTTAGTGTTTGTATTATCTTTACATCTATTCTCCTACAATAAAATGTAAGTTACATTCAGCTTCCCCCTCCGTCCCTCATCAAATGATTACTCATTAGGTGGGACTATACCCACTACTTTGGATCTTTTGCCAGTCATGTTACTATTTACATGAAGAACACAAATGATCACATATAAATAAATTTTTCTGTGCAGGAGCAGCCTGGACAGGGTCCATTAAGATAATATCTAGCGTCTGTCACTATTGAATATCAATATCTGTGCGCACAAGACAGAAGAAATTTCAACAAAGTTGAAGTAACTCAACCATAGAGGAACCTTTGCCTTAAGTCCGTTAGCCTATAATTGCCTTTGCAGGCTGAGAGAGTAATGTTTCTACCTATCAAAAGGTTTTTTTATTTGGTAGTTTTGTGGGTTTGGTTTTTGAGCCTATGTAAATGTACTTTGTGATGATCACTGTGTGTATGAAAGCTGTGAAGTATGTTCTACTCTGAGAAATATTATCTTAGGCATCTTGTGGCAAGCATGCTCCGAGACAAGATGCACACTTTTAAGAGGAAGAACTTCTGAGTATAGCAGCCTTTACATTTACCAGTTTTTAAGTTGAATTTCTCTTTTTTTTTTTTTTATTTATTTATTGGGAGAGATTAAATAATAACCTCCTTTTTTTTCTTTTCTTTTTTTTCAATAGCAGCCAGAACTTTTGTTTCTGCCATTATGTTTTATAGTCTTCTTTTAAGATTTGTATACTTCTTCCATGTCACCAGTTGGTCTCTTTGACCACTACTGGCCGCTGGTGATTCTCTTGAAATCTGTTTTAGAGCAACACACTGATATGGGTTAAGGGTATATTTAATATATTTTCAAAGCTGTTAATGCTCTTGATTTTGCAGCTAGATACCTGACAGGCTTTTTGGAGATGTCTTAAATGCTGAGGAGATTTGCATTTGATCTTAATAAGCCTTCAGTACCTACCTAAATTGTATATTTAATTGGGTGCCAAATATTATTGACAGGCTGACTTGACTTGAAGAACTCAGAGTCATGCACAGAAGACCACGTGACACACCTTTTAAACTAGAATATGACAGGACTCAAAATATTATTTCCTATGTGTTTCAGTATTTAACTTTTGCTCTTCCTCATCTTCTTTGTTCCCTCATTTATACAACTTTCTGAGGGGTTACCTGCAGCAAATACGAGTGACATAGGTGTGCAGTTCAAAGTGTCTTTTCTATTGTGCATACACTCTTCATGTGTTGAAGCTAAACTTCAAAAAGTCATAGAACGGCTTGTGTTGGAAGGGACTTTAAAGATCATCTAGTTCCATGGCTCTGGACTACATCATCTTGCTCAAAGCTCCATTCAATTTGACCTTGACCACTTTCAATGACGGGACATCATTAGATAATATTGGTCTCAGTACAGACCCTTGTCCACTTGTACACTGAGCCATTGATAACAACTCTGGATGCAACCATCCAGCCAATTCTTTATCTGCCTAACAGTCCATCCCTCAAATCCATATCTTTCCAATTTAGCAGCAAGAATATTTCCGGGGACTGTATCAATGACCTTACAGAACTCCAGGCAGATGACGTGTGTAACTGTTCCTGTGTCCACTGTTACAGTCACTCCATCATAGAAGGCCACCAGATTAGTGAGGTATGATTTTCCTTTGGTGAAGCCATGTTGGCTGTCTCTAATCACTTCCTTTATATTTCGATGTATCTTCCAGTAGATTCTATTCCGTAATCTTCTGTTTGCAGGGTTGATTCCCATGCCTCCAGCTGATCTTGTTTTCTTTGAATTTCCTCAGTAGACAAAAAACAAAATGAGACATTATAATCCAGACACACAAAAAAATGCAACTAAGCCCTTCAGAGTTCTCTAGGTGGTGCAGTTACATCTGCTCTGTTGCTGGCTATCTTTGCTGAGGAAAATATCCAGTATTGAACTTAATTAGATGGGTATGTTTATATTGCTAGCCACAGATATGTGCAATAGTTAGCATCATGCATCAGTGTAAAACAGCCTAGTTTTCTTCCTCCAAACCCCTTAGGTACGGGGAATTTAGTGAAATGATATCTTACAATGTGAAAGAAGGATTTGCACCAGGGTCATCTTTACTTTTTAGAAGTTTATTAGCACCGGCATTTAACTTAATCCTCAGCAGAACTGGGAGAAACTGAAAGCAGGAAGTTTTTTGTTTGGTTGGTGTTTTTTTTTCCCTTATAGAAAGAAGTATTTGAGCATTGTGGAAGTACTGCTTACATATGTATAGTTATGATGTGCTTGTTTGTTCCCTTCTCGTACTAATACAAATCCATGTATGCATCATCATGTATTTCTTGGAAGAGTAGCAGGGACCATTGTTACTGATGCAGTAAAACAACGTGGAGTTGTGAACAAAATAGTCCTACCTCATGTTTGGTACCAAAAAAAAACTTCAGCATGACTGTTCCCAAGATGGCTACTACCAAAAGGTTTTCTACTGAGCCTCTATTCAGAACTGTGGCTTACTGAGTCATCTTCATTAAGATGACTCATAACCGGTTGTGCATTCTTTATTTGTGTTCAGATTGAATGGTGGGGAAGGACGGAGGGGAGGACTGACATGCAGAAGGCAAAATGTGATGAGATCAAGTATCTGCTTTTGCAATTGTTGTTTGTGGGATCCATTATCTGATCATTTAAGATGCTAGATAAATTACTTGTGGAATTGATACTTCATTGATCTCCTGGAAGATTCAAATAATGTTGCTAATTCAGTTTAAAATCACATTTACGGTACTTTAATGTATCATTGGTCAGGCATTTTCATTGTTTAACAATGTCAAAGATGATTTTGTTATGCATAACACACAGAAACATAATATAAAGGAAAAGCCTATTATGAGTTGCCTCCAAACTCAATAAATGACAATGGGTAAGAAACATGAGAAATACAGGAATATGTGCTAAAAGCCATGTCCATTCCTGATAGTGGGAATTGGTTTCGCAGTGAGTTAAGATCTTCTAAGTCTGAGAGAGATTTTTTCCCTTTTCCCTGTGTTTTTGCAATTCTGTCATCAAGTATTTTGAATTGAGAGAAAAAATTGTGGAATAGTTATTTGTCTGATTGAAACAGTGAATGGCATTTGATGCTAAGTGTTTTGATGCAACTGGTTTCAATTAAAAGACAAGCAAGGGCTGACAATGTCCTGAGTCTTAAATTCTTGAAGGAGAAAAAAAAAAGAGTAGAAAAAAATTATCCTAAATAGAAGGGGGTTCTTATTGTCTTAATAAAGCAAAGCAAGTACATCAAACAGAGAAGGCAGGTACAAGTGAGAAGATTAAATGTAACATTATTCAAATGTTAAGGTAAAAAAAGACCTTGGAAATTCAGAATGACTAAAGAGGTAGGGAGAGGTTTAAGGAAAAGATTGTCGCAAATTCAGCTTTTAGAAATATACCTCACAAATAGAAGAGTATTTATGGAAAATTATCTCCCCTACCTGCAAATGTGATCATAAACTGCTGCAGTAAGGGCAAGTGGTCTCATCCCTCCGTCCTATGCCTAATGACAGGAGTATATGATGAATTCATTGAATTCATAATACTGTTTTTGAAAATAATTATTCAAACCCTGTGATTATTTTAAAGACAAGACTGCCATGGTGCC
>JAOQGH010000012.1:146394046-146449467 GCA_025769975.1 Gallinago jamesoni
GACAAGACTGCCATGGTGCCATTAATATTTTATTTTTTTTTTTATTATTATTGAGTATAACAACTGGAAGAAGTGTCTCCATATTGTCTCTATATCTATAAAGGTTGGAGACTTTGGTCTTTGAATTAGTGCCTGGAGTTATCTGCTTTGAAGTGTCTGATTTCGATTGGAATTGATGAAGGCCGACAAAGTGTATAAAAGCACTTAACAGTAACTTCTCCATTTGGAAACAGCCGTTGAGGATGATTCAGAAAGTATGATTCTGATTTCATATGGGATCATCTGTCCCGTTGTTACCACAAGACTACTGCAGAAAGATTGTTGAGATCAGTGTAGAAATATGTCACCCTGTTGTTCAGCAAAACAGGATGTCTCTCATTTTCTGTAATGGCTGATGTTAAAATTTTATTCTTTTTATACCACCACATACTTTGGGTTAGTAAAACTTCAAGCTATTTAACTTCAATCTGATTATCAATTTACAGTTTAACCAAAACATGGATTTTTCCAGAAAAACACAGATAAAGCTATTTTCCCCTATATTTATAAATACAGCAAAAAAATTCCTTCCAAGAAACTCAGGATGAAGATATTAATAATTTCCTCCCCCCGCCCCCATTTTTGTGCCAGTTTATTTAAAAACAATCACAATGTAACCTTAAGTAGTAGTTTTATGAAGATAATAAACCTGTCTTCTTTCAAGAAGTGATATAAATAACCTTCTCCTGTAATCCTTTCCTCTTCTCATAATACCATAAGCAATTTTTTTTCCTTTTTTTACTAGAAAAAAAAAAAGTAAGTCCAACTAACTAAACAGATTCATGTTAGGGCAAAAAGAAACATAAGAGGTAATTTCTTCCTTGTGTTCCGGTTAGTCAGCATTGAAATTGTACTTCTAAACCTCACTTTTAATGCTATGACTAAATCCCTTGATTAGAGTACCCTCTTCTATTAGGAAATTATTTCATTTTTCACAACTCCATTTTCTTGCAGTCAAGCAGGACTTCTTATATCTACCTCCCTGAATTAAGTGTCTTGAAGGTCCCAGGTTAAGGTCCTATTATACGAACACCATTAGAGTTTCTGCGCTTTGATGAGCTGACTCAAATCACTCCGACATTTTTCTTTCTGCGTTCTGCCTCTTCTAAGATGTGCGTTAAAATATATAAAAAAAATTGGATTAACAGTTTTTCCAGTTAGTAGTCTGTAAAACAATGATACTATAACTTTTGTGGAAAGTTGAGGGATTTTTTTCCAGCTATGTATGGCTGTGAAGCTAGATACAGAAATATTTTTTCTTTTTTTTTTTCCTTTCCTTTAACTGATAAACACAGCCATTTAAAGTGTAGCCAAATTCTAATTTAAAATCATGGGCTTCATTTCAATGTATGGAAAATGAGTGAAATGGGATATGGTGGGGTGACTTAAAAGCAATTCCAGTTTTAATTACTTTCCTTAAATGCCCCTTGAAACTCAAACATATTTTAAAAACAAAACTGCAATAAAGAGAATAAATGTTAATCAGAAAACCGGGCACCTTTTAGTAAAGAAAAGTGCATGTTTTATTAAAGGAAAGGGCATGTACTCATTAGTTATGTTTTGTAAATTGAATGATTCGGAAACAGTTGGATACTATTTCCTAGTACTGCCTGGATTAGTGAGGGTTTTCTTCTTACCCTTGAATGTCCCTCTCAGTAACTGAAGTAAAAATTTAGCCTGACTAGAAATATAATGCAATAAACATATTTTCTTGAAATGGAAGGACCCTGTTTTGTTTTTATTAAAGTACTTTTAAATTTTATTTTACGGAAACAATGCAGTCAAATTGTGGAATAGTCATTGAAGGTACAATAACTGTTGGGCTTCTTTTGTACTGAATCATCAGTGGAAAGAGAGGAGAAACACACTTTCTTCCCTCCAAGTAAGAGTTTTGAGTAGCAGAAAAAAGGGGGGACAACACTGCCTTATACACATCCATGCAGTTCTCTGAGTATAGCTCTTAAGCTAAATTTACTTTGAAATCAGAGTGTAATTCATAGTTGTGTCCTGTGTATGTCTTGAGATGACATTTTTTGACCTACAAACATGAACCAAAATACTACTATCTTCCTTTTTTATTATCTTTTCTATACTATTCTTTTTTGCATGGACTTTGACAGGAGGGCAAACCTCCTTGTGCTCTTATTTCTACAGGGAGGAAACTGGGCAGAAGATAGGAGGCCACGATGAAAAGCTGCCAAAAATGGGTGGTTTAGTGGTTTGAAAGGCTCTCAATGCTGACACAGAGGAACGCCTTTCCTTTTGCTGACAGTCTGTGCTTTGCACCATTCAGAGCTGAAGAGATGCATAAAAATTACCTAAATGTATTAGATCAGTATTTGGATTCTTACAATGGTTAGTAAGAATGTTAAAGATACAGATATAGATAATTGCAGCAGTCATTTTCTGTATTCTTTGATTTTTATCAAAAATTCAGACCCCTATTTAGTGAATATAAACAACAGAATAATTGTTTTTTTCACATGAACCTTTCATGGTTTCTTTAAAGGTTGCCTTATGGCCCTAAAGAGTTTGTCCATCCTTAAGTGTTTGGAAAATAACCATCCCCCAAGGGGAATAGTTCCACCGCAGAAGTTATGGAAATCAAGGTTCCTCCTAAGTTTCTACTTTTTTTTTTCTTTTTTTTTTTTTTCCTTTCTCCAGCATAACTTGGCATTTCCAAGCACTCCTTCTCCCAAAGTTTAATGCCAGCTGTCTGTTCTCCTCTTTGGCTTGTGTTGTATGATTCCATCAATCTGGCGTTGGCTTATCTTTGTTACAGAGCTTTTCATTTATTAAAAAAATCAATAAAATTTAAAAAAAATAAATTAATATTCATGTTACCACATTCACATATGGTCATAAAAGAAGAGTAGTCTTTAAAGGGAAAGTTACTTCTGTACCTTAACTTTATTGCTTTAACATGCTTTTCCCTTTTTCTTCCCTTCAATCCCTTCACATATGCATAAGATTTAAAAAAAATCCCTCCTCTACAACATTTAGCAGAAATTTTCCAGATGCTTTATGAGGTCTACCAATAAGCAATTCATGGTTCTGACCTCTTGATCACCATGTTTGTAGCTGTGAGTATTTTCAGTTACTCATTTCTCAATAACAATTACCTTTTATTTTATTTATTTATTTAAACAACCTCTATGTCATCTCCTATGATGTTCACCCTTATATGTGAACTTATTCCGTCATCTATGAAGAAAATCCACCTCTGGGTTGCTAAGCCCTTTGATCTCACCTTGATTATTTGTCAACACTTGGGGCATTGAGGCAGTGGTAGTGGAGAAGGCCAGCTCTCCAGAGTCCTTAATTACCTTTATGTGTTACGATTAAACGTAACTCAACCTCCCTCTGACCCACAGTTCATCTTTGCCTCCCTGCCTGGAAGCAGAGGAGCTGGCTGCTTTGCAGGAAAGGTGTTCTGGGAGCTGACCGTGGCATGGCAGGCGGTGCTGTGGTGACTAATCTCTTGTCCTTATCAAGTTAGGTTTCTTGTGGTCATGGGGAATTCTCATGCAAGAGAACAAAAGAAAAACTGTGTTTTTTACATTCAGCACCAGAGCCTTTCTCAGCTCCTGTGCAACTTTGTGAGTGACCTCTGTGTGCTCAGGAACAGATTCTGACCTGGGAGCTTGGGGTTTGTTCAGAGCAGAGTGCAGCCGACATTGCCCTGTTTCCTTACAAGCTTAGTCAGGACTCAACATTTTTCCAGGTACTTCTATCTGTGTAAAATACCTAAGAAGATGGATGCTACTGAAAGTTTCCAGCTGCAAAATTTATACCAGATATTTTGTTTTGGTTTGATACTGGCTTCTTGTGTATATGTTGTTGCAAAGCTTCAAGGGAATACTTGCTCCAGCTCTGCATGCTCCTTTTTATCTGGTGGATCATGGTCTTGGACTAGAATATATGACCATGTTCTGTATTTAGCTCCCAATACAGTACTAGAAGCTTGCATTATGTGAAAATTCAGGATTTTTTTTTTTTGTTAGCTTTATTTAATTATTTTAAAGATTATTTCTCTTCAGTCTGCTACCAAACTGAAAGTGTTTTGTTTGAAGTCAGAAGAAGTCAACAAGAGTGTTTTTAAAATAATGGGGATTAGAAAAAGCAAATATTACTGATATTTGGAGGAATCTTACTGTGTTGGGATTTTTTTTCCTTATAGCCTTAATATAAACCTTTTTTTTAAGCATCATATAAAATAATGGCTTGTCCTGAGGACTTAAAATAACTTATATTAAAAGCAAACAGAATCCTTTGGTGAAACCTAATACACTTTTTTTATTACGCTAAAGAGAGGTATTTCATTAAATGGGGCTGTCTGCAACCTTGATAGCAAGAGATATAGCATGGGTTTGGGATGGCAGGTTAGCTATCTCTTTCCCTGTGACACTTAGATAGGTGGAGATGCCACAGGCTGTGAAGCAAAGTAGACAATTACTACTCTAAGCGTGTGTTCGTTCATTCTGTCCCTGTCATAACAATGACTGCAGAGTAAGATTGAAATATCCGTGAGGGCTGTTAGTATACTGTTTTATTATTTGAACAATTTGTCTTCTTTCCCATGGAGTCATGTCATAGAATCATAGAATCACAGAATCATCTAGGTTGGAAAAGACCCTTGGGATCATTGAGTCCAACCATCCACCTTGCTCTACAATGTTCTCCCTTACACCATATCTCCCAACACCACATCTAAACAACTCTTAAACTCATCCAAGGATGGTGATTCAACTGCCTCCCTGGGGAGCCTATTCCAGTGTCTGACCACTGTTTTGTGAAGAATTTTTTCCTAATGTCCTGTCTAAACCTACACTTTTGCAGCTTGAATCCACTCCCTCTTGTTGTATCGTTAATTGCTTGTGAGAAGAGACCAGCACCAACCTCTCTACAACGTCCTTTCAGGTAGTTGTAGAGAGTGATGAGGTCACCCCTCAGCCTCCTCTTCCTCAAACTAAACAGCCCCAGCTCCCTCAATTGTTCTTCATGTGATTTATTCCCCAGGCCCTTCACCAGCTTCGTTGCCCTCCTCTGCACCCGCTCCAGCACCTCGATGTCTCTCTCGTATTGAGGTGTCCAGAACTGGACACAATACTCCAGGTATGGCCTCCCCAGTGCTGAGTACAGGGGGACAATCACCTCCCTACTTCTGCTGGTCACACTATTTCTAATACAAGCCAGGATGCCATTGGCTTTCTTGGCCACCTGGGCACACTGCTGGCTCATATTCAGCCGCTTGATTCAGGGCAGCCATTTTTACTACTTTAATATGAAAATATATCTCCTTAATTACTATGCAGAGAAAGATTCGAGGACTGTAATGTCAGAAAAGGAATAATAGGAGCAAAATGCTGAGTATTCCCCTAACTTGAGTAAAGGTTAATTTAAGGTGACTAGAGTTAAATGATCTTGGCTTCATTCATACTTCATGCATTTTTCTAGCTTTGCACCTTTTCATCTGACTCTTTCAGTTTCATCTTGTTTATCTTCTCATTCTAGATGTTCCCTTGTTGGGTCAGCATAAGGAAGTTACATCAAAATGTTATGGATTCTTTCATCACTTGAGCTTTTCCCCTTCCTTCATCTCCTCCAACATTTATATCTATCATCTTCTTGTAGAAGTAAAAACAACATCACACTTTATTGTCATTAAATCACAGACAATGGCTTTTTTCCATCATCACAAATGAAATATCCTTCTCTTCAGAAAGTCTTACACAGAATACTTTTAAAGGTGTTGCTATTGAATCTCTTTATAGATCTTGCTGTAGTGCATCCTTTACAGTCTCTGGTGGCTTGTATACCAAATGATTCTTTAGAAAACATCAGCAATTTATGGCAAAGCGTTATTGGTTTGTTGGGTGTGTCTGTTACTTTTAATGTGCTTCATTCTCGCAGTCACTGGCATTTGAAGCAATCTTGGTACCTATAGGATCTTCTTTGATGCTTCTGTAACAATGTTTTATGCCTACTGTAATTGCGTCACTCAAGCAAAAGCATGCCAGAAGTGCTTGTTTTATACCTGAAGTACTAGTGACAGCTACTGTAGAGTTAGGGATTTGTTTAATGATTTTTAAGTTCATACTTTGTTTGCAGTAATTTGGTAAAAACCTCCCAACTTATGACAAAAGTTCCCAGATTAATCTGTTCACAGAAAGTACCATTTCTCAGCCACTTCTGGCCATGAGGAGCAAAGAAATGTGGGATTTTTCAATGCTTTGTGAATATCAAAATTTCTAGTCTTTTTTTTTTTTTTTTTTTTTTGGTACACACCAAGAATTTTGGTAGGCTTAAATATAATAAAGAACAACTGAAATTATTTCCACAAATGTATGTTTTTGAGTTGGCATGCTGTTTCTATTCAGTGCTGATGAGATCGTTCATGGAGGCCGAGTCTGCTGAGTCTGCCTGGCAAACTCAACATCGTGGGTTTTTTTTTTCAGCAAAAGCTGCAGAGGCCAATACTACATTTTACCATTTAAAATCTGGCTCTCTGTAAATATATTCATAAAAAACCTTTCCCATTTTCTCCTCATCAGAAATGATTAATGTTGCATTGTCTTTATTAATAGCAAAATTATTTTTGAAGTTGCAAGGTTATAATGGAAGAAAGAGGCACGATGGCTCCTAAGGCGAGTTTCTACCACAATGTAAAGCAATCACATTGATCAAGGGGAACTATCAAGTGAATCATGCTTCTTTGAGATGTTTTGGGTCACATTTATGTTATCTACTAGAGGTGATAAGTGTATCTTCTGGTCTTGCTCAGCTTAAGAAGGTAGTGACCAAGACCACGTAACAACCAGTTAGACCCTTGGTCCCTATTTACTCAAAGGAGAAGAAAAGTTTCAGGGACCAGTTTCTACTACAGCAATGGACTGCATAGGATCCAGTGAGGTTAATGACATAATGGGTTCAATGTTTTCTCCCAGTGCAGAGCTGACTCACAGCAGAGTCTTTCAGATGATGCTAAGTTTAGTTAGCAATGAAGTTTCCATCTAAAAAGCTACCAGACTGCTAGCATCTTTGTAAATCTAAAGATCTCTGAAATTTAAGGGTGCCTGAGACTGAAGTTCTAGCCCCCACAACTCTAGAGAGATTTGGGATCCTAAATGATTTTATTACTCAAGCTTGAGTGTTTCTGAATGAATTTTTAAGAAAGGAACAGAGATTTGGTGACAGTCCAACTTCTGTTGAAATGTCTAGAGTTTACAAAAATCAGCAAATGTAACACTAAGTTGAATCAAGAGGTTTCCTTTCCATTATTTCTGAGTAGCCTGAGTGCACTACAAAAGCAGCATTTCCCAAACTAATTTGGAGCTACTTCTTCATATCTCAGCTGGCATCAGAAAGAGCAGAGAAAAGAGGACAGATATTAAAAGACAAAAAGACTGTACCTAAAAACCTTTTGTTCCAGTTCTAAGTAAGTGGAAAGTAAAGACCTTGAACAGCTCATAGTCTATTTTCTTTGCTTTAAATATCACACTATTTCTTGATAAACCCATTCTAATTTTTCATACTTGAGAAAAATTGAAGATACTTTGGCTTGTTGGGTGGAGGTTTTTTGGTGAAACCATTTAACTGTAGCTCAATAAGGACCCAAACACAACACCCAGGATAAAGAAAGATGTTTTACCACTTGCTCATAAGTTTTCATGGTCTTTCACAGTATGTTCTCTAAGTTTCTAAAACAAGGGCCTAAAACCACTGCTAAAATCTCCAGTCAATTCACTCTGATTTTGTAATCAAACAAGCCTGTGGAGAATCTGCCAGGCAATTTTTCTCTAAAGTGTTTGAACCTTGTAGGCATATTTCCAGTGCCAAAAATCATTACAGAATTGAAAACCTCTTAGTCAGGTACAATCAAGTGTGAATCTTGATCTCTGGGTATATAAATTTTTAGACTTAGGGGCATGTTAGTGTTAACAACTTGACAGCTTGTCTGAAACAATTAATATTTTAACCCAAAAGATCTCTCCTGTCATAACTTTTTACCATTATCATAGAAGTGTTTGAATCCAGTCTGGCAGTAAGCCATCCATTTCTGCTTTAAATGAAATGACAGTATTACTATTACTGTTATTATTCACCTTGTGTTATGAAAGAGGCACCAAAAATTAACTTTTCAAAGAAGTAAGACTTACACTTTGAGCCCATAGCAACTAGTTAAACAGCTGTTTGGATCCTAAAGGGAACCAATGAAAATAAATAGATCAATAAATAAATAAATGTTCATTTATTAAGATATGGGAGATTTTGTTATTTTATTTATTTATTTATGGTTTTTGATAGGGATATTTAAATAATATGATCTGAAACCATTAGATTTCATTGTTCATATTTACTTCAGATCCATGTCAGTTAAGCTCACAAAAACTTAGGCTTTTAAAATGTGAGATTTTTCTGAATTTATCCTGTACTTTGCAGGTTTGCTATGGCACCACTCTCTCCTTTAGCTTGTGACGTTATTGTCTTTGAATTTTGACATGGTGCATATTTTGCATGAATAATTTATTGCGAATTGAGGCTGGGCCCATCAAATCACTTCTGATCAAAACCTTGCTCCAGCTAAAAACAGGTTTAATTTCAGCAAACAATGAATTAATTGTTCGATTTCAGCTTTTGAAGAGATTTTTATTTCTGAATGTTAAACTTAGCAAAATTTTTGAGAAAGATTAAATACCTAAAAGGAGAAATTCTGGTTAAATTATCTAAACCTGGACAGTGTTTATTTTCTTCAGCTTTCTGTGAAAGCTAGTTCTCATTCTCCCTCACTCATGTCATCTTATTTGGAATTAAGATTTACCAAACAAGGATGTTGCAAGCCTAAATTCAGAACTGATTGGGAATTCTATAAACCTACATACCACTAAAACTGGACAATAATGGCAGTGACTTTATAGATTTAGAGTGGATGGAGAACAGAGGTGTTGATGCTGTACATTCCTGTACCATTGCCCCCATCTATAGCTTTTTTCTGTGAACACCTTTGTACTCTTTTTACTTACTGTAAAGTCCCTTCAGCTCCTTTATCCCTGTGTCAATACAGTCCCTGTTGCACTCCCTAAGACACTTTTCTGACTATTCTTCAGTCTTCCTTTCATATGTGTACTGACACTTCAGGCCCTTCTTGCCTCCTTCAAAACCTGGTTTAAGAGGAGGGAGCAGCTTGACTTGCTGAAGTGCTCACATTCATATTTTTGACTGGATAGACTTTCAGTCATAATAACGTCATTGAGATCGGTGGACTCCCAGCGCCTCTAACACACACAACTCTTGTTAGGGCATCCAATATGCAGAATTAAGAACACAACTGTGGACATCATGGTCAGTATTTTCTTTCATGACTGACTTAACAAAAAGTCACAGAGGGCTTTGGTGGCAAATGCAAGCTAAGAACAGCTCTCTGGGTATTGTCTCCTCTATCACTTTGTCTGTCTCGCTGACGGCTGTAACTATTGGTTCAGGATGATTTCAGTGGCCTTGAGATCAGCAATATTTATCTCTGACAGCGCTGAGATGTGAATTATTATTGATGCGGAGGCAGAGTGTGTGAATTTTGGGAAGGGGGCTGTTTCAGCGTTACACCAGCATTACAGTTACAGAATTGTCAGACGATATGATTTCTGCTGCATCCTAAGTTCTCTAATTGTTTATCATATTAACCTTGGGTGATCTTGCAATCTCCTGTCTGCAACATTAATCAGCTGACATCATCCTGTGCTCAGAAAGGACATTATCAAATCCAAAGACCAGAATACATTTCCAATGAGAAGGGCAGCGGGGCTTGGTGACCTGAGAAAGGGGATTGAAAAGACCTTTACTTTTTATCTTTGTCATATAACCCCAGATGAGTCACTTCCATCTTTGCATCTTCCTGTCCTTTCTCGCACTGAGTCTTGTCTGAGCTAGACTGTGAGCTGCCTGCCACACAGACTGTGGCTGCTCCCATACTTAATACTGGTAAAATAAGGAGGTCACTCAGGTTTGGTTCATTTCAGGTCCAAGTTACCACCAGACAGTCCCCTGCTGTTCTGCAAACAGGCTAAGACTAGGTTAGCACTCAAATTATAGTATAGACATAGAGTACATCCCAGTCACCTCAGTGATTAATAATAATTATTGATCAACAACTATTCTTAAATGATCTTCAGTGGGAAACATTTAAAAAAAAAAAAGTTGCTCATAGATTTTTGGGGTTTTTTTACCGGTTTTAAGTTGGTTTTTTTTATTCTTTGGGGGTAGTTTTGGTGTTTGTGGTCTTTTTTTTAATCTGAGCTGAAAATTGTCATAGTTGTAATGTGATCTCATACTTGATGGGAAGAAAGGTTGAAGCACAGTGAAGTCTGGCTAATGAAATATTTTCACCAGGAAACTAGACTGCAGCATAATAAATATATATGAAGTAATACTTCACTGGAAGGAAGAAAAACATTATGCTTATGAAATGCAAATTATTTAATATTTAAAGGAATATTTCAATAATCCTTACTTGGTTAATGAACTTGTTTTGTGGTGGGATGAACTTCATGAAAAGTGAAGCAGATGTGACCTACAGAAAGATCAATTATTTGATTTCAGCTGCAAAGTACCTTTCATAGATGGTTTAAGTTCACCGGATCTCTGGGATAAACTGATGGATGTTTACTTTGTGTATCAGTAACACAGTCCTTTCCAGACAACGATAGATAAGATTAAATGGCCTAGAGCTCTATTGGAACCAGACACAAAATAATCCTCCAAATTCTCATTATAGTCTGTAGCAGTGTGGCTCAAAATATTTGACATGGCCACTGACTATTATTCTGCATCCTGCTCTGTCAGTTAAACATGAGTTTTCCTCGTCCCAAAACAAAGCCTGGCACTCTAGGTACATCAGGAATGCTCAATTTCTGCCAAAAATCACTTCCATGAGCCATGTTCAGGACTTTTTGGGAGAGGCCCAGCCCAGGTAAATTGCACATGGCTCAAGCTTTTTTTAGGGGATTTGGCTGAGTCTGACCTGAGTTGTGGGGTGTTTGGGACCATCTGCAGCAAGTCTGCAGGGTGTTTGGGACCATCTCACAGGTAGGACCACAGTTATGTTTGAGCTACTCTACGGCCAGCAGCATGGACAGAAGAAATGTTTCTTCAGACATGAGATTTAAAAAAAAAAAAAAATAAATCCTGAAATAATCCTACAATTTTGCCAATCTAGCTGAGATCAAAGAGGAAATTTAAAATCCTCCTTATGTTGCCTTAGAAATTAGCAACTGACCTGACACGTGGACTTGGTTTAATTTGGGGTGCCTTGACTATGTGACAGATGTTAATTTATACTCTGGGCCTGAGATCAGCAGTCTGCCCAGCGAGGAGCCTTACGATTCAGTTTTTGTGCAGCAGTAAGCTGCTCGGTGTGTGGAGTACAAGGGGACTCACACCGTCAGCACCTACTAAGCAGGCTGCTCTTCAAAGTGAGCTGTTTGCTAGGAAGGACCTTCAGTCCTTCAAGAACAAAAACACCTGCCCCCTGGCCAGAGCAAAAAAGTCCAAAAATACCCCAACAACCCAACCAAAACCCAGAAAGAAGGAAGTTCAGAAGGAAAGCAGACAAAACATGCACATCTTCATGAGAATCCTCTATTATTTTTTTTTTTCCTCAATTAATAAATCCTTAACTATTGCTACTAGTCTGTAACTCTGTTCAGGCAGAGTGAGGTTGGAAAGATATTCATAAGGTAACAGTTACTGAGAAAAAAAATCTATTAGAAAACTATTCAGCTATGTTGAAGTGGTGAATGGAACAGTTTCATTCCATTAGCATGCATTCAACAAAGAGATGTTAATTAGTTTTGAGAACTTCTGATATTTCAGTAAAACTTTAGTCTAATTTTCAGCTGGATTTTTGCCTTCTGGGGATCCTGTCAGTATTTTCAATTAACAGATTTCCCTGCACGAGTTCTTCAAAGAAATGGTGTTTAAAATAGAGGAAGGCAAGAACGCCATTTTTCATTTCATGGGAAAGACACAATTTCTTTTTTGTTATAAAAAGCAGCAAAAAAGAAAACAATCAAGTTTTATATATTAATTAAGTTTACTAATTCTGAATCAAGTTATACAAATAAATTCACTGTAATATTTTAATATACCAGAACTGAAGTGGAAAATCACTGCAACTGCCCCATTCTACCCTGAGAGCAAACTGGTTTTAAAGTAATCTATCTCACTTGTTCCTTGTAACTCTTAAAACAGTACAGGAATTATCAGTGTTTCTGGAGAAATCCTACATCTTTTATTGATTTTTAACTACTTGTAAGAGTGTATACTACTGTTAGGCTTTGCTGTAGCACTAATTAAACAGATTTTTTTGAAAGCATGAAGGCTTTGTGGTGTAAACATTACCTACAGTCTACAGTGAATAAAAATTTAGATTGACTGTCTTTGTAGAAGAAATTTGATACTCTTAAAAGGGTATGCAAGTAATAGATGCTTATGTTCCATTTCAGCATTATACATTTATCCACAGTAAACATGAACCTTGGTCTGTTATATTAAATGATGACACACAAATGCCTCGAAGAAAGGGTTCTTTTGTCAGCCAAGTGCCTACTGGCAAGTAATGTCTAAGGAGTTGCTGAATGATCCCTGGATCTGATACATAGTAGTTGTTCATGTAGATAGAAAAATAGAGGTGTTCAGATTGCATTTCTTGATGATATTCAGTTAGCTAAAAGGACTTGGAAGGTCCAGCTTTACTGTCATTTTTCTGTCATGGTTCAACTTACCTGCAGCATTGGATCGTGTCTTGAAAACAAGCTGCTAATCTTCAGATTAGGTTTTCACTGAATTCTGATCATTCCACCATAAAAATCTTGATTTGTTTAACAGAAACACATTCTTTATTCTTGTTTCATCTTCCTCAATGAGCATAAGCTTTTCTCAGCTCTAAGAGCCACCAATCCTATCCTTGCTTTCTTCCCTCTTTTTCTCCAGACAATTATCTCAAGCTTCTCTCTTCTTTCATTCATGGCTTAAATTCACTAAAAACTTCCTCCCTTTCAACTGAGTGTTTGTTGTTATGATCAAACCAATCACAGCTCCCAGCTTTTTGTACTTTAAAATTAGTATGTTGGGACTTAAACATTTTTTACTTTCTTGGTGTTTCTGCTCATAATCTTGTTCAGATTTTCTACATTTCCTCCTTCATACACACTCTAAATTACAAGAACATATCTGTTGCATGCTCATTTCTTTCCTGATTATGTTTTTGACTGAAAGATCCTAAAATGTGCATTTGTAAAGATTTTTACGTTTAATTTTATGTTATGCAAAATTAAGAACAGCCAAGGAAAGTCTAGAGTTTGCTTGCAAGATCTGGGCCTCCTGGCTTTTAATAACACAACTAATTACCGGGCATCTGGAAGAGCCTTTGAGTGCTCTTGGACACTTCTCCACCGTTTCAGCCTCCTTCCTCTAGAGGTGAAGAGCTCTTTGTTCTTTAGCAAATCCGATGCAGCCAAGCACTAGCTTGAAAGAAAATATATGGGCTTCCTTCAGATGAAGGCACAGGCAGCTTTTAGTACGAGTCCAAGATTTAAAAAAAATGAACTTTTTTTTGCATTAGTATTATGTTTTTAGATGATTTTATAAACACCACATGCTAATATCATCTCAATCAGCAGAATAATACAGCTTATTTATTTCATGTGGACTAACTTATTGGTGTAGCTAGCAAGGGCTTTGTGAGGTTTTTTCATAATTAATATCAAATTCTTGATTAAGTGTTATGATAAACAACTGTAGATGAAGTCGATTTGTTTATATTTTATATTCTCTCTTATCATTTTGAGGAAAAATTCTGCTGTTGACAGCAACAACAATAAAAGAAGATAGGAATCATATTGTATATAACAGATTTTTTTTTCCTTTGATCTGTAAGTTTGTATTATGTGTGGTGGAAGACAGAAATGGGGGAAGAGAGTAAGGCTAAAAAGAATATTTATAGGAGTGCTAGCAAAACATAAAAAAGTTCCAATATCAGATCAAACAAAATAATGCAAAATCAGTTTGGGGAATTATCATGTGAAATGTCAAATCTGAGTTTTCAATAATAGAAATTCTTTGGTTGAAACAGATCAAAACATCTCCAGCCAAACTTGTCTGACAAAACTTGAAAGAGACTTTTAATGGCAATTGCCTCATATGGAACATTTTAATTTTCTAGGACAAATCCCACATATAGAAGCTGGTGCTATAGAATCTTACAGCAGTTTTACTTTGTTTTTCTCATACTTATACTGGTCTTGCTCCCTACGAAGACACCTTTCGCATGGTGCTCTCAGAGGATGAAACATGCATGATACAATCTCTCTCTTCACCTAAAGCAGAGACAGTGGTGCATTATACAGGATAAATTCACATTAGGGGAAAAAAAAGGAAGTGTAAGGCACCCACTACAGTAAACCTGATGCACTTTTAACTCAATTTAAAATAAAATAGACTATAATGAAAGAAAAAGTTTCAAATTATCTCTGTTTTATCAAAAATATTTCCAATTAGAAGTATTTTCTTCAAAAACTTTTACATCCTATACTAGATCCTGTAATTAACCAAAGAAATGAACAAATAAAACAATCCACAAGAGTTTTTGCACAAATTCTGAATGGTTTTTGGTTGGTCCCATCAAGAACACGATGTAAAAGAAGAGAGAGTAATTTCTATCTCTATGAAGTAATTGGTAAAAAATAGATTGTTTTTTTAAAAGACATATTTTTAAAAAACTGTCTACCACCATAAATAAACTAATTATCTAATTCAAGTCCATTCTCAATACAATAGTAGTTTGTATTTCTATTGAGAACATTATCTGTATATTTACCTACCTAGAGGATGGGTTTGGAATTGTGAGTCAATATATCTAGTTTTTAGTGTAGTTTTTTCTTTGAATTTCTGCTCATTTTTAACAATGTGTAAGATTTACTTGTCTGTAGGTATATTTAATTGATGTTTTAAAGCTAACTTTTCTAAAGTTAGAAAATTATATTCATGTTTAGAAACTTAAGGTTTAGTCTTCCAATTCTAAAACTTTTGGCATAATGATGTCACAGTCATGTATCTGATGTTGCAGCAGTTTAAGCATTATAAACAAACTAGATGTCTGACTCTACTGGATTTTATTTCCACAGAAATATCTTAACACAATGAGAAAAATTATTGGCTGATTATTTCTATTTCTGTAAAACAGATCACTTTGGATATCAAGAGAAACAGAGTAGAGGTTAAAATGCACCCAATGTATAAATTAATGGGGAACACATAGAAAGCATTTTTTGGGGACTTCAACTTCAGAAATATTAACCACTAAAGTTTAGGGTGGAAAAAATTATTACATGGTTCAGTTTTGTTTTCTTTTTCCATGAGAAGTCTCTCAGTCACTATAGATGGTCTTTGCATCCACCATTACAGAGTGTCCATCCACCAATTCAGGGAAAATCAAGGTGGTTGTATGTGAACAAGTCCAGATGCAGAAGAATTAGTACCATGATTGTGTGGTGCTATGCTCACACTGCTGCTGTAACAGGAGGATCTGTGTGCTAGCTGTGCGTGCTGCAGTGAGCTGTGCTCTGCTATTATAGATGTAATTTGGTGTCTATTACTACAGTCCCTTGCTGTGTGTTGCAGTCATGGTCCTTTATCCTCTGCTAATTGGGAAGGGGGTGAAATCTTCGAGAACCACCTCTGCTTTCCATGTTTGTGTGACAGGGAGAAAGAAAGTGAAATTGTATTGCTCTCAAAACAGCAGGGTTTTTTATTCAGGGTTCTCTCAGGCCATGCTAAGTCACACATCTCTACTAGTAACGTTTCAAAAGTTTTTTATGGTGTGATTTTGGCCCAGTACATCTGCATTGTACCGAAGGGCTCCTGGATAAGATTTAGCAATTAGACCATTCCAGGGATCCCACGATACAGTTTCCAAGCTGTTGAGCTCTTCTGGTGACTGACAGTTCATTAGCATAGACGCAGGTTGTTCCTTGCCAGCTTATCTCGATGTCTGGGAATGCTTCAGGGTACACATAGTTTATTAGTGTAGATGGAGCTATAGTGTGCAGAGATTTCTCCCTGGATTTCAGATATCTTCCCATCAATAATTTTAGTGAAATCTCTGTGTTTCTGTGGAAAACAGCAATAAACAATAAACAAAAATTAAAAGAAAAAAAAGCCAATGCTTTGATTAACAAATATGCTTCAACAGGGGTAAAATCATTAACTAGACCCATTTGGAATATTAAAAAAGAAACAGCAATAAAATAGCTAAAATTACATTTTTGTGTCTTGCAGACTTGTGACTAAGGTAAATATTAGAAGGTTATGATGCTCTTAGACAGTGTAGGGACTTCAGCCAGTTAAATATCTTTAGTAAACTAGAAAAAACAGGTTTTGTGAAATTAGGTAATTCACCTTTGTTACTCAAACTTCTTCAGGTTTTTCTTTTTACTCTAAAACTTTGGATGCATGAGGCAATGAGACTTTTTCCATATTGTTGTGGAAGTAAGACTACTTTTATATGACATGGCTGCAATATGGTAGCCCAGAAGTATCAAATGTAGATTCGGATGTAGATGTACATTCACTGTATACAAAGGAGTTCCCAGATTTTCAAAAGTTCTCTCTGAAATATAAGTCAAAATAGTGAGTATGGCTCAAGCACTGTAAGTATCTGTTTTCTCTGATAACTTTCCAGCAAGTCTGAGACCTTCTTTCTAGCTCCTATTAAAAGGTTTCTATTTGGTAGCTATTATTTCACTTTTTCTGGGCTGCTTTCTGTTCTTGCCACTCAAGCCTTCTTGGCACCTCTCTGAGTTAACTAAATCACTGGTTTAGTGCTGATAAATAAAGTTCTCAATGTATGGAAACAGAAGAAGTATAATTTATTTTACTTTTTGCTTCCCACTCTAGAATAAATAATTGTGAAAAGTACATTTGGAACGTAAGTTCATGGGTGGAAATAACAACAGCTGTCAATTTAGGGTTATTTTACTTTATCTTCATTTATGCCTCTCTGCTGAGGAATAGACTATCTGACTGGTGTTATGAGCAAAGTAGATAATAATTCTAAAACAAAGAACAGAACAAACGCAACATCAATTATTTCTCATGTGACAACATTTAGGATTTCCAGGCGTGGGTCCATTGTTCTTTATATCAGGTGCTGTATAAACACAGTTGTAAGTGCTGGTCTCTGTTTGAAAAGTTTCCAGCTCTTGTCTTTATTTCTGTCTGTGTAAATGGAAAGCTAGTATGACAAGAGACTTTGTCAATACAAAGGAGGCAAGTTAAATTAGGAATAGATAACTCATTTTGTTGAATTGGTGGAGACAGAAGCAACATGACAAGTCTTTATGATCCAAGTTTTCTCTGTTGCCCTCACGGCCCTTATTACAATCAGTGGGTGGCAGGGCACCATGCTTTCAGGGTACATCAATATGCCTAGAAGTAGATGAAGGATCCCTATATTATACTTTATTGTATTCTGCAGATACCTTTATGCCACCATAGACTTCACTAATGTCTTTAGTATTAGTGTAATGGTCCCCTACAGTAATTAGTAAAGTCATGATATGGCACTGTAGCATATTAAGAAATTTTTTAATTGCACCTGTTCCAATAAAGCAAATAACATGCATAATATTTCTGAAAACATCACCACTGAGTCAATAATCTCAGGCGTCTTATACACTGCCTCAGGAAACCTAGGGTGTTTATTTTGTTGTTTGTGAGGCAGTATATAATTTTCAGCGGTGTGCTGGTTGCTAGGTAGTTTTTATTGTCTCCTTAAACACTTCTTTCTCAGCCCCTGCTGTATCTCTGCAGCCAGCACAGCAGATGCTTCATTGCAGTCCCATGCCACCAAAGGGTCCTTTTGTGTTCAGAATTTTTGTCCCATGTTAACCAGGGATTCGTTTTGATGGTGTGATGAACTGCATTAAGGCAAAGCTGGATTTGTTGTTACTGAACCTCCTCCATTTTGTCCTGCTTTCAGGGGCTTTGTCTTGCTTTCTTCTCTCACTTTCCTCCTTTGTGAGGCTGTGAATCTGCTACACTTAAAAACCTCATTCCACAGCACACCCCTCCCCAGGATAAGGGGACTGAAGTGATAGTGATGACAGAAATCAAAGACTTAAAGAAGCACATTCCTAAGTACATTCCTAAGTATTTGTGTGTTTGGAGCAAAATAACAGAGAATGGTAGAGGTTGAAAAAGACCTCTGCAGCTCATCTTGTCTAACTGCTCTGCTCAAATGGGTTCAAAAAAACCCATGCCCTTTGCTCTTATAGAAACTTTTCCAAATAACATGTTTTCAAAAGCAGAACATACGGGTATGTACATAACAGTTATAGAACACCTCGTAGAAAACAATACAGTGCTGCATGTAAGTAGGGTCAATTCCTCAAGTGCTAAGGTAATGTTTCAGCAGATATAAAGATGAAAAGAATTATCTACATTTCCGAGATAAGAAATTTTCCAGGCAGTGCCTTCAAGATATTTTCAAAGGCATATAAGCATTACTCTACTAAAATTTTTCAGGCAGGACTCCTAAAGGGTCAATGTTTATGACAAACATGTTATGGATACCTTGGGTCACAGGTGTCTAAGGAATTGGAGTTAAGAGAGGGAAGGAAAATGGAATGGGAAAAATACAGTATCTTAGCCATCGACTTTTCTTTAATCTATCACTCTTTAAAAGGTTTGTATATGTCTTTTCCTCTAAAGCAGGAGGCCCCACATATTTTTGTATAGATGAGCCTCACTTGAGCCTACCAACAATATTTCTCACTCAGTGGGTTTGCATTCTCATCCTTTTTTTTTTTTTTTTTTGTACTGGCTCTGTACTGTGGCTGACGTTTCATTAGATTTTAATAACTGAGCCTAAATTAATAACATGAGTTTCTTGTCTTCTGAGAGATCTCAGATCTTCCAGCTGCAGCCCAACCAAATGGTTTGGGCTGGCTTCCTTTGACTGCCAGCAGGAGAGTAGGACCTCACTGAGAAGTGAAAGTTGACTCTTTTTCCAAGAGCATTAGTGTAAGTTCCATGTCATTAAACCTCAATTAAAATCTTGACTTCATTAGTAACGAAGCTGATCTGCTTAAGATCTCAGCTTGTCTTTGGAAACAGAATATCACTGTGTCATTCTTTTTAGAAATATAGTTCTCATAACTGTATTTTTTCAAAAATAGATATATTTTCTTGTAGTTTTATTGCTGCTCCTTTTGTTCAGAATGTGATTCCTTTTCCAGGGAAAAGGTGTGATGCTTCAGAAAATATTTTTCTTCAAATGCTGAGTTTTTTGCTGTTGTGGGCTGAGGAACAATTCTCTTTCCAGTATTTACACAAGTAATCTTAAGTGTCATTCTCAAACAGAGGAAAAATAACAATAACAGCAAGTAAACAACAGTGAACTATTCAGTTAAATGCTGTCCTGAGCACAGGAACATTGAACTATCCTGCCATTTCAAGTAATAAAGATGAATCATAGAATACCAGTTTGGAAGAGACCTCAAGCATCACCTGGTCTAACTCTTTTTGGCAAAAATACAATCTAGACAAGATGGCCTAGCACCCTGTCCAGCTGAATCTTAAAAGTGTCCAGTCATGGGGAACCCAATACTTCCCTGGGGAGATTATTCAAATGGCTGACAGTTAGCATTGTGAAAGTGTCCTTTTGTGTCCAATCGGGATATCCCCAGGAGCAACTTGTACACACCACCCCTTGTCCTTTCCATGTGATTCCTTTCAAAAAAAGGAGTGTCCATCCTTTAAATATTGGAACATGGTGATAAGGTCTCCCCTAATCCTTCTTTTCTTAAGGCTGGGAAAACCCAGTTCTCTCAGCCTTTTCTCATATGCCAGGCTTCCCAGTTTGATCATCTTGGTGTCCGTTCTCTGGACCCTCCTGCAGCCTGCCTACATAGGTTTTGTATAGCAAGGACCAACACTGAACGCAATATTCCAAGTGTGGCCTGGCAGCTGTTGAATAGTGGGATAATGACTTCTTTATCTCTGCTGGTGATATCCTTGTTGATAGAGCTCAGCATCCTGTTGGCTTTCTTTGCCTCAGCATCACACTGTTCACTTGTATTGAGCTTGTTATTCACCAGGACACCCAGCTCCCTATCCACAGAGATGCTCCCCAGCCAGGTCAATCCCAGTCTGGGCTGCACGCTTGAGTTATGTTTTTCCAGGTGCAAGACTTTACACTTGTTCTTTTTGAAATTGGTAAGGTTCTTGTTAGTCCACTCTTCCAGCCTATCCAGGTCTTCCTGCTGGGTGGCTCTCCCTTCCGAAGTGTACACTTCCTTACTCAGACTGGTATCATCAGCAAACTTTGTTAGGGTATAATTGATCCTTAACAGGCCAATAAAAACCTGAGTTGAATATACTTCTTGGTGACCATGCTAAGAACAAGTTTTTGGTTTGTCAGCCTCAATTATGTTCATCTTGCTTTCTGGTTTCATTTTCACTGCTCAGTTCATTGTGTCGATCCCTGATGTGTTACGTATGCTTTCTCCAATTTTACACCAAAATTTTTACTTGGCTTTCTGGTTGACTTCAACTACGTTTCCTTCACAATAATTCTTGTATATCATAGAGATGTAGTTCTCAGTCATTCGGGCAAAGCAACAATAAATGAGATATAGGGATGTATCCTGGATATTTGACTTCTCTAACTGAGCACATCTGCTTTAGTCAGACTTGTCATTCTCTTTATCCTTGAACTCATTTTTGAGATTTGGTCTTTGTGCCCTAATGCAGTGCATAGAAAGAAAAAAGGGATGACAATCTATTGCAGGTTATTACAGTGCCAGAAACATTTTTGACTCCCATAGACGCTGTAGGGAGCCCCTACTATGAATTAATCATGAAGTGATGAAAATGAAAAAAATATAACTATAAGAAGTATCTGATAATCACCTCTTTAGAAGCATTTCTTGGCCAACCAAACTGTGAGAAGATTTCATTTTGAAGATATTTGCTTTCCTTCAGGTAAATAGTTCACAATACTCCTGGATCACACTGTGTCAGAATTTGGCTAGAAATCCTGCTCTGCTCTGCTGAAATGCCATATTTTGCATGAAATACAAAGCCAAACCAAGATCCAAGTTTGTAGTTGTCACTATATAACTTTGCACTCCCAACAAAAAATATAGCCAGGACTTCAACATTACAGCCAGAATCCAGATTTTGCTAATGTTTTGTGGAAATGCAAATAATTTTTCTGATTCCATTGCCTACAGGATTTTTATGTAGCTTTACTGAGAGTTATTAGGTAGAGGCGGATGAAATGACTCATATGTTTTGGTACCCTGAAATGGATTATAAGTATATAATATGCACAAAATGTGATTTTAATTATTATATGAATTTAACCTTGAAGTTTTTGCATAGAATAAAGATGAAAAAAAGGAAAGAATGAAGGAAAATCATTGTAACACAGAGACACGTTATTTAGGTCCTGCTGTTATTTAAGACTAAAAGAACCCCTATAAAGTAGCAAAGCTGTTGCAAAGAAACCCACTTCATTGATCTGTGCCTCCACAGCTTTTATTTGAATTTGGTGAGCATGGTATTCGTCATTTCTTTGGTAATTTGTGCTCAAATTTGACTCTGTCTTGGCTGTGGAGACCCTTGATTAAATGTAGAAAGGAGATGATGGGGAAGAACAAGTACTAGAGGGAGTCCTCCTTCCACTGGACTGTATTTTCTGTCAGAAAGCATTAGGATGAATAATCAAGGATTAATACAACTGAAAGAGTAGAATAGTGACATCCTGGGAAAAAAACAAATTAATAGAAATAATAAAGGTTGCGTGACTGATGCTGATGCAATATAAGAAATAGCATCAGGATGCAAGTCCTGGTGCAATACAAGAAATTTCCTCCACCTTCTCCATCTCTCTCCAGTTTTTCCATCAGTGGTGGGATCAAAGGCACCATAAAAGCCTTAATTTAATGGGGATAAGATTTAAGATTTAATGGGTACAAAGATGAAGAATAGGTAATTTACTACCCTGATAACTGCCAGCTGAGTTTTTGATTCTAGTGAGAGCACAGAGAATTGGTTATACAGTCTTGTTATCACTGTCAAGGTTGACTCTATGGGAAAGCACTTTGGTCTACTCTTTTTTAATTTTTCTGTATTGAATACAAAATCTTTTTGTATGGTACAATTATGTGGTACAATTTTATGTTACGGATTCATCTCTATAAGAAACAAATAAGTTAGTTTCACTTCTAACAGGAAATTCCCTTAAAAAGTCATCAACTCCCTGGGTGTTCACTTGATGACATTTGGTCATGAAGACCATTCTATCTGCATATTACCCTCCACTTGAATATCACTGAAAGCTCAACTTAAGCACAAAGGAAAATGCCTTTGTTAGAAAGCTGTGTAAACTTTGGCATAAAACCAGGAAAATAAAACCAAAATCTTTCATCCAACATTGCAATGTAGAGGGGAGAAAAAAAGAGAAAAAAAAAAAGCAATTACCATAAATGATTGTGTGTTCAGGACCGCTTACTTCATTGGAAAGTAAAATGGGCCATATCCAGCTCACCAAGCGTGTGGAATATATATCAAACATTACAGCTTGACTTCTTCTATTGTCCTGGTTGATGAGAGCATGTGTTTGAACAGAAAGGTCATGCCCAGTCATGTGTGCTAAATGTTTAGCTGGTAATGCAACGTCAACACTCTTTTGCCTCTTCCTTCTCTCTTTGTTTAGATAGCAGAACAATGATGCAATGCTGAGGATCAGGATATTGCCTTTTTAAATAAAACCTCAGCTGCAGAATCTTGAATTTTGTTTAGTTTCTTTTTCATAGCAAAACGTTTTCCAGCAATTTGTAAACTTATGGTATTCCTTTATCAGGAGTGTCAGTTTGTTAGTAATAGTTTGGCTGATGTTATTCCAGACCAAATAAAAGTCTCTGATAAGGGGCAGTAAGGTACTTTTTGTGCTTCATATATGTCTACATGGGGTTTTTTTTGAAGCATCCATACTTACATCCATTTGTGTTGCTTACACAAATTGAGAAGTTGAAAAACAAGGGTGGTGGAGGTGAATAATAGTTCCTTCAAATGATATAATGTGAGAAGATAGAGAAACAGTCCTTTTCCCCCTCCACATTAAATATTTATGTTCCATTTCAAAATATGAAAACTGAGCTCTACTAATAATATAACCCTTGTGGCAGTATAGCTTTCTTTCACAGAAATAAGGAGGATGGTGAGATTTGACATTTGAGACACTATGACCAAACTGAGAGACCATTTGATTTCTGATGGACCAGAAATCCATTTTCTCCAATAAAAACAGCTAGATTTAATTAATTATTTTTAGTATTTAACTTTAGTTAGTAAATTTAGTATTTAAAGTAGAATTACTTTAGTAATTCCAGTTATGTCACTGATGCTTGAATAATTCTATGTCCTTATTTTCCCTCTTGTGCTTTGATCATCTCATCTACTCAAAAGGTGCATCTGGACTGCCCTGTATTATGTATTCATGCAATGCTTAGTATAATGAAGTTCAGATGACTCCTAGAATCACAATTGCACCTAAAATCTGAATGGTATCAACTCTGACTTCATTTCCAGATTTTGGACCTCATGGTATAGCGATGCAGATTGGGGGAGGAGCTTTGACCTTGGTGATCACAATTTAAATTAGAATTCAAATCTTCATAGAAAGTGTTCATTTTATCCATTTAAGAAGTCGTTCCATGGGAAATTCATTAGGAAACTTTTATCACTCTCAGACCTGTTTGGGTAAAAAAGTCTTCTCTTTATTTCCTAGTGATTACCATCTGTCACCGGAATGTTTTCCCTAGAAAAACAAGAAAATTAAATTTATTATTTGCAGAATTGGATAGCAGGGTACTATGTTGTGTTCTGTACATTCAATTACTGCAGTTTTCCAAATACTTAAAAGACTCAAATCTCACAGAAGAAATATAATCCTGTCCAAGACTTCAGTAAAAATAAAAAAAAAGTTCCATATTGTCAAACACTGCTGATTGATTGTTCATTGTCTGTTTGTTTTTAATTTTCATAAAGGTGTAATGCAGATGTACTCTGGGGGAGAAAACAAACAAAAAAATCCCCCAAAAAACAGGAATACAATGATTTAGGCATAAATCTGACATATAAAACATTGATCAATAGTCATTTCAAGTATAAGACACTTCAAAGAAAGGATTAAATATCTCGTTAAGGTATTTGGATGGCATACCTAATTTGAGTTAAGGTAAGTATTGTAAGTAAGTGCAAGTATTGCCCACTCTGTGGTATTATAGAACAGTGAGTCAACACTTTTTTTTTTCCCTTCATTTTTCTGTAGGAAGCACTCTCATAACTATATATTGCTTATGGAAGCCAAGTGTCAGAAACCAAATGCTAATTAGCTGAAGCTGTGGAGCTCAGACCTAATCCTTTTGCAGCTCTATGTGTTTCCTTTGCTTTTGGTGTAGGACACAGCTCTTTCCATGAAGTGAAGGATTTATCAATATCCTCTCAGTCTACTTCTGTAGAAAATTTGGCTTGCAGTTATCTCAGAGTCTTGGGAGAAACTGTAGAGCTGCTTCTGCTCCTTTTGCCTGCCCATTCATCCAGCATAATTTAGTAAAATTTTCCTACTGTGAACTGGAAAGTGAATTCTCTTCTTTCCCACTTCTACACTACTTGTGGTCTTATATGCAGTTTCTTTTTCAATGTGATACTACTGGGCTGTGTGCAGAATGTTATAACAGAAAAAGTCATATTTGGAAGCCTCTGACCAGTGCTGAGCCACAAGAAGTCTTCTCATGAAGACACAGGGTCCAAAATTTCTCCTTAAAGAGGAAAAGTTGAAAGATATTCTTGGCACAGTTTATGTCAACACAGAATCTGTCATAATTTCAGTGAAATTCAGTGAAAACAGCAACTGTTTAATAAGTGTGCTCAGATTAAAATATCTGGTAGTTTAAAGTCTGTATATCAAGAAACAAACTCCAATAAAAATAAGAATGAAGAAAAACTACATACATATATTTACTCCAACATTCAATGTATTTTAAAATTTTGTTACAATAAATTCATTTTGGAAGGAAAAAGGACCATCTGCTCGGGAGGAAATTCAGTGGGACTACATATCAAGGTACTTTCTTGTCTGAGTAAAGGTGATGTATTTTGTCCAATGGACTAATTTGCAGAATAACATACTGATCTCCTAAAAGGGCAGCAGAATTTACCATATAGTTTAGTGAAGGACTGAGGTCAAAAACTTTGATGCAAGCAGAGCTATCAGTACATAGACACACACACAACTCAGGAGGCACTTTGGAAAAAGGGGAAGAATTTTATGTGTACCTTGAGCCTAGAGCCTAAGACAGAAACTGAATCAAATCACATACTAAAATAAATTTTCACTTGATTAATTGTTCCCATCTAGAGCCCTTAAAGAGTTTGTGGCAATGAGCAAATCTCAGCATGTACATAGACTGTATGAGTGTAGAAAGTTGCTTTTAGTGAATTCTTGACATGAGCCTTGGAACCAAGATGAATCACAAATTAAACAAAGAGTTCAAATAGGAATTTGAGCTTTGCAGGAATGCTTCTCTGTGGCTGTTAGTCAAGCTGTTCTTCATCAGTGCTGTTGGAGGCTATATCTGTCATACCTACTGAGGCATATTTTCTCCATTAAGGTAAACTGTGGCCATTTTAGCATGTATTTCATATATTTTGCTGAAAATTTAGCTAAATGTTTCAGACTGCTGATCTTATATTTACAGAATCATTTGCTTATTGGTGTCAGGTATGAAAGGAGCTGCTCTTTCAGCACAGTGGCCTACCACACGTTCAGTGGAAATTCTTCCGCTGTCTTTGGTCAATGCTGAGTAAATGCTGTGCCTAGAAATACTGGTGTTCTTAGACACAGAGAATTCAAGCTGTCATTCTTCACATAATGGCATAAGACCATGGAATGCAGATCAGGAAAAATGTAGTTCACGCTATGCTTTATGAATATTCAGATGATATGAAATTGCAGATAAAAGAATGTCAGCTGATGTTACAGTCAACAGGCAGAAATACATTCCTCCAGGTTATTGAGTCATCCTATCTAAGGTACATAAAAATATTTTCTAAAAATGTTTGTTTCTCTTCAATGACTAAATAGGGAGACCAGAGGAGTAGCTTATCAGTTCAAGTCACTGAGGTGAATCCTACATTAGTGTTGGAGGTGCTGTTGACCATCCAGGGCTAGCTGGGGAGTCTCAAGCAGGCGTTGTGCTAACTTATTCAAGGGTATAAATTGCTTTTAACCTGCATTAAAATAACAAAACATTTAACAAAAAGATATATACATCTGAAAACTAGGAAGTTAACAAAGTTCTGCACCTTTTGCTGACTGTGGTAACTGAAGCTTCCCAGTAATGAACTCTCTAGGAGTGTTTGCAAAGGGAATGAACTAGGGTCAGATGGTTTGATTCCTCCAGCTTTAGAAAATAAGAAATGGGAGAAGATCAGATTTATATTTTTATTTAGTCAAGAAGTAAAATCTGATTTCCCTGAAAACTGCTAGGGCCATTATTGATACATTTACTGGGTAATCTTATATAACAATTTCACACAGTACGATGTGCTCTTTGGTGGCCTAAAGTCTTATTTTTGAACAAAATAAATTACAAAACCAATAGTGTAAATAGAGGAAGGGAACTACCATCGGTTTCCTTGCCTTAAATAGCCCCCTTGTGGATGGCAGTGTTTCATAATAAAACCAAATGTTTCTGTGAGGAAAAAGAAAGAGGGGAAAAAAAAAAAGTAGAGAAAAGAAGCCTTCAAGCAAGCACCCTCCCTTGACAGAGAAAGAACAATCTGACACAAAGAAAGAAATAAAAACAACAACCTGACATTATCTTTTTCTTAGTCAGTCTCCTTGTTTATATCTGGTTTTAAAATGATTATTTTAATTACCTACCTCAGTTAATCTAGGATATATTAACACAGGAAGATTCATTCATATCACTTATTATTCATTCATCTAGCCTAATTTTTCCTTTCCTTATAATATCTTCCAAAGGATGCACAGTAAATGTGTTCCTGGCAATAGGATCTAATAAGATAGTGTATAGAAAAATATTGTGAACAGATTATTTTTCAATTAAATTATCTTTCCATTAGTAGTATATCTGTTGCATATTTTTCACCTTGGTTTTAATGTGCTCCATTTATTTATTTAATGAAGATATGGATGACAATGCATTCATTCTAAATTTTAGTTTTCATAATGGAGTGGCCTTTTCAGACCTCAGCAAAACCCATAATTTCCTGTGCTGAGAGCTGTACAAACATACAAAAAGGAGATTGCTCTTGCTCTGATTAATTTATTATCTAACACATAAGCCAGACATAGGATACACCTACATGGGCTCTTGCCCTCTGAGCAGACATGAGCTCATTCTATTTGCATCCAAAGCAGATGGAAATTTCCTCTGCCTGTGCTCCACATTAACTAGAAGCCTTGTGAATACAAATAACATGGTGTTCAGTCCAAGCTACTGAGCGCCGATGCAAGATGTTGTATCTTAACTTGTTCTTAGGGTTTCCTACAACATTTGCTCAGGAGTATAGATCAAGTGAGCTCTCGTCTTTCTGAAAAATATTTTATAGATGTCTCTGAAGAGTGGAAGATGGCAATATTGAAGAGGGCAATATGATATTTGGACAAGGCTGGATGGGCAAGATAAAGGAGAAGAACAACAATTTCTTGGAGAACCCAGTAACTGCATTTTTTTGCAGTACTGAGTAACTGCAAATTCAAGCACAATGTCCAGTCCAAGGCAGAATCATTGTGCCTGAGCACAATGATTTATGTGATTCTTGGAATGAGCATCTAATAACTAGATTTATAAACTCAGATATTCATTTGTGTTCCATCTAGAGTGAACAGAGAAAAGCAGACACTCCCAGACCAATCTGTCTGGGAGTTACCTGTCCAATCACCTCAGACATTTAAATTATAATGGACTGAATCATCTGTGGGCAATGCTTTTCTCTCCCCACTCTGACTACTGAAATGAAAAACTGCACTTCTCATTTTTGGGTTACAAAACTGTTTCCCCTTGATTTTGAAATGTTTCCTTGAATTTGCAAAGTCTCTATTCTGATGTGCAACTCATCACTCAGCTACTACAGGATGTTATTTTTATTTTCCTTCAATAACTTTATTTTCTGTATTTTTTGCTTTATTTTCTGTTGCTCTGCCCTGTAAATTCTCAGTCACCAACCCCATACCTAAGAAAAAATAAAAAGAAAAAAAGAAAGAAAAAATCAAACAAGAATTTTGGGAAAAATAAAAGTATTTACAAATCTATTTTACACTCACCCTCACTCCAAGCTGAAATTATCCTGTTCACTGAGGCAAAGGTGGTGATTTTCCCAACTTGATTTGGTCATTAAAAATCCCCTAGCTGCTTCAATACTTTCTGCCAGAGGCCCCTATCAGCACTCTTTTCTCCAGTGATTAGAATAGAGCCGATTGGCCTTCTGAACTTATTACAACCCTTTTTCTAATGATCTCATAATGACTGCAAACCTGAGACCAGCAACCTGACAGATAATGATGTCAATTATGCAAAACAGAAATGATGGCTTTGAATCTAATGTACTGTATTTGGAACTTGGAGGGTTGGGGGAGTTGGCTTATTTATAGTTTCACTGACTAACTGTCATATTTCAAAATGTCAGTAAAAGTTAATAAAGGGGAGGTTGGGGAACACTGTTTACCCTTGATATATTTTCAAAAGAGGGTTAGTAGCTCTTCCTTCCCTTCTTCCCTAAAAAACTTCTGGGGTTTCCTGACTCATGCTACTCCAGAGAGATTTTATAACTTTAGTCCCTTCTTTCTGTTTTCCAATGGAATTCCTACAGGAAATCCTAAGACTTGGAGGCACATCAACAGTCAGTGTCAGTGAATTGGTTTTAAATGCCTACTAACTAGGAATAAATCCCTCTGTGGTAAGTTATAGGTTTTTGGCTTTTTTTTGCTTTAAATTATCAACAGTTACGGCTTCAATTATAAACAAGCACTTAAGTCAAAACTAAGAGACATTTATCTTTCAACCTTGAATAAATCGATATTTGTTCAGCTTTCTTGGAAAACTCCTGTAACTTTGCATGAAAGTGGTGCTTGCACCAGGTGTGCCATGACAAACTCAGACTGAGTTAGGACATCACATCACACCACACAGCCAGTGACAAAACTGGAATCCATGTCCCAGCCTAGTTTTGCTTTACTAATCTGCATTGTCCTAGTGACAGTTATTCCCACCTTCCTGTGATCCTCCAGCAACAATAACCTCCTTAATTCTTGTTGTATCTTGAGAGCTCCAAATGAGCTGTTCCTTTTAGGCCTCAAAAGTTATGTTTCACGGTTCTAAAATTTAATACATTTTTTTATCAGAATAGGAATCTGTCCCAGAGTAGCTAAAGAAGTTGTAGATGTAGGACATTTTCTGTGATTGCTTAGTGTGAGAAAATGAAGCCTGGGCCCTGCACTAAGGAAACTGCAGTCTTAGAGATGCAAAGAAGTCAATTAAGTGGACAGGGGACAATTGTGTAATGGGAATAATGGCATTACAGAAAGGGGAGCTTTGGAGTAGTGTGTCAGTATAAGGCTGGACCTGGGAAATGTGGAAATTACATCTGTTTATCCTTAACTGAGTATGACCAGAAGGCAACAGTCTTTCAAGCTGACATGCTACATTGCTCTGTCCAAAAAGCAGTGATAATACTGCAGCCGGGTCCAGGAGTGGGAATAAAAAGTGCCTGTAATCAATGCAAATAGATGCATAATATTCTGCAGGTCTGATCCGGTACATAATGCAATTGACAGAAGAGCTCCTTTTGATTTCCATAATATTAGACAAAACCTCAGGTGGCAAATATGTGTCCCAAAAGATGATTCAAACTTTATTATTTTTCTCACTTTATGAAAAAAATAAATGCATGGAGTTTTGAAAATCAGGTACATTTCACAGGGCTATAGGATCCAATAATTTGTAGTGAATCATAAGTACTCTTTATACAATTTATTAGAATACATGTTTGCAGATGAATATTTAAATGGTTTTTATTTATAGTACCATAGGAAATGTACTTGTAATGATCCCTCTATTTTCCCGTAAAGAGAGATAGTGAGAAATCCTACGCAGGACCAAACTCAGAAATCAGAACGAAAAAAAGAAAGTTATTGAACCATCCAACTGTAATATTGTCTCACCATAAATGTCAGATTTTTCTTTACAGCAGTGATACTATGTCATCTAGGTTTTAGGGGGAAGGGTGACAGTTTCCATCACCAGTACACACCATTCTCCTAAGATACTACCTGCCCCAGAGAGAAACATCTCTTTACTGTGGCTGATCACATTTCTCCTCCATGCCAGGCTCACCTTGGGACACTGACAGAGTGTCCAAGTTGGGTTACTTCTTAGGGAGATTAGGACAATATGTATATATATATATATATATATATATATATATAAAAAAAAAGAAAGCCAGAGGGGAAAAAAAAAAGAAGCAGGAGGAGATTAAAGAAGTGAACACTGAGCTTTCATGTGGTGTTTCCTCTCTTGCTTTACTGGGTGGCTGCAGCCAGACCACCAGTCATGGATATGTCTCTATTGCATTGTTAGTAAAATGGAGACTTAACATTTTTCTCTATTTATATGTTTCCAAGATATTTATCCTTTACAAAACCTAATGGGTATTGTAATAGATATATTCAGATAACTTCACTGAACTCATGGATTTTTACATATGTTGCCCACAAGTTATCCACTAATAAAACAAACAAGCAAAATATAATTCTACATGGGTTGTATATAGATGAAGGTAATAAAATATTTTTATCTATTTTCATCACTATTAGATTACTTTTAGAGTATTCTTATTCTTTACTGTACCTCTGTATTTACCTCATACCCCATACAGTGATGCCTCCACCAAGACCTGGATATTTGCAAAAAAACTTGGGGTCAAGAAAGAGAATTTACCACTTATTAGTGGTGGAAGAGGGACAGACAACAACTATTGAAGAACTAACTTTCAAGTAGGAGCAGTTCGGGTGAAATTAACTGAATGTGAGGTTGTGCATTTTGTGTAGCTTCTTTTATTGGCCACTTTTTCCAAATCCAGGACCATTTGATTTTTTATGTGAATTTGCTTTTTGGGGGGGGGGGGGGATGTTTTGGGGTGTTTGTAATTGGAGATAAGATTTTAGTCATAGTCTGAATTGGAAACAACCGATTTACTATTCATGTATTTGTGCCTGTAACCCAGAGTGCAAACAAATGTTTTGTGCTCTAGCAGTGCATGTTCATGTCTAATTTGCTCTCCACTACCACTTTGCAGTGTTTCAGTACAACAAGCACACTGACTCAGGAGATGCTTGCTTGGGCTGTAGTGCTTTGGAATTTATAACCTCTTTAATTTCAGCGAGACAAACTATCGTTTTGTGGAGTGGTCCCGCTTTAAAATACTTTCTTTCAAGCACTCCAGAGCAATGACAAGTTGTGGAACATGCAATAAGTGTTTTAGCACTCCAAAGGCAAATATATTTAATTTTCATCTTACATTTAATTGATTGCTTAATAATATCACTTGTTGCTGAGGGGTATGGTGGAAGTAGAATTGACATTGAAGGAAATAAGTGCAAACAAAGATACATCTGTAATACCAATGCTTTTATTTTCTCTACATGCAGTTACATCTCATGTGATGGACAAGAGAATTACTCTTTCTGTCCAAAGAAAAAGCTATATAGCAATAGTTATTAAAGAGCAACAGGGGAAATAGATATCACATATTGAATGTGTCCAGCTTTCTCATATTGTTGGGAAAGAAAAGCAAAATCTTAGGTACCAGGTGCAACTAATACTTCAGTTCAGCTGCTGTGCCCACGTCTCTTAATATTTTATTTCCAGCTGTAATAGCTTTTTGTCTTTTGAAAATTACAAAAAGTTATTAGTTCTCCTATAAGCCATAAATTCTATCAGCTTTAGGAACAGGCTTATATGTCTCTGAGAATATGACTAACCCAGATATTGGTTCTCTCACTGCTTAAAAAAATAGTTGCTTATTATTTATTATTCTCTATATGTCACATAGTACAAGTCCAGGACTTTGAAAGTAAAACCCTACTGTGTTTGACACTTCAGAAATACATGTCAAAAGAAATCCAACCCTGAAGAGTTTACAATGCAACGATAAAACCTAACAGAGCAGGCAAATATGACAGACAGATGGTGTGAACACAAGGTATCAAGAGGACAATCATTACCAATGTCATAAGCAGCAGTCATGACCCACCAGCTGCCTTCCTCCTGCAGGAGTTTCAGATACCCTGACAGAGATCAGAACAGGAAAAGGAACGAGGTCACTGTTAGCTAGACCTGTAACAAAATGTCTTCAGTGGGAGTTTTGGGTTGTTATTTTATTTCATGGCTTGGTAAAGCCCTTGGGGATGGGGGTAAGTAGAATTGTGCACTCACCTTTCCAAAGAGCATCCTTGGACTGACTGACTTTTCATGGTGGTGTGTTATTCTTGTCTCACAATAACAAGACAGCATTATTTATAAGGGACATGGGCATTATAAATCTACCTCACTGAAGTTTCTTATTTGGCAGTTGTAAAGAAGAATTCTGGGGCATGAGAAATTGGAGACCTGTAACAAACAGTGGACCCAACTATGAAACTTGATGAGGTAAAGTTTGCTACATTCACTGCTCTTCAATCATCTTACGGTCTTTGCTGTCCTTACCCCTGTCCCCCCAACAAATGCAGACCTGCACTTGCGTAATCATCTGAGAGTTCATGGATATGAATATACATTAGGGCATGCATGTTTGTACAGCTGCTTACGCAGTGTCGTCCTGATCCTGGCTGGGCAATCTCGGTGACACTCTAGCACTCAGTTCATCATGTACTCCTCCAGGCTGACCTTTGAGACTCGGAGAATGCGTGTGGAACTTAAAACAATTTGTGGCTGAGAGTGTCTCCTTCCATTTGTCAGTGATGACAATGAATTTGCTTCCCACGTGCTTGCCAGCAGCTAATTATTTCCTTCCTCCTCCAGTCCACAGTGAGCAATGATATGTTAAGCCACAAATAACAGCAGTTTATTAATACATAAGGGAAGCTAATGACCACAAAAAGTTCTTACATGGCTTTGCCTTGTGGAGTGATAACTTTTTGAGACAATCTGCCCTCTAAGGGCTGGTCTTCATGACAGTTGATTACTTATTTTTGCAATGGAAGTGAAAAACTGAATCAGAACATGCACATAAAAACTCCCAATGTCAGGTGATGCAGCTCCCTCACACAGCCTGAGGTTATCAAGAAACTGTCACTTGCAAAACCCTCCTGTTGGGAAATGTGCTCTCAGTATAGACAGAATATTTGGGAAATATATTTTCAGAAGCATAAAGAGGTTCTGGAGAATCCTATCCTGCCCCCACCCTTTTCTAAGTTCAAAGGGCAGATTGTCTTGTGTAGATTTACCATTGAAAGCATTTGGTTGTATTCTGAAGTGCCTTATTATTTCTCATCTGAAACACTGGGAAAAAAAGGTCACTATTTAAAGGTCACTAAGTAAAAACTGTCATTGGCTCAAGACTTCCTTAATTCATAACAAATCAGTGAAGGAAAGAAGAAAATACCAGGGAAAGTATCATTATAGTGAAAAAAAAAAATTGGTTGGGAGTCACCTATGGAGGTCCTTTAAACCAACTTCTTCTTCCTTCTTTGGGTGGGACTACTGTCCTTACTGTGTTGGCAAAGGCTTGTGTAGCCAAATCTGGAAGACTTCTAAGGAGGGAGATTCACAAGGATTATTGTTTGATCTGAGCAGCTGATGACTGTTATGTTATTTCATAAGCATGACCACCATTTAGAAACAGAATATGGGGCTATGAGGACCTTCAGTATGACCTATTATGACTATTCACACATAGTCCCATTGTGTTCTTATTTTATTTAATTTTTGTTTTCTATCAATAGCAATGACTCCTTAGATTACCAAAGATATGCATATCCTTTGTCTTCCTAATCAAAAGCTCTCTTTTTTTTTAACTTAGAAATATTAACATTCATTTGTTTCTTTAATATGATCTGGATTGGGTTTATGTGGAAGGTGTTATTGGGTAGTGGAAGGGCTGCAGGGGGGGGGCTTCTGTGAGAACAAACTGGAAGAGCCAGCCCTAAGGCTGACTCACATCTGGCCAACGTTGAGCCAATCAGTGACATTGCTAGCACCTCTGTGATAACATATTTAAGAAAGGGTAAAAAATGCTGTGCAACAGCAACTGGGAGAGAGGAGTGAGAAAATGTGAAAGAAACATCTCTGCAGATGCCACGGTCAGTGAAGACAGAGAGAGCAGAGGTGCTCCAGAGACTACTCTGCAGCCTGTGGTGAAGACCATCATGAGGCAGGCTTTCCTCCTGCAGCCCATGGAGGTCCACAGTGGAGCAAATATTCACTGCCCGTGGAGGAACACATGCTAAAGTAGGTGGACATGCCTTGAAAGAAGCAGCAGCCCATGGAAGCTCATGCCGGAATAGGCTCCTGGCAGAACCTGTGACCCTGTGGGGAACCCACCCTGAAGCAGTCTGTTCCCGAAGGACTGAACCCTGTGGAAAGGACCCATGCTGGAGCAGTTCATGAAGAATTAGTCAATGGGAAGGATTCACGTTGGTACAGTTTGTGAAGGACTGTATCCCATGGGAGGAACCCTATGTTGGAGCAACACAAGAGTGTGAGGAAGAAGGAGAGGCAGATATGAAGCATTATAAATTCACTGCAACACCACCTCTAATCCCTCTGCATCTCTCAAGGGGAGGAGGTAGAAAACTTGGGAATAAAGTTGAGCCTAGGAAGAAGGGAGTTCTTAAATTTGTTCTTATTTCTCACTATCCTACTCTGATTTTGATTGGCAAGAAATTAAATTTATCTTCCCCAATTCAATTCTATTTTTCCCATGACGATTACTGGTCAGTAATCTCCCTGTCCTTATCTCAACCCCCAAGCTTTTAATTGTATTTTCCCATGTCCTGTTGATGGAAGGGGAGTGATAGATTGGCTTGGTGGATATCTGGTGGCTAACCAAGCTTAACCCACCACAGAACCTAAGTGCAGATCACTACTCCAGTGCTGTTTAAGAAATAGACAGTAATCTGAATTTTTTAGTTTCTTTTTTTGTTTCATAACTGTATCTTTCATTTTTGAAAAAGATTAAATTCCTCAAAGGAAAACCTAAAGGAATCCAATACTAAGAGTTAAAAATCAAAATGAACAAAGCCAGCCCTAGCAATAATAAATCAGAATTTCCTATGGTGCGCATATTTGGCAGTGGGACTGGGATAGATGGATCCTTCAGTTAAATGAAATAATACATGGTTTGCTGCATCTGTGAATTAGCTGCATAAAGATAACTGAGGCAGGTAAATGATGAATAAAACTGGATGATGTACATTAGAGAACCAATTGCATCTGTTAGCAAATAGTGTTTATATTAGGGTGCCCACTAAGCATTGATGCCAAGCTAGCACTTGAAATGAATGGCTGCAGATCCTAATTTGATAACTGGTATAGATATGCTGGAAGCAATGGAAATGTGTTGATTTGGGCTACTTAGCAAAGAATAACTGATGCCTTAAAAGAGAACATTATTCTGTAAATGTGGAACATCTGTGTTCTCCCTGTGACTGCCACAATTGAGATGAGATTTTCTTAATCTAATTTGCAGGATGTGTTTAAATTGGGAAATTAGACCTTTCTTTTACTCCACATGTAACTAAATCACAAACTTTGGAATCTACAGCTTTTTAGATAGTTACAGACATGATAGTAGTTTGGAGTCAGGGTTTGAGCCAGGATCTCAGCACAAAGCCTTCTCCAAATTGAAGGAGCTTTGGGGAAATGCCTTTGCCATTTTAAGTCAGATATCCTAAGGGAAAATCATCTTATCTGACATCATTTCCCTACACCCTCCAAAAAACTGAGTTTGCCATTAATAGCATTTTTTTCCTTCACCGTTTCCACCTGAGTCACAGTGTGGCTCATACATAGTTTCCTGGGAGGCTGTTGTTAGGTCCTCTGAAGCTGTCCCTTCTTCAGGCTGAACAACTCGAATCTCTCTGCCTCTCCTCACTGGCAGTGCTCTAACCCTGAACAGCTTGTAGATGTCTGTCTTGTATCAAGAGAGACAAAACTGGACATGCTATTCTAGATGGAGTCTAAAATGTGGACTGATTACATGCATTTTATCCATCAAAAACATGATCTCAGCCTTAAAACTCATCAACAGAGGACAACTTTGGGCTGCCTCTCTAATCATGAGGAAAAGATGCAAAAAAGCAAATATTAAATCATTTATACTGGATATCTGTGTTGAAGACTTCTCACTCCATAGACTGTAGAGATCAGTGGCTTAGTTTAGTATGGATGGTAAAATATTCAATGGTCAAAGACAAGGAAGATGAATATCATACTTGCAGACTGCCCTGTAATGTCCAGTTAAAATTGATTTTTCATGTCTAAAGTTGAAGCAGCATCTGAAGGCTTATCATAGAACACATTGTGCTTGATCTTTTGCAAGAATAACTAGAGCCCATTAGTTTGCAGGGCTGTCAAGCCATGAACCTTTCACTAAGATGAAGCTGACTTGGAAACAAAAACATTATTTTCTTTTTTTTTCTCCTACAAAGGGAGTTTGACTTTCAATTCACGCTTCACAAAGGACTTTGTGTCTCCAATGGACCCTCCAATGAGGGACAGGAGGAAAACTCAGATTAACAGAATGTCATATAACATTTATGAAATCTTTTTCATATCTGAAACTACAGATCTCCTTAATAAAACACAGAAATAAAATGAGAGAAGAAAATGAAAACTAGGTTTTCATGAGGCAAGAGAGATCTTTGGAGAAAGTGGACATCATGTACAGCTTTCCTGTAGATGTGGAGTATCCCAGTCTAAATCCCTCACAGTAGCTCTTGCCAACATATTTTTTTCTTCCATTCTGTGCTTGTTCACTTTCCTGCTCCCGTCCAAGATCTAATATTCATCCACCTACTGAATATGGTCACCAGAGGATCATAAAGCTTGGAGAACACTGTCAGCACTCAAAGCACTGTACACTTTTCTGTACTTATCAGGTTCAATAAAACTCCTGGAGACCACTTACTATGGCTTCATGAACTACTAACGCCACTTGGATTACAGTTTGGGAATCAGTAGTCCATATCATTTCATCTTCAATGACAGTTGGCCCTGACTTGGCAAATATTTCAAAATAAGTTTAATTCGTTTAAAATCTGTTTGAATTCAGTGGATTTTAAGATTGCTTTTAAGGTGGAGTGATCTGCTTAATAATGGTCCTGGTTTTGTGTTCTGTTTTGGTGATTGTTTTGGCTTTTTTTTAATCCAACTCTGTATTTTTCATTTCTCTTGAATTTTGTTGTCATTGAAAATACTTCAAAAGACCTGAAAATCCTTTAAAATTTACTCCTCCACTCTTATTTCATGTTTAAAAACAGGATTTAAGCTCTTGTGTCACTTAGGTGTGGTTTGGAAATACACATTCATCGTTTTGTCAAAATAATATGACCCATAAACTCTATTCAGGAGCCCTTTCTTCTCATCTCCTCTTTTTACTCAAAGTCTTTTCTATCCTTATATCTTACTCATCTACACTTTTCTCAAACAAACCTCCATTCTTCCCAGTCTTGTTTCAACTCTACTATTCTTTTCCCTCCAAAACAGAAAAAAAAAAGTAATACTTTGAATTATAGATGAATGCTTCAACTCCTGCAGCTCGATTTGTTCACTGTAAAGACAATCAAATGCACTCGTCTCTAAAAATCATCAGTCTGAAGTAGCAAGGGTGTTAATTATTTTCAGTGTTTGTTGGAGGCTATTAAGACATTAATAAATTAAAGTTGATCATGTTTCCTGGAAATGCTACAGTGCTGATTAACTGTTCATTAAAATAGGGAACATATACGAGCCATTTCCATATAATTATTCCTTTCTATTCCTTATTTCTTCTTTATTTATTGACTAAGATACATGTTCTGAAAGAAGGATTTATGCCCATGAACAGCAGCAGCACAGTATTTTGAACTTTGCTAAACACTTTGCCTATGAAAATGCTAGATATATATCTATTTAACACATTGTATTGAGAGATTTGGGCAACACAGGATTGATCATGTTTCATTCTTAAGAAGAATTTGCAAGTTGGTGTAAGATATTCAGCATAACAATACAAGAGCCAAAAAGTTTTGGATAAAGTCAGATCTCTACCAACACAAACCACCTTCACTGGAACCACACTGCATTTCAGCACCTAAACATATTTTGCCTTAAATTTAGCCAAGCAAACCCAGCACATTTATCTCAGCTATAACTCAGACAGAAGACCCTGTTCCCACAAAGACTTGATATTAACAATTAGGAATTGTAATTTCTTTTTGAAATAAACCAGAACTTTAGGATTTACCTAACTCTGGGAAAGGTTTGCTTCCAGCAAGGAAGTCATGGCTTGGTTTCCAGTCTTGCCACATTTTATTCAACTTGTCAGAAAAAAGCAGCATCAGAATACTTACTGGAAAGCTTTGCTACCAGCTAATAGCAGCCTGGTTATAGCCTAGTGATTCACACTGATATATTGAGAGGTCTTAGATCCTCTGTCAAGCTTCATTTACAGTGAAAATGAGCCAATGACTCTTGTCTATTTTCCTTCCCAGGCTATCAGAGCAGACATCTCCTGACCATGTTTCCTATCCCTAGGGAAGGGCACAATTATGCTGATAATCACTTTCCTGATGCAGTCTGACATGCAATTTCTCTTCTCCTCCAAATCCAACAAGTCCTTTTTTAAGCACACTTCTTCCAAAACATGCTTAAATATTAGATCTCCCACACAGAGACAGGCGTTATCTAACTGATCTGGGAATTCATGAATACTCCATTGAAGAAATTAAAAAAAATAAAAATAAAATTGATCCTCTGTAAGAAAGTAGCATAACTTTATTATTTCATTGTGCTGTCCCCTCTTATTTCCATCTCCTTGTCTTTGTTTTGGATTTGCCTCGGAAATAGAAGCTTCTTGTGGCAAGGGTGACTCCCTTCTCACAAGTCTGCAAGGCACTTAGGGAGCTGGAGTGTTAATGATAGCAGGTAAGTAATAACAACTAATGAGCACTGCTGGTGTGGGATTTCAAATATTGTGCTACCTTTAATAAACAGAAACTGTTGAAAAATTTTCTTCAGAAATTATTTTTGATAGAAATTTTTTTCTTTTATAGAAGGGACATCTTCATGGAATAGGACTGCTTTATTTGGAGGAGGAACCCCCCCCCTCCCCAAGCAGAACCTTTTAAGCTCCTAAAGAACTGAAACCCAAAAATCTCTTTCTGAAATCATTACATTTTCAATCAAAAGAAAATTTTATACACAGAGAAGCACTTATATACCTGCACATGTACACACATTTATTTATTTGTTCGTTCATTCATTCATTCATTCATTCATTCTGTCTTCTTTTGGGGAGGGTGAAGGGAGAGTGAATAAAGTTTGTGAGGCCGAGTCCCCTGATTTTTTACTAAACAGTTTACTACAGAAATTTTTAATGTTCTATTCAGCTGAGACGATAAATGCTGTTGCATTACTTTGTCTGTTCTAATCAATAATATATGCATATATACATATATCTATGCATATATAGGTATATTTGTATATGTAGTGGAGTTAAATTTTGTTGTTTTTCCTCTAATACAGTTTTTAAAGTCAAAAATGCACAGATAAGATATCAACTCTTATGTCTCATATCCATTCTTCTAAAAAATTTTAAAACTTATTTGTACTGGACTGGGGAAGAGAGAGTTTCTGCACTTGTAACGGTTGGACACTGACTATAGCTTGTTCAAAAGTGATGGTGCTAACCTGCACAGCCAGTTCTGAGCTGCTTCAACCCTCATCCTGCAAGTAAAATTTGTTAATTCTAAAGCCCAAAAGGAAGACTTGGCTGACACCACAGAGATTTCCCTTAGTTTTTGAGCTGTAGCTGTACAAAACCATCCATGAGTATGCATTCACCTTTGTACTCCTTTAAAACTTTCACCATGTTCCATTATGATTCTGCAAAGATTCATTTATATCCATGAATCTGCTTTTCATTTAGTTGTTTGTGTTTTTTTTTAAATCAAAACAGAAAACCTGGAAAAATTTTGCTGGTTAGTTTAACTATAAGAAGATATACATGGTCCCAAACCTACCCACTCCTCGCTTTCTTTTGTTTGTGATTACTGGAGCACATACACATAAACAATGCCTATTTCTACTTTTTGTCTTCCTACCTTTTTGCACTGAGCAAGCAGCTGTGTCAAGGAGGATTTCTGTCTGTCTAATCTAAGTTGTTTATGAAGCACATATCAAAACTTAATTTCTACCCCTTTATTTTGAAGAAAACCTATTTTATGGAGATGACAGTTTATTTCAAGAACTAAAGGTGATATGGGGCATACACAGAGCTGTGAAGTCCAGTCCTTGAAGGAGATACTTATAAATGCTTTGTAACCAACAGTTGAGCTCACATTTCAGACCATTTTACAGCTCAGGATGAGAAGCTCCATGAAGTAAGACCAGGGATAATTTGTTGCAGAGGTCCAAGATTAAAATTTTGATTTATGAAATATGCCTTTTCTTCAGTTGCTCTTACAGGACTGCTAGTTATTGTAAATGTGCCTTTCTGGGTTAGGCTGTAATGATTAAAATTACATGTCCCACTGAAAGTATGTGTTTAAAACTGAATATGAAATGATGTACTTAAAATTTTCAGTATGAAAATTCAATGATAATCACACTTTACAGCATAAAACTACAGGGCCCGATTAAGTTTGACATTAGCAAGAACTTTAGCAAGACATTACTAAGAAAAATAACACGCTCAAATCATACAATTCAGCTCTTACCCCATTAAGGAAGTAATAAGCTTCTAATATCTCTACCACAAGACATAGCAAAAACAGAAAAGCATCTTTCTCGTCAGATGTTTTAACAGAAAATCTAAACAGAGAAAATAGGGAGGAAATTTAGCTTAAGCAGAAGCAAAGCAAGAGTAGCCAGAGGCTGACCTGCATTTGAAATATAAAAGAGCCCAACAGCAGTGCTCGCTGTAGCTCCAAGAATGCAATGTCAAGTATTTTCCACGACTTCCTATGAAATGGTGATGATCCAGTCTGAATCAGTGCAGCAGCTGTTGCAATGATCTATAGGAATTATCAGTAATAAGTCTCAGAGGAGGTTGAAAATGTGCAGTGTGAGCAGCTGAATGCTTCTCACCCCATGCTGGACAGCAGTTCCTTCTTTGATCCACATGCAAGGAGTACCAGAGGGCAATGGAATTGCCTTGTTATTTTCCTACTCTGTGAGCAGCATTATTTTATAATGAACCTCAATCAGACTTCATGATTTTTGCAAGTCTATTAGTCAGAGAACCTGCTTCATCTTGCCCCCTTGTAATGGGATTTGCAAAGCAATTATACATCCCTGTCTCAGTTGATGTGCCTTGGACTAAAACCTTACACATGACTGCATTAGTTTATCACAGTAACACATACTCTCTATAACACACCTCTGCTACCTGTCACAACAGTCAAAGAAATTAAAGAAAAAAAGAAAACTGGGAAGTTTTTAACTGCTGTTGCTGTAGCTATTTTCCCAGACAGTCTCAATTAATTTCCTTTAAGGCTGACAATAGTCTGTGTTTTCATTCACAGATCTCCAAGCACATTCGAAAGGCTGGGAATGTATTGATTTTTCTTCTTTACAGAATAACTGAGGAAAAACAAATGTTTTTCTACACAAACAAAGGAATTCTGAGTTCTTATGGACAAGTACCTGGGTCAACTCAGTGTACTGTAATGGACGACACTTGCAGTGCAGTGGAGATATGAGGCAAAGACCATCTGTATAATCAGGATTTCAGCCAGAGTATCTTTACACACTAAAAAAGCAAAAAAAAAAAGACAGCTGTGTTGAGCAGTTATTATGTTGCGATTCTTAGCAGTTTAAAATTGAAGTGGATGGGGTGCTGGCTAAACAGGTGATGGGTTGTATGAGTGTATATGAAAAAAAGCACGTGGGATGAAAGAGTAAAGTTTTCTCACTAATCCATTTTCCTTTCAATCAGAAAAGGTGGCTTGTCAAAAAATAAAATTCATCTTGCACTTTAATCCCCTTCAGTGAAATGTCTGAAGAGCAGGTTGCTGAGGTCCAGAATGATCAGAGGAGAAGAACACAGAAGGGAATATACGCATGAAGGATCGTCAGAGTAGGGATGTTGAGTCACAGCCTCTGAATGAGGGAAGAGCCAAACCAGATAGTACCTTGATCCTGGGTTTATTATACGCAGGACCTCTGAAGATCGAACCAGAAGTATTATATTTTTCATATTTTAATCGGGTTGTTTGTTTTGTTGTGGTTTTTTCTTTTCATATTTTTTGCGGTGCAAGGGATGGAACAAGCTGCGATTTTGTAATGTTTAAGGGTCCAGATGTGGCAACTTCCCAGCCAAAGTATTTTCCCCAGTATTTTGCCCTGTTCTCTCTCTGTTGATCTCTTCTACATGCTACAGTACATCTGTTCTCCTTGGTTATTTTCACTGCAAGCTGGCAGGATTTGTTTTTCTTCCAACATGCCAAGTTAAAAAATAAATAATCCTGCATTGTGTATAAAATTCATTCCCATGAGATCAACCCTCTCTTAATGAAGTCAGTTTTATTTTTTTCATACACCAGATCATTTACTCTGAGATTATATTAATTTACAACTGGAATCACAATTGACACCTGGCAGTGCACTAAACAATTCAGGGCTTCCAATCTACATCATTAGATGCTCATGCTTTACTGAATCTCTGCTCATTAAACTCCAAATCCTGTCTCCAGTGAAGTCTCAGCAGCTTGTTGGTCACTGGGGAGTTCCTTCTGAAATAAAGAGGTAGGGACGCTCCACAAATACCACAAAAATTGGGGGCTGGAGCAGCTGTCCAGATGCCTGTGCCTCTAGCATCATCTATTCTGGCAGAAAAAGCTGGATGATATGCATGATGGTGGTTTCATCATTTGTACTTGCCCCTTCCCTTATTTACATCAAGTCCCTGATGCACGTTGGCAGATTCAGGCTTTAAAGATGAGCTGGAGATACCCATTACAAACATAGCCTCCTCCAATCAGCGGAGATATGTTAGCAGTGGCGCAGGAAGAGCTATCACTTCCCACAGAGATTAGGACCAAAGGGAGATACTTCCAGAGCTATGAAATCTAAGGAATTTGATGGTGAGCCATAGAAATATAGTTCTGCAGTCAAGCAGCTGCAGAAATCTGCTTTTCTGCCTTACTGCTTTACAAATTAGCTGTGGATGTAATATGTCTACAACTCAGATCTCAACCATGGGACAAATCTGAGGGACATTCACAAAGGCTGGTACTGCTTCTGTACATATTTTGTGGTTGTGGAAAAAAGCAGATGCTATTTAATTGGAAAGTAACCTCCCTGCTAGATAGGCCTAGTTAGATTTGTGGTCTAGTACTTGACACCGGTGATATTTTTTAAGAGCAGACCTCGCAGGAACATTGAATCATTTCTTCCAGCTGAGACAAGCTATTGGCTTAGTCAAGAGGTAACGTTGCTTTGACTCATCCAGCAGAGTTTTTAACTGCACAAACAGTGTTGTTAGATTAGCTCTTACATGAGGCAATATAAAAGAACAACTTATAGCAGGTTCAACTATAGGCTAAGAAGCTCCTTTCCAGCTCAACCTCTCTCTGGAGTTTTGTACCAGTGAGCAGATACATAAGTGATAGCAGAAGAAAATTGGATGTGATTCATTTAATGTGCTGAAGTAATTCATGTTCACAGCAGAAAAGGTAGTTGTAAAAAAAAAAAAAGAAAAAGAAAACCAACAAAAAATTATTAAATATTGATTGCTAAAGTGAAGTGAGATTTGGAATGCAGAGAGGGGAAGTTTTGAAAGTGCTTTCAGAAGCAATGGAGTTACTTGAAGACTAGTGATTTTACACTGGTCACCTTCAGACTTGTAAAACCAACTTTTGCAGCAGGGAAAAAATGGGTGATGTTAATCGGAGAAAGTTCTTGGAAGTAGAGAGAATGGTACTTTGACTGAGTGTAGCAAAGGACCCATGAAATGTAGGAAGTGAATTATTTTATGTATGTGTTTGTGTGCTTGTGTATTTAAGAAATAACTATTATGAGTTGCGAGGAATTTGCTTTCTCCTGTAACATTCAACAATGACATTCAACATAAAAATAAACAGCAATGCCAGTATTTGCAACGACTGGTTATAAGGAAGAAATATTTTACAATGAGAGTTGTGAAACACTGGCACAGGTTGCCCAGAGAGGTCATATCCCCACCATTTTCAGAGATGGGTATTCCCCATCCCTGGAAACATTCAAGGTCAGGTTGCGCAGGGCTCTGAGCAACTCAATCTAGTTGAAGATGTCCCTGCTCATTGCAGAGGCGTTGGACCAGATGACCCGTTAGGGTCCCTTCCAACCCAAACTATTCTATAATTCTATGTATCTGTGATTCTATGATTCTATCCATGAACTTGTAGTGAAAGTACTAAATTAGTTTATAATGAACAGAAAACACCACAAATAAGGACAGAAGAGTATCTGTGAAACCAGTCATCCTTGAGATATCAAGTGGAACTGAGTGGTGGTCAAGCAGTGCTCTGCAGGTTCCAAGATGATATATGAGATACTTCTATCAGACCTGTGAATGGTAAGAAAATCAAGACTATTTTATTAAGGTGAAATAGAATACAGGGACATCTGTACTTTTCACAGACATTTTTTAGGAATCTGTGTAACGATAAAATGTGGAAGAAATTGGTAGGTCAGCTTAGACATATTGGTTGCAGAAAAAGCTCTTTTTTGCCACACTTTATGTCTATTCTGTCTTTAATTCACCAAAAAGTTTGGAAAGAATGAGAAAGGAAGACTATTCAATGATTGTTACCTAAATAACACGTTTTGTTTTCTTTTACCTTAGGAATTTCAGAAGTTCTTTCTTGAAATTAATTACATTCTTGGTCTATCTGAGATAACTGTATCATCACTCCTGACATAAAGACTGATTTTCTTTACTATGTGAATGAAGATATGATCTTAGACAGGGGACATCAGAGGGATGTTCATGGACATATCTTAGCCTTATATTTGTTCACACATGCTTAAGCTATTATTTCAGTAATTGTACTCATTTTGACTGGCGTAGTGTTACTTTTCTTTGTAGTAGTTTGTGTAGCGTTGTGTTTTGGATTTGTGATAGAAACGGTGAGGCTGAGATGCCTAATGGGGTTAAACCACAAGAGTAATCAAGCAAGATGCTAAAGAAAAGCGTGCAGTAGAGTTGCTGCTAGAACTAAGCAGAGATTTTGATTTATATGGTCTCCCTTTGGTCATCTTTTGTTCCCATCAGTCTTCCATTCAACATTTTCCATTCAACTTTCTGGATTACTTGGAGCTGTGGCTGGCAATTGGTTCCAGTTCACCTCTTGATAAGTATTACAGCCATTTGAAACACTTGTTACACACAAAGTGACAAAGATTATAGTTTTAAAAATCCACGGTGGCAACTGATGCATTCTCTCTGTCATTTCTCTTATTGCTGTTGCTATCAATAGAACAGGCTCCTATTGTGACATTGTTTTCTTTTTTTTTTTCCATCAATTTTTGTCTTAAAAATGCGAGTTAGAGTTGTTACATGTCACAGTCTCTACTATGCAGTAGAGAAATTGAAGATGTCTAGCTATTGTGAGGTCTTTATAATCACAACCAAACTAGCACAAAAGGGATGAATTTGGCTGTTGCCTCCTGAAGAAAATATGCTTTTTTAAATCCATTTAAAATCCAAACCATGATAAATAGAATCATAGAATCATAGAGTCATTCAGGTTGGAAAAGACCCTTGGGATCATTGAGTCCAACCATCTACCCTACTCTACAAAGTTCTCCCCTACACCATTTCCCCCAACACATCTAAATCTTCTTAAACACATCCAGGGATGGTGACTCAACCACCTCCCTGGACAGCCTATTCCAATGCCTGACCACTCTTTCTGTGAAAAATTCTTTCCTAATGTTCAGTCTAAACCTACCCTGTTGGAGCTTGAAGCCAATCCCTCTCGTTCTGTCACTAATTACCTGTGAGAAGAGACCAGCACCAACCTCTCTACAATGTCCTTTCAAGCACTTGTAGAGAGTGATGAGGTCTCCCCTCAGCCTCCTCTTCCTCAAACTAAACAGCCCGAGCTCCCGCAATTGTTCTTCATGTGATTTATTCTCCAGGCCCTTCACCAGCTTCGTTGCCCTCCTCTGCACCTGCTCCAGCACTTCGATATCTCTCTTGTATTGAGGTGCCCAAAACTGGACACAATATTCGAGGTGTGGCCTCACCAGTGTTGAGTACAGGGGGACAATCACCTCCCTACTTCTGCTGGTCACACTATTTCTAATACAAGCCAGGATACCATTGGCTTTCTTGGCCACCTGGGCACACTGCTGGCTCATATTCAGCCATTTGTCAATTAGGACCCTCAGGTCTTTTTCTGACAGGCAGCTTTCTAGCCACACTTCCCCAAGCCTGTAGTGGTGCATGGGGTTGTTGTGGCCCAAGTACAGGACCTGGCACTTGGCGTTGTTGAAGGCTCAAAATACTTTTTCATAAAATTGAAGAGCTACTTCATAGTCACAGAATAGGTGTAAATTTTTAATAGACCTTACATTTGTACTCTGGTGATATGAAATCATAGTTATCCAGTATGAATAGCAACCCCACAATCCCCAGACTAGCCATGTCTAAAGTAACAGGAAAAATAAAAAACCCAGCCAGGACTTGGTTTGCTAAATTCTGGCATTATCATGTTGATGCAACAGGAATTGCTATTTTGACTTTTTGTAAGCTTTCCAAGACAGACAATAGCCCTTTGGTTCCATAAAGCACCATGCGTGGTGGGACCTTAACTTGTGAAAAATAGATGCAGCTACTATTTCAGTATAAATAAATAAAACTAATCGTGTTTCAGTAAGAATTTTTAGCTTTTTAGCAGAGTGTTCCTCCCAGATGATTGATTTCTTTCTAGGTTTACTGGTATTTGATGTATGATTCATACTTTTTGATGCAGTCTTCTTCTTCTTTTAATGCCCTGGTCATGACCTGTACATGCCCATTTGCTGTTATAAGACTAAACTTGAATAGCATCCACACATGTACTAGAGAGTTATAACTGTACCCACATGATGTACCCAAGTATTTCACACAGAAACCAGTATAAGTGGACCCAGGAGGTAGGAATTAGGAAGAAATAACTTTCCTTTGAACAAAAGGGGAATGTGGAAGAACTAATGCTACAGAAGATGGTTTGATTTTTGCATTTGTTTTGTTAATGTTGTCAGTAATCCTTAGATCTCTTCCAACTTCTGGAGCAGTCAATTTATTTTTTATTTTTGCTTACCTTTTAGTTTCCCTTTCCAGTTTTACTAAATGGTAACTTGGGGACCTATTTTGGAATTTCATGTTCCTGTCCACGGTGATAGCATCTGAAAATAATAATTAAAAATTGATATAGATAAACTCTCGGGTGGCTACAGGGTATGGTCACTATGAAACTGCTTTGGTAAAGGGAGTTGCACTGTCTTCTCTTCTCCTGAAGGATAATGTTTTTCACAGGAGAAATTTCTGAACATAAATAGTGTGTTAGAAACATATAAAAACAGTGAGTCCAAGACAGTTGATGCAGACTGTAGTCCAGTGGACCCAGGCTCAGAGATGTGATTATCTGATTGAGAATGTCAGGACATAATCACAGATTTTGGGTGAAGGCAGAATAAGGCTCATGACATACAGCTTATTAACCGCAGCACTGTGGATAAAATGTCTAGACTATGCAGAACAGAAACAGGATGGTCCTGACATAGTCAAAGCCACAAACAAAGCCTTCAGATTGTGTTGATTAGGATTTCTGTTGACATAATCATACAGGACAGACAGTGGTACACTCTACTCAGACTTCAGGGTATATGCGTGTCAGGCCATTTTATTTGTTTGTCTTTTTTTTTTCTATATTAATAATTATTTCTGCTCTGAGAAAGACCCTTCCTTTCTAATAACTTTTGAAGGAAAAAAACTCACATCAGGTATGTGAAGAACTTTAACATTCATGAGGAATGTAGTTCACGAAAGTTTCTTTATCAAAATTTGAAAAATGTTGCAGATAACAGATTTACATTTGAAAAGGAGTGGCTTGTAGGGAAGATGATTTAGTTGAGGCCAAAAACCCCATCAGCCTTCTTCACTTGGGAATGCATTGAATCCAATGTGTAGTCACTCTTTGTTTCATGCCACAGGCAATTTCCTCTGCCATTTTAACTCCAGAAAACATTTTTAAGTCTTTAACAGCAGACATGAAAACAATATGAAATTGAAAAATAATTTTATGTTAAACTTCCTGGAATTGGAACTATAAATCTGCCACTGATCCTGGTGGCTTGGGCTCTACGGTCTGCTTACCACTTAAAGTATTTATTGTGATATTGTTATCGCTGCCTTGCCCTGTGTGTAGTTACACAAAAGTCCTTTTGAAGCTCTGCCATGGAGCTTGGGCTCAGTAACAAATGAGTGAGGTTTTGCCATTTGTGTGCCAATATGACAGACACAATGGCATGCCTGCTTCTGTAGCCACTAGATCTGAAGACTTCCTCAGTCTGTGAATTGCTATTTTCCCTCAGAACACATGCTTTATTCATACACCTCTTACTTTACCCCCTGTCTATTTCTTCAGGAATCCTCTTAGCAATGTGCTCAGTTTCATCCCATTCCTCTTCTTTGTCTGCATTAATACCCCTCAGTATGCACTCTTTTTCATTTTATCTTACCTTCAAATACAGTTTTAATGTAATTTTCATATTTCATTGCTTCTTTATAATGGCAACTTAGCTCGTATAAGCTGGGGTGAAGTAATTGGACACCCTGGATAACAGTAACATGTTTTTCAAGTTAGGTGACTCTCTAGGTCCATTTCCTTTTAATTCCTGTTTCATCTGTTGACATCATAGTATCTCATCATTGAAGCATAAGAACCTCCAATGGCGACAACGAGAAGAAAGAAGAAATAGAAGTGTTTGTTCTGTCCACTTTGCTTTCTGGTGTTCTTGTTCCTTTCATTAAAAGTACCTGAAGTCCCAAAGGTTCTGTGTGTTTTGCCTCGTACAACTACAGAGACCCTAAACTCATTTTCTGTTTGTTTATGGTTGGTTGGTTGCAGTGGTGGTAGGGGGTTGTTTGTTTTGGTTTAGGCATTTTTTAGGTTTGGGAACATTGAAACAGCTGAGGAAATAAGTAAGGAAAGAGGAGTGACACAGAAAGCCTTGCATTTAGGGACACATTTGGTCCTAAGGCTGTTAAATCCCAAAAACCTCTTTTAATGTCTTTGCATAGAGAGAGATGAGTTTGTCGAGCATGGAAATACAACAGCAGCTTTTTCCTTACTGTTTCCTTACATACTCTTCATCCATTGTGCAGTTAAAATAGCTTCTTACCTTCACAAGTCTCAAAATCTTTTATCACTGTTTACCTAAGATTATGCATCTGGAAGAAATCCTTAGATATTTTGCAAAATGTGTCCTCTTCTCTAAAATTTTACTTAAATGGACCACTCTGACCCTCATATCACAGCATTCTTATAGGTCAGGAATCAACAAATTACCTTAATAATGGAATTAAATTATCAGTATTTGACTCAATCCCTACGTAGTCAATGGGACATAAGTACACACTTAAAGTTAAGGACATACTCAAAAGCTTTGCTAAATCAGGGACACAGTTAACGATATTATTTTGTTCTTACTGTTTAAAAACAACTCCTTTTCATAAATCGTGTACCAATATTCTTTTTTTAGTGACTGGAATACCAGAGAAAAAAAAAAATTTTTTTTTCTTTTTTTTTTCCTGTGCACTTTTTTTTGTACGTAGAATGCTGTTTTTGTAACTGAAGAGATGCATCACGATGGAAACATTGATCCTACTTAATTTCCCTTCAGGTTCAATACAAAACTTTGTTCTTTAAATGAATATCTCCTTTGAGCTGAGAAATAGTATGTTCATTGATATTATACTACCATTGCTCTTGCAGTCACTACTGTGTTTATCAGGTCCTTGGCCTTGAGACAACTCTATAGATGAGAAGGAGTTATAACTTTAACATTTGAGCAACTTATCCCATAAATGGCTATTTCCTGCAGCATCATGATCTTGGAGTAGGGAATAGTCTCACAATTCATAAACAATAATATACGTCTCACATTAAACACACGTCCAAGCATCATGACCTGTGGGTATTCGGATACATGTCTTTTATTGCTGTTGTTGTTGTTGTTGTTTTCTTTTCTTTTCAGAAAGACAATCACTATACTCAAAATGCATAATTAAAAAATAATAATAATGTAACTCTTCTGCCAGAACTTGACTGGCAAGAAGATCTGGGTTCTAATGTGAAGAAATCATTATTAACACACTCATTAGAGTCTCCACACAAAAACATGAGAAAACTAAAATAAGATTTCTGCTGCTCAGTGACCTAGTTTTCCCCAGTCTCAAGGATTAATTAGTTTAAGAAACAGTATTTGTATTTAATGGAGAAAACTAACCACCAACAAGACAAATAAGCAAGGCAACATGTTATAATTCATAAATATTTTTCAGTCTTTCTCTCTGGCGAAGCAACTATTAGGCAATTCTGTAGCTTTCCATTTTTCCACTACACAGGAGGTCTGCAGGGATCTTCTTGGAACAATCCTGTGGGAGACAGTCATGGATAAAAGAAGGGTCCAGGAGAGTTGATTGATTTTTATGGATCACTTCCTCCAAGGTCAAGAATAATACATCATGATTTACAGGAAGGGAAGCAAAGTCAGCAGCATGCAGATGGAGGAGGACATCCTGACAAAAGTCTAATATAAAAAAGAACCATACAAGAGATGGAAGTGGAGAAAAGTCATCCAAGAAGAAAATCTGAAGCATTGACCGATCATACAAGGGTGGTGTCAGTAAAGGCAAAGCCCAGGTGGAGTCTCACTGGAGAAAGATGTGGAGAGTGACAAGAAAGATTTCTACAGGTATACTATCAATAAAAGAAGACTAAGGAAAGTGTGGAACTAATACTGATGGGACAGGATACCAATAACAAAGGTCAAGGAATTAAGTGACTTCTCTGCCCATCCTTTACTGATAAGAAAGATGTTCAGGAATCCCAAGCCACTGAGAGCAAAAGAAAATTATGAACTAAGGAAAAGCTACCCTTGATGGAGGAAGATCAGGTCAGGAAACATTTAAACAAACTAGACATACAGTAGTCCATGGTATGTTACAGAACACACTCATAGATACTGAGGCAGCTCACTGATGTCTGTGAGATGCCACTCTTGACCATATTTGAAAGCCTGTGTCAGGTAGGAGAGATTTATGGAAGAAAGGAAATGTCAATCCTGTCTTTAAAAAGTATAAAAAGAAGGATCCAGGCTGGTCAGCCTCACTTCAGTTCCCGGGAACATAATGGGGTGAATAATTCTGGAAACCACTTTCAAACACATAAAGGACAAAAAGGTGATTGGGAGTAATCAGCAAGGATGTATGATAGGGAAATCATGCCAATACGGGGGACAATGCCATTTAACCTTGTCATTAATGACTAAGATAGTGGGGTAGGATGCACCTGCAGTGGATTTGCAGACAGTAGAAAGCTGGCAGGAGTAGACAATGCACTAGGCAGTTGTGCCAACATTCAGAGGGACCTTGGCAGGTTAGAGAAATGGGTTGATGGGAGCCTTATGAAGTTCAACAACGGGAACTGTAGGGTTCTGCACCTGGGAATACATATGCAGATATCTTCATACCACTAGTAGAATTGTAAGTGTTATAGGGAGCTTTCTGGAGGGGCTGTAGTTTTGCAGGGGACTTGAACTTTAGCATTAAGAAGGGAAACTGAGACTTCAGTTGCTAAGTTGGTTTTCCCAAACACCTGTGTCCCATTTGTGAAAGTAGCAGCTTTTAGATAGGATTACAAATGAAGTAAAGAGAGAAGGATTTGCTGCTTCAGGGTTTTATGTAACAGAATTCTCCATATCAGTTGATTTGTACTAAATCTTGTAGCTTTATCATTGACTTTAAATTAGCCAGCTGTTGTTTCCTGCTGAACACTACCAGAAAGTGGCTGATTGCTTAGTAAATCCAGATTTTCTCTGAATAGGTTTAAAGAGATGAAGACATTCACTTGCAAAGTTGCCTGTATATTTGACAAGTAATTGGCAGAACTTATTAATTGAGCAATGCTATTTTTCCTATTGCAGGAAGAAACAAACTTGTCTATGTCTGGCTGTGCTGCAACTCTCTTGCACCATTTCTTTGTTACTCTAAACAGGGAATGAATAAAGGTGGCACAGATTTCTAATTGCTCTGGACAAAACCAGAATGATAAAACACTGAAGTACTTCATAGAAACAGAGAGACACTGTTTCAAGGGCTAACTTTCCGATATACATGTATGTGTGTGTGTGTGTCTATAAATTATATAGCGGAAAGCCTACTAAGAGCATCTAGAAATGTTATAACTTGCAGTGAGACTTTAATACCATTGAAACTAGTGGTGGAATTTCTATTGGTTTCTGTGCTGCCATAATGTCATTTGTAGACAGGGAGAAGAAAAAGTACAAATGTCCTTCTCATTTGCTCATAAGGATCAATATGCAAAAAGACATTTAAAGGCATGAAAAAATTAATTAATATTTTCTGTCTCCTTGGCATTTCATGAACCAAGATAGATCCCTTCCCTCCCCAAGCATTTTATTGATTTTTCCTAGTCTTAGTAAATCTTAAACTAGTACAGTTAATTGTATAAGAGTGTAATAAGCCTTGGGCTACATCCAGAAAAAGATGTTAATAAACAGAACTGCATGTTATATTGTGGAATCATAGAATCATTCTAACTAAGCCCTTTTTATCATAGTAGATACGATAAAAAGGGCTTAGTTAGAATCTGGGCACCTACTTCCAAAGCAGTGGACCAAAGAGCCATATGTACAGCTGGTCTTTTCTCCTCATCATTCACACTTCTCTTGTGCAGATGTTATTTTGGTTTTCATTATTTTAGACTATAAATTCCCAAACTAGTTTTCTGAGCTATAGTCTGGAGGTTGTTCAGCTAGCTGTCTGAGCTTCCTCCTGGAGGCACTTTCTTCTAAATTAAGATGGTTATTGTAGAATTAATTGTTTTCCAGACTGTTTTTGGTGGTGGTGGTAGCGTTTGACTGTCTTTTATTGGCTTTTGAGACAGCTGAGTAGCTCAGACTTAAAAATAGAGGTGATGAAAGGCAATCCGGATACCAAAGTCCATTTCTATATCTAGTCACTGTCAACAATTCTTAGAGTGAATTTCTACTGTTGTTCTGAAAATTTAGAAAATATTTAAAAAAAAAAAAAACACCAAAAAAGCCCCCCCCAAAACAAATAAAAATGGAAGTGATAATTCAAGTTTAGAAGCATTTTATATCATGTCCATAAGAAAACTTCATCAACAGTTACAGTTTCCATGTTCTAAACTGAAATTTGCTTTGTCTTACTACAACCTCGTTATTTCTCGAGTCTCTCTCCACCATTACTCACCAGCAAATTCATTGTAATATATTCCCAATCCTCCTTTCTGATCATTACTCAATATCTATGATTCTGTCCCCTTCATATCTCTCTTTGTAATTTTTTCTTCATCTATCTATATTGCAAACAATACCGTGTCTATGATACTAATTTACAGATTAACTTTACCAAAAAGCTTTGTTTATGAAGTTTTAAGGAAGTAGATTTCTGATGCCTGCTGTCCTTTGGCTCTGTGTTTTGTGTTTGTGTTATCCTCTGTCTAATAAATTGTCCATTATAGCTGATGCTTTTCCTGTACCTGGCGCGGATTGTCTGATGTGTTCCAGTTGTATTGTTGACCAAAATCTCTGGACACTTCCCCAGTAGGATCACTATTTCACATCACTCTTCTTTATTTATTTACTGTTTTCATGAAACTTCTTTGTCCTTAATATCTTTGAGACCCTTTCCCTCTCTCACAGATGGTTGAAAATGAAAATTAAGTTCCAAAGATATTTAGAGAGAGGACAAGGGAATGACAGACAGATAACACACATGCTGATTATATAGGTTTCATTTTTCTAGGAAATAGGTTTAAAAATATGATTGTTTTGAAAATAAAAAAATTAAAATCAAAATATCACAACATAAACCTAAATTAATACTGTCAAATGAGCAAGGCTCTTTAGAAAATATAAGAATAAATTTTTTTAGCTATGTGGTAGTAGTAGTGAATTACCGCACCTTAAAGATACAGAAGAAAAAGAATAATATGGAAGAGGCAGCAGCACTGGCAAAGCCAATCATGAAACTATATTTAATGAGAATTATTACATACTGTAAGTTATGTTTTCGCAGGGGTGCCTACACAGATCTCATGGTACCTATAACTACAATCTATGATCTGTTAATCCTTCTATTTTTAGCACTCTGTAGTCCCACCATTCCTTCTAAGGGTGCCTAATGATGCCTCTTGCTGGCTGCTGGCTTTGATGTGTAATCCATTTGTTAAGCAGCTTTGACATTTGCCTATTCTGTAATGTAATAGGTTACTTTGCTGTGGGATGTTTTCAGCTTTCCACCTTTATGAGATCTGTATTTTGCCCAACAAACTGCAATCAACGACTTTATTACATGCCATTTCATCTGGTGTGTGCCACATTCAGCTGGGCTGGAGCTTGTTTAGCCTCATTGCTCTATTTGGGATTCACTCCTCCCACTTCACCCCTTCTCACTTTAATAGTCATATTTATTGTTATATTTATGTCTCATGGAGGTTTTTGATGCACTTCAGGAGGAGGTGATGCTACTTTTAGCACAGTATTTATCTGGTAGCTTGTCTAGACCCCAATGTTAGGTGAAATTTTCCCCATACTGAGGGTTGTTCTACATTTGCAAAGGCAGAGGCTGGTTTAGGTGGTGAGAGGCTGCCTTTGCCACACTGCTTATCTCTGATCCGGATTTCTGGTTTTCTTGTGCTGATTGGATTTTCTGCAGTATGTTTATGTCGTGGTTTAGCCTCAGACGGCAACAAAGGACCACGTGGCAGCCACGCGCACTCAGCAGGGCGC
>JAOQGH010000012.1:146450668-146461617 GCA_025769975.1 Gallinago jamesoni
CATGGGATGGAATACCTGTGTCCCTGCTAGGTCCTGGGAAGAAATTAACCCTTTCTCCACCAGACCCAGTACAGTTTATTTGTTCTGTGGCTTATAAATAAGTCATGTTTTCTTAAGTATGGATGACAAGCTTTTGCCAAGGCCTGATTTTGCTCTTAAGTGGATCAAATCAAAGTTGCTTTGCAAGTGATAATGCTGCTTGAAAAATGAGCAAAGCATACCTAAGAAATATCTTCCACCTTAATGTCCACGTAGAACAGATACTCAAGGGTGCAGCTTCATGTATTGGGGACTGTATGAGATCAGCTGTAATGCAGAAACCTTCCACTTGGGGATTGTGAGAAATGATGTGCTGAATGGCTCATTGCCAGGAGCTGTGCATAAATATTGGTTATTCAGGTCAATAGTATCTGCTGATGTTATTTTAGAGGGCACGGTGAATCTGTGAGGGTAGAGGATAAGAAGAAATTTAGAGCTGATTAAAAGAAATGTCTGACTAGCCTACGAAATTCATGATCACAAGAGAACAAAGAAAGTGTTTGCAATTAAATTTAAAGGAGACTACTCTGTCAGAAAAGAGACTGACCCAAAATCTGGGATATGTGCCCCTCTCCAGAATGTAGATAGAATAGACTTCTTAACTATTATTTGGTGTATTTTTTTTCCAGCTTTCCAAGAGTAGGACACATTCCTATCTGCTTTCCAAAATCCTTTTGGCACAACTTCTAAGAATTTCTTCTAGGTTTGCATTTAAATTCATGTTTCCAACCAATGTATCTTTCTCTCTCTTTCTTGTATCCTTATTGTATAAACACTGAATCTTCCACAACCCTCAGATTCAACAAAGACATATTATGCACAAAAAATGTAATTAAATTAATGCTCTCAGAATATCCACACTGAACAAAATCTAGTGACAAGTGCTTGAAGAATGGCGTTGGGACAGTTTATAAGATTGGTGGATTGCAGCACAATTCTCCAGGTCAAAAGTCTTTTAAAGGGCCATAAATGTCCCCCTGCTGTCTGTTTTGAAAAGAGCACTTTCCGTGTGCTGAAAGGATAACCAGGAGGGTGTTGCCATAAATGTGGAGACACGACAGGACCTACAATCAGTCCTTCAAAGAAGTGTAAAGTGAATGGCAACTGCTCCTGTTGTCATGTATTCTCACAAACGGCTGTCTAGTAGATGTTGCCAGGCAGATAAGGGTTCAATAAAAGATGGTCAAACCTCTAATTCCTCAATGCTCTATTTTGATATTTCGGTGTATTTGAGTCAACACAATCAAGATTACATATTTTTTTGACTAATAAAATATATATACACATACATTTCCACTAAGGAAAAAATACGTACAATACTATGGGCTTTTATTGATTAGTTTGACACATCAGTCCAAAGGAAGAAAAAAAAATTGTCTTTTGTTTTCTACTTGTCATGTTTTTGTTGATGTGGGTTGAAATATTTATTACTTCTGGTTTATGCAGTAAATAATTGATATCATTACACCATAAGCTTTAAATTTCTGTTCTATTGCAATACACTTTTTTTCAGCCCAAAACTTGTTTTGATAGTTTACTTTTCTCTACTTTTTTATTTTAAGAATCTCAGCATTTTCATTTCAGATGATAAAGAATGATAAATGAATGCGATTTACCAAGATAGTTGGGAATATTTGGAAGGAAAAATCAGTAGCTGATTTACTTTAAATATGAGTCATGTTTTTTGTTATATTTCTTGAGTCTGTATCTCAAAGGTAGCTCTTATAACACCTGAAGAATAATTTGATCTAATAAGTTATTTTTCTTCCAGAAGTTGTTTTATCTTCTCCTTCTCCTTCTCCTTCTCCTTCTCCTTCTCCTTCTCCTTCTCCTTCTCCTTCTCCTTCTCCTTCTCCTTCTTCCTTCATGACAAACAACGGAGGAGATGACTCACATATTGTGTGTCATACATTGCTTCTTATTCTCTTTGATAGAGAAAGGAAATATCTACTGCTTAAACATAAAAACTGTGTAAAGGTAAATTAGACTGAAAGGAACAAATTAAGTGACTATGTCACAACTCTCAGTGACTGGTTGGGTCACAGCCCATACAAACCCATACATTCCACTAGCATATAGTGCATGTGATGTCAAATTGGAAACAAAATACACCATGCCTTTTTAGACAGGCAATACAGCAGACAAAAAAACACTTCTTTAGGAATAAGGTTCAGATGTTGAGACTTCAGGAAAGGTAGATGAGATGGTTTAAAATGTTGCAATCACTCTTGGGTTGGCTGTTAGTTTCTAGAGGGAGCCCATGTGTCTCTGAAAAGATGGCAATTGTACTGCAAGCTCTGAAAAGGAAAATGGAGTTAAAAACTGCCAAGAAACTTGAAAAAGTAAGAGAAGAACGCAGCACAGAAATTAAAAAAAAATATCATATAAAGAAATACAAGATACCATATGCTGATGCCATTCCTGACCCATTTTTGTCCAGCTTACTCTTAAAAATTATCATTACACAAGAGTATCTCAGTGCTTCACCATTTCCACCATTTCCACCTTTCACCAGTTTTCCAATGCCCAATGTTTGTCCTCCTAACCAGAGCAGACATGGCCAAGAGCTATGACTTTTATATTACCTCTTATATTCCAGGTGTGTTTATGTCTACTGTTAGTCTTTGTTCTTCTAAACTAAGCAGTCATGATTTCTGTAATCTTTCTTCACATTTCTTATCCTCAAGACCTCTGATTATTCTTGTTGCTCACCTCAGACCATTGTCCAACACTCCCACATCTTTTCTGAATTATTTTGCCCAAAGTAGAATACATAAGTGAAAGCTCATCATGTGAATTTTATTTTACAAATAAATAAGTGGCTATCAAAGCTCCATAAAAATGAACAGTGTTAAGTTTAGTTACCCACACAGGTTTCTAGAACCAGCTTGACCAATCTAACTTAGTCATGAAGAGATCAGATTATTTCAAATAGAAACTCCCAGCACTACCCTAAGAACAAATCTTTGCCTAATGTAAATTAGCATAGTGCCATTAAGCCAATTTATTCAGTGAAACAGTTTTGATTTATAGCAGTTGAATAGCTTGCTCACAACTTTTTTGGCATCATTAATCCTCGCAATTGTTTGGGAAATGTACATAGGCCACCTGAACTAAGTCCCAGATGAAAAAAGGGCAGAGTATTCAAAATGACAGGGATACTACCTTTATTATGGCAGTGTCCCTCAAACCATTCAAAGAAATTCTGTGTGTCAGAAATTCCGTGTGTCAGAAATTCCATTATGAACTCCAGTTTCTGGGTTTAATACCATGGCTATTTCAAATTGCCTGGGTTTGAAACCTGAAATATATGTGTCAGTCCATATGAAACTTTCTTTAATTTAAGAAATTATTTAAAACAGTCTTTGAAGAGTGCAGGGCACTCTTCCTGTTTGCTTAAAGTGGGCTTAAGACTTTCTTCTTGTCATATCCTAGATCAATAATAGTGTTTGCTGTCATGTAAACTATAGAGGAAGTGAGACCTTCATCCCTTTCAAGTCTTTACATTCTCTTCCAGTTAGTGGCACTGCAAAAAAGACAAAGGGCAATAATAATATGTTTGATGGTGTTCAGAGAGTTAATAACTGCTGCACTTTTGTGCATCATTATTGTAACATCTGAGCAGCACAGACTTTAACATCTTCAGATGTAGAAACCTTGGTGTTTGGAGATCTTCAAGAATCTACGCAGTCATCCAGTGAGTTCCTCATCACAGAGCAGCAATTCGGAGATTTTTTTGACACATGGGTGCATCCAACCTAAGGCATCCAAGGCTATATTTCTATAATACTGGAATCAGGGAGTAAAGTGTAGTTGATGGAGACCAAACAATGTAGAATGACATATGTCTGTACATGTCTTGAATATTCCTACCAATAAAAATAATTAGTTCACTCAACCTGAACTATTGTATGCACAGCGTAGGTCAAAATGAGTGAAATGGGTTCCTTTTGGGATAAAGATCTTACTTTCTGTTGTGAAAACTGATGGCAATCTATGATAGTTGGCAGAAGCTATGTGGTTTTACACAAGATAGATTACTGTCCCCAAACATTAACATTTACTAGTATTTATTATTTGTGGCTATTTGTATTTATTATTTATCTCTGTTTTATCCAAGTGTTTCCTGTGCGTTTTCCTAGACAAGGCCACAGTGCTTGATCCTTGCTCTAAGGAACTTACAAACTGATCTGTAATTACTAAGAAGTCTGGAAATTACTAATTTTGTGCAAGAGGCACTGTATAGGTCCCCAAAGATCTTCATGAAAGAGGCAACAGAAATTGGAAAATTACTAATCCTGAACCATCATGTATTTAATTCCTTAAGTGAAGTTATGTGTGCCTCTGTGTGTGTGTGTGTTGCAAAAAGATAAAATGATTTCTCTATACATTTGGCAATTAACTCTTCTATGGAGTTTTTTTTTTTTTCCAGCTAGAGCAGATCTTACCTGTCATTTGGAAAAGTTATGCATGCTGTGATTGATAGCATACCCATCAGCAATACACAACCATCTCCCCTATTTAAGCTTCAGAAAACAAAGTGAGAGAAGCAGAGAAATGTTTGGCTCCACACAGATACCTCACTCTGATACCCTAACTAAGGAATAATGGATCTGTGTTCTTATCTTACTGGCATCAGAGTGAAGTTCATGACACAGTTAGGTTTGCAAATATCACTTGAGATTCCCATGACATTTCACAGACTATATTACAGGGTGGAAAAAAAGCAGGACTCAACTTTCTAAAATCAGCCTAGCCCTTTTGAGGAGGTTCTGGTTAAAGGGATGCAGAATCTGTGGTCTTGTTTCAATCTTCATTAAGTCACCAGTTTGTGATAGAAGTAAACATGCATGGGGTTAAAAACATTAATTTTTGCAACAGAGGGAAAATTCGCATTCCCAGTCTATTGGTGAACTCTTCAAACAAATGCAGGATTAAGCTGAAGTATGAGAATAAAACTGTAGCAATATAGTCAACCACAGGCAGTCTGAATTTACTAAATTATATTTTATGACAATTGATAATTCTATAATTTGTAGAGATGGGGTTTCATTGTATTTCCACTGTTCAAATATATAAATACAAAAGACTACTCATTGTCACATAGAATGTCATTAGAGAAGACTAAGAAAACAGTAATTTATTTGGGCCTGAATGAGAACAAAGGAAATCATTCGGTGTGAGTTAACTCTGTTTTGTTTAATAATGAGGTCACATACTGCATTGTCTCTCTTTTTCTCTTCTTTCTTGCTATTTTTGTTTTCTTTCTCACTGCTCACATAATAAATACAAAGACGTGTAAATTGAGCCAAAGTCTTGATTACCATGGGTAGAATATAGTAAACAAAGTTGTGAGACAATGTAAAACAAAGGCACGAAATACACTGTGACACAGAAAACACATCACAGATGTAGATTTCTTCAAACAAAATGTTAAAAGTTGACAGAAATCAATTTTACTTGGATTCCTCCACAATAAGAATGTTTAAATATAGTCAACTAGGTGTTAGTAATATTGCAATTTGGGAAGTGATAACATGGTATGAGACTGAACACAAGCAAGGTGGGAACTGATGATTAGAGAAACATTAAGCAAATTACAGGAATCTCCCTTGGTTTATAACAGGAAGCTTGGCCAGTAAATTCATGAGCAAATTACTCATCCCCTATGCAATGTGCATCAATTTGTTACTTTGTTTTATTTAATATGACAATAAATTAACGTATCTCAAATAACTGGAACAGTATAGGCTTTCACTTATTACTGCTTGTCCATATAAAATTGCTAGCTTAATAAATGGATCAAGTTTTATGTCCATTCTATAAATAAGGAACTTGAGCACAGAAAGCTGAGATATGACCTTATACTGCTGCCAAAGGCCCAACAGAACCTTAAGTAGTTATATTTAATCTAATTTTGGTCTAACAGATAATAAACTGTTGCTTTGGTTTTTTTTTTTTTTCCTGTTTACATAGCTTTTGACTGCAACATAAACAAGTTGTTTGTGATTTATGGCAGAAGATTCCCATAAAACTTCAATCGTCTAAAAATCAGGTGTTTATTGTAAGCTTATTATCAATGATGAGGGAGACTAGTACATCCAAAATGCTAGTCAGCTCAATCTAAATCATCCTAATCTTGTACTTGAGCAACAGAGTCACCTATCATTTGCATGCCTTAAATTAGTTGTCTCCCTTCCCCTAGGAATTTAACCTATATTTTCTAAGTACCTGCCTGAGTAAACTGTGTTTGTTTCCCACGACAAGCTCTCCAACACACCGTCATTCTCCATATTACTTATGGATGCTTCAGGGCTGAATGAAATTTGGGGGAGGAGAGTTTTTCTACAGTGCTGCTGTGGCTTCCCCGTTGCATTAACAGGGCACGTCTCAGGTGGCCCCAGCAAAGGGGCTTTCAAGCCTTTGGTTCCTGACCTTTCCCCATTAAAATGGCCTCTGCAGCTTCCAGCGAGGTGAAGGGAAAACTGTTTCGTGTGGTGTAAAGTGTGAATTAAATAATGCAATACACCAAAATGCCTGCCCCTTGACCTCTCCATCTTCGGTGCCCTGATGCCATTGCATGAATCTTAAATGCACACAATTTCATGCCCAGCTCAATTGCAGTCTTCTCATATATGAAGTACAAGCAAATAGTCTAATGATTTATTTTGATTTGATACTACATTCATGAAATATTACAAACTATGTTATTGCTTTCCTCTGCAGCTCAGTTCCTGTTGTTTATTTACATAAACCACCATCAAAGTGTGTCAGGGAAAGTCAGGCTGACTCTTATGGGAGTCTAGACAACCAATTGGGATTCAGACACCTGCTTGTATTTGCTTAAAGTTAGGTGAAATAAACTGCATTTTAGGGCTTTATTCTGTTGCCAAAAGGCACATGTCTAGTGCCCTGGAGCACTTGGAATACCAGTCACAGGACTGCCTGAAATATTTCTGTTGGTGCATATGATACAGGACCTTCTGTAGTGGCAGCCAGAGACAAGGAGGGACATTTTGAACTTCTGCATCTAAATCTGGGCAATCCTAATCCTTGTATTCAGCAAGTTATGGGGATGACTTCTATGACCAAATATTATTATTTACTTTAAGATATTGTGACTTATATCGCAAACATTGTCTTTATTGAGCAGCCGATAAAGACTAACTCCTCTGAGTACCACGGAAGTCAAGAAGGAATTGCAGACAACTACATTTAGTCACTCAAATGAATCCCATCTCAGCAATTTAGACATCAAACTTTCAGATACGAGAAAGAATACTCTTTCCTCAAAAGGCAAGAGCCAAATATGCAAAGCACGTTGTCAAAAAGAGAAATATGCCAATGAGCGTGGTGTTCTGAGGGTATAGCTGTTATTTCTTTTTAATTCTCTGTCCCATTTCCTTCAAATGTCAGTTGAATTTCACTGAGTCGCAAATGTGTCTAAGCATTTCCATTCCTATGCAGGCACAACATTCCCTGTTAGAGTTGTGAGTAAAGAAAACCAACTGTGCAATACGAGATTTGGTGCCTAAATGCTGTTCAGTCTAACAGTCTGTTCTTTACAGAGGCTGCCCCTTTCCTTGAAAGTATTCATTCACCTTTCTCTTTACAGTTTCCTAGTGAAAAACACATGGATCAAACAAAAGATTAATGGAATCCTCTCAGTGGACTTCAACGGGAAGGGTGAAGGATATGGATGGGGTGAAGGATAGATACTGGACACTTCCTGAACAGAGTTTGAGTGAAGGCTTTGGCGTGTAACTCTGGATTATCGCTTGCTTAAAGGCTGATCTCTTTCAGAAGATAAAAGTAAAAGCACCTATAGCACAGTGCTTTTGTATTTAGAGTGGCCTAAAGAAGGCAGAGAGTTGTTCCATGCTTATGTCCTGTTTCTGTAGGAATTCATGTACATGTGGACAGGAGTTTCACTGTGCGTGGGAAGCAAACATCCAGCTTGCAAACCAGAGCAGTCAGGCAGATGTTAACACAGGGCAGCCACAGTCCCTGAGAGTGGAGTGCTGCAGCTGTAAAAGCCAAAAAACAGGGGCTCACTGAGTGTGGAAACTGGACACATCTTCTATATTTAAAAGTCACAGTATTTATATTGTAACAAAGAAATTTAGTGTATTCATTAGAAAGTTTGTGATGCAGTTACCAGAGGGAGACAGAGACACTATATGAACATGAGTTATGTGCATATATATATAGACATATATAAAATGTGTCCATGTATATATAGATATACTCTGTTCATTTTCTAAATATCTGTTTTTCAGACAACAAAATTAAGCTCCTGATTAGCAAATCTGACAACAATTCTTCCATATACTTTCTAGAGGCTGTCTCTAACCAGGATTGCATTTTAAATAATAAGCAGTAACTTTCCACTCTACTGGCTAAGCATATTAATTTTTACAGAATCTATTTTAAACAAGCGAGTATGTGTAATTCACACTTTTTTTAATAGTTGAGGATTTTCTCTAAGAAGTGTTATGTAAAGATTGCTCTGTGACAGATCATCTGTGTTTATGGTATAAATTAATGTGTGTTGAGTTAGCTATTCTAATTATACACCTTTGAAAGACAAAATTGTGAAAGATAAATTGGACATATTATATGAAATGGGTTTTAATGCTTGATCCAGTTGTATATTGCTGGAAATCCAAATTTTTACACTTATTATTTTCAAAAAGAACTTTTTGGAATAGAAGGCAGGGATTTGGTGTGTTGATAAAAGTTGTGTCTGCTTTTAAAAATAGTTTAAAGTACTCATCTGTAATTGCATAGATGTCATAAATTTTCTACCATTTGATAAATGATACTGATACTGCTGCTGAGAGAAGAATCTTGATTATGTTGATTAACTTTTCCAAGGCACTATGGGCCATATGCCATTACACTGAACTGTAATTTAATTTGAGAGTAAGTCCATTGATTTTATTGTGACTGCTCAAAAACTAAAGTAATGTGCTGTATGAGTTGCACTCCACTGTTGGTTGATTATTTAGATGTTACTATAATCTAGGAGTATGACTTTTGCTCCAGGCTGGGTATATAGCAGCTTAAAATCACAAATAGCTATTGAACATTTGAAGGAGTTTCTTGTACTTCCAGGATATGATCCAAAAGGCAAAAAATATAAAAGAAAAGAAGACTGTGATCTCATTTATCATCATGGGAGTTTTTGCATTTCATATCTTAAGGAAAGTTCAAAGCTTCTCTGTGTTCTACTTTTTGGCAAGAATAACCACATAATAAATTATGCTTTGGGTATCATCATGCTTTTGTTCTCACTGATGACCAGGTCTGCAGCAGAAACAACTCTGAGACCACAATCAATTCTGAAAACCAAGAGGGAAGCTGTCATTTTACTAATAGCTAGGTGTTTGGCCCAGCAAGCAAGGGCTTACAAGCTTAGCCCGAGCAGCACCTACAGGCTGATGCAAGATGAGCAAAACAGGTTTGGCACCACGTTTCTGTTGACTGGCTGCCCCAGTTTCATTAAAATCAAGAGAAGAAAAATAGAGTTGAAACACAAGTAGATTGTCCAAGTATTTTTTCTCTTTTCACACACTAAAACCTGTCTTTCCTTATAACCTGTCTTCCTTTCACTCTTCCCCAACCAAATCTGAAATGATAATGATTATTTGCCCTGTGGTATTTTCTGTTAGGAAAAAAAACCAAAAAAAATCCATTTTTAGTCATATATATTATTTTCTTCATTTTCACTAAAGTCTTTAGCAGTTAGATTTTTTGGAGTTTAAAAAATTTCTGTTATCCTGAAAATATCTTTTTACATCTATCAGACTGTACCTTTAAAGTGTCTGCTGGCAGAAAGGTGTAGACATCTTACTAAGATATTATTTTGTAAGAATAGCAGTGAAGGTGCTAAATGTTATATTGTAAAAGAGACGTCAAAGTGCCAATGTGATTAACCAGCGTAGCCCTTTTCAATGATTTTATAAGAAAATGCTAGAAAATGCTACATGCATTTTAAATCATTGCAAGATTTTCCAAAAATCTTAATAAAATTAGGTCACCTCCACAAAATGTGTATACGTCACAAAGCTGTAAATCTTAGCTCTAAAGCATCCTGTTTCCAAAAACTTTGGTCATTGGAACTGATCACTTGAACAATATGCTTTTCTTTAAATAGACTTTATTGAGGACTCAGCATATTTGTCACAGATGGCCCTAATGGACCTGAAGGAAAGAAAATGCAGACCACAGCATTTCAGAACTACTAACAGCTGAGGAAAACTTTAAACTGGAGTCCAAGCTTCAAATCCTGATTCCACTGAAGCTAGTGGCAAAATTCCTATTTGCATTAGGAAATCTGGAATTTTGACCCTAGTGTGAGTTGTCCCTAGAATAAAAAGACATTTTGATACCTATGTCTTAGATTTCTCTATATTTAAGGAAAAATCATTCAGAGGTCTGAAAGATTTAATTTGACTATTTGTTCTTTGTTCTCAGTAGTGTCCAAAACAAGGGATAGGTTCAAGACATTATATGAGAAATTTTGATGAGCTTGAGGGTATATCTGGACATCCACCCACTAGCTTTCCACAGGAGTCCTTTTTAGATTAGAGGGAACCATTTGTGTAGATGGAGAGGGGCATGTCAAGGATACCCTAAAATTCAGACAATGCTCAAGTTTATATTTCCCTAAGTCAGCCCATACTGTGGCTGACTAGTCTTATATTTGCTGTTGCACTAATACTACAGAAAAAATAAAAAATAAAAATATAAAGAAAGTGAAAAGAAAAAGAAAAAGAAAAAGAAAAAGAAAAAGAAAAAGAAAAAGAAAAAGAAAAAGAAAAAGAAAAGAAAAAAAAGAAAATGAAAAAAAAGAAAAAGAAAAAGAAAAATAAAAAGAAAAAGAAAAAGAAAAAGAAAAAGAAAAA
>JAOQGH010000012.1:146461717-146482592 GCA_025769975.1 Gallinago jamesoni
GAAAAAGAAAAAGAAAAAGAAAAAGAAAAAGAAAAAGAAAAAGAAAAAGAAAAAGAAAAAGAAAAAGAAAAAGAAGGAAATAGTCAAACCCAGACACCATCCTGTGAATCTCTTCAGTGATACGAAGCAAGCACTAAAGAATAGCAGCTTAATGTAAGCTGGCAAATCATACATACCTTCATATTATAATAAGACTAAAAGGCTACTATATTATATGGAAAATTCCAGCTCCTAACACAATTTAATAATACTGTTTTCACAGAATCACAGAATGATATGGGGCTGGAAGGGACCTCTGGAGATCATCTAGTCCAACCCTCTGCCAAAGCAGGTCCACCTCGAGCAGGTGCACAGGAATGTGTCCAGGTGTATTTTGAATGTCTCCAGAGACAGGGACTCCACCACCTCTCTGGGCAGCCTGTTCCAGTGCTCTGCCGCCCTCAAAGGAAAGTTTCTCCTCAGGTTTAGATGGAACTTCTTATGTTCAAGTTAGTGCCCATTACCTCTTGTCCTGAAGTCTATTTTTTAGTCCTAAATATTAGCTTCCATTTTTTAAAAAAATACATTTCTACTGTTCTGCTGTATATAATCAATGCAGCAACATCTACTGAGGATGTCACAAACATGTGTAGCTCACAGAGATGTGAAGTGCCCTAATTACTCTTAATAAGTTAACTTCTATAATATATGCTGCCCAAGAGGTACTGCCCACAGTATTTTCTCTGGGGATCTAGAAAATCAGGCTGCTATTGCTAAAGAAACATGATTTTTCTGAGATTGTCCTGAGGGTAAATTGTCTCTTATCTCAGATATTTCCAAGCTTAGAGACGGGATGGAAAAATTTGCAGAGAGGCAGGGCATAGACTTATGTTGCATAGACATGGATGTTGTCGTGGAAAAAGACCATGACTGAAAATGGTACACACCCTGCTTTGTGCCTTTACTTCAAGTACTTAATATTCTATTAATGAACTGCTAACATCAATATTCCTTTAGGATTATTTGCAAAGTAACATTTTAAATCTCTTATTAAATACAAGGATACTAGATATTTCCACAAGAGGAAAAAGTGATCCTTTTTTACAAAACAGCTCAAAAATTTTTATGCCTGTTTTGTGGGATATCATGTAAAAAATGCAGATTTACAAAAGGCCTATAATGCTCCAAATAAATTAATTGTTAGTAATCATAGAGTTCATTAATGGTATTTGCTATTAATGAGCATATACCCTTTTGTAACATAGATAATCAATATTTTATGTTCAAAATGCATGTTAACAGAGGTCAATAGCTGATCACTCTTAATTAGGTGTTGCTCATTAACTCATGGTCATGAACCGAAATTTTTAAACTATGTGTTTTCCCTGTTTTTGAATAATCACTGCTTCTAATAAGTGAAAATGGTGAACTGTGCTGCTACTGTATACAACTTTGTCTGTCTGTGTTTTGATAGCTGCAGCCAGGAATGATGTTGGAAAATGGGGGAAGCAGATACAAACAGTATAATACTGTGATGCAGGTTGGAGAAAAAGGAGATGAGCAAGCTGGCAAGCAAGATCGGATTTGAGGAAGACAGGGATATGAACAGCTTGTGCCTGGGACTATCCAAATGTTTTTATTTACTACTGAGAAAAGTTAAGCTGAGAAAAGCCAGTTCGAATTGCAGAGTTGGCATTACTTAAAGTGAACAGTGTGCTGATAGGAGGCTTTACTTGACTTTTTCCCCCCCCTGAAGCTTTTTAAGATGGCAGAAAACATACTGAAGACTAACAGATACATTTTTCTTGAAAGTCACAGGATATCCTCCTCTCCTCTCCCTGTATGAGACAGCATGTAAACAGGGATACTAAAATGTCCAAGGCAGTTTTTAAATTGTTAATTGTTCCACTCTGTCATTATGTCTCTATAACAAAAAAGCCATTTTTAAGTTGTTCTGTCTCCTGCACTGTATCATGACAATTCCCTAAAATAAAGCAAACCAACCAACCAACCAATGCAATGTGAAAAATTAAAATTAGAAATTTAAAGTGGTGGGTCATACTGTTACCTGGTAATCTCAGAAAAGAGAGAAGAGGAAAGAAAAATGTACTCTGTCTTGAGAAACCAGTTCACTCCAGGAGCTCCCTGATTGAATTAAAGAGCAGCTTCTTCCCATAACTGAGTGTTGCAAAAACATTGTCTGAATTTGGACAACAATCTCTGAAGGCTTGGTGTGTTTCTGATAGATATCTAAATAATAAAGTGAGCTAGAACTGCCCTCAGCTCATCTGACTTCATGTCATCCAGAATGGTTTCAGTCTTTTTTCAGTGTATGTACTTTGGTGAACAGTGACCTTGAGATTGTATGTGAGACTGGCACTCACATGGCCAAAGCTCTAATGCCATGTACTACAGGCAAGTTCAATTTCTACTCTGTGTTTTTTTGACCTTAGATCCTGTGTAAAATTCTTATAAATGTCTTCAAAGAGAGGGTGTCACTTTCCTTATTTTTTTCTTTAACATTATGAATAAATGAGCTTTTATTTCTTCCTTTCATCTGCTAGTCTTATTTTAGGATGTTTTAAAACTTACAAGGAAATATTGGGTAATGGGATAGAAAGTCATACATAAAGATTATAAAGATCAAACACCTCAGTCTGAGAATAAGAAAAATAAAACACTTTTTGGTTACCAGTCAAAAGTTATTTAGGACATTATGATCAAATATATATATATTTTAAATATATTAAATATGTCAGAAACAACTTACAAGGACAGAAATATAGACGTTTGTATTAAGAAAATATTTTTTTAAATTTGGCTAAAGATTTTTGAGGACTAAGTTTTCAAGAAAAAATATTTGAAAATAAAAAAGCTAATATATTTGTTAAAGACATTATTATGAAAGAAAAAATATTATAATTTTTGTTTAGGAGGTAGATTATACAGAGACGTTCATTTGGGGAGCCAACACATCAAATTCCATGACATCTGGGCTGTGATTCATGTGGAAATGAAAGTAAAGCAGGAAAGGAGAAATTCAGGAAAACCGATGCAGAGTAGTCATTGGGTTGCCATATTAGTATGTTTGGTACCTATATGCCACACCTTCAGACAGTTACTGTCTGAAAAATAGTAATTAAAATAAATACCCTTGAGAATTCAAGGGTATGGAAAGTTTATTCTGTGGTTAGGAAGCCGAATGGATGATAGCACAAAAATCCAATCTGGCAAAATATCTTGGGTCTCAATGACAGACTCTATATTACTGAGGAAAAGAGTAATCTTGTGGTTATAACCCAGGTCTAGGCAGCAGAAGATATGGGTATGGTGTTCAGGTCTGCAAAACGTCAGCAGTATTTTGTGTTGCTTTCCATTGTGCTTCCAAGACACCCCTCACTCTGGCACACCAGCTGTCACTTGCTGATAGTCTGACACTTTTTTTGCTTAATTAGGAGCTAAATGCTATGATACCAGATTTGCTATTGTATCTGTCTCACAGACCTAAACCTCACAAATAATGCAGTCCTCAAATGTGAGCTTTTTGAAACCGAGGTCATTTAAGAAAGCCACATTTTAAGGGGATTTTTTGTTGTTGTTCTATTCCCAATGAGAGGCTGTTGAAATGAAGCATGTTTGCTTCCAGAGAAATCCTACCAAAGCAGAATTACAGTACTGCTCACTTTTAAATTTCACAGCAAAGTAGCACTTAAGGCTTATTGCAGTGCATTAGATTTAAAACCAATTAAGTACAATGCTAAATCAGTGTAAACCACATTTCTGAATTTATCTACAACATAATGAATAACATCTGCATCTGCAAAGAAAAGATTTATACTGAGCAACAAAACAAAATGTGTTGACAATTTGAGCAGTTTTCATTCCCTTATGTCATATGTCTTCATTATTTGGTAAAGCTTTACTGTAATCCTTCATTGTTAGAGCAGTAAAAAGGGGAAAAACACCCAAATCGCAACACATTTAGGTGTTCATTTCCTCTTCTCAGCAAAGGTACATCTTATTTACCTCAGGAGCTTTTCTAATTTGAAATCTACTCGGGATTTGACAAGGATCACCTTTCTGATGGCGTGTTGGAGGATCAAGGATTATCTTCTGACCTCTGATGGACATTTCTAGTACTGCCCTCCCCAGAAAACTGACTTTCAGTAAAGCAAACCTGCTCCATTTATCTTCCTAGATGACAACAGGCAGAAATTATGACAAAGGGAGCCAAAAGGCTTCAATGCTCTTTAAGGGACCAAATGCCACTTTTGACAGAGCTGAGTTTCCTTACTAAGTCTGCCTGAAGTTTCATGTGTGACCTTTCACAAATAACTTACACACTGATCTCGACAGGGTTTGCACAAATCTGCTTTGCAGGGTTGACTCATAAAACTTGCCATTTTACAGTTCTCCACTCTTCAAAGAAAGTAGGAATAATAGTCTATTTTACTTTCTTGGTTTGTAAAGCTGTTAATTCTAATTACAGACATGTACAGAACTTGAATCAACAGAAAGGGGGCTCTGGTCTAGGGTTCTGAGCCCTGTGATGCAAGAGTAATCATTTCATGTTTATGGCTATTTATTGATAACTATTGATAAGTATATATTGATAATTATATACTATAATGCACAGCAAAACAGCAAAAGCTTCCACTGCTGCTTCCTTTCAGCTCTCTGGCAGCAACATATTTCTTTGGGTAAAAGAACAACCGTATTCCCATTTAATTTTCAATGTTTTTTTTTATGATGGAGAGAGCTGTTCTTAATGGTGATAGTTTCTGTGAGACAGAAGCTATTGTCCACAGAGAGGTCACTAGTAAGAAACTATTCATAAGGATACTTCTGTATTTTAGGGATTAGCCTTTAGTGTTCATACAGCAGAGCCATGAGTCCCAATCTCAAAGAGACCTTTGGTTAATAGTGTCCTTATTTATTTTTGAATTGGGTCCTGCTCCTGTTGTTATGGGACTGTAATCCTCTCCTGCTTCTAGAAAATGCGGTGCTCGCTGATTGTAATTGAGCTGCATGAAGGTTGACCAAAATTGATGTGAAATTTCATTGTAAATCTGAAGTTCTTCACCCCTGGTACATGTGGAGTTTCTATTCTTCAGAACTGGGATATATCTCAAACCACACAGTGGGAGCTTGCGTTGTCTTGGCATGAAGCAGAAGATGTAATGATAACAGCATGTTCATTTAGCAGTCTCTTCCTCCTGGATGACATTCTGTACCAAAAATGTATGACTGAAAAAAAATAAAAAAGCCACAGTATTATGATACATCTGAAACCTGGGTCGGGGTTCTGAATATGCAGGATCTTAGAGCTGGAGAGGCGGGGGGGAAGGGGGGGAAGGAAATGAGGAGATGGGACTGAAAATAGACAAAAAATTAGTGGAAATCAACAAAACTACAAATCCTACGGACTGAAGCAGTGGAAATGGAATTAAAATAATAGTGTGTTATCTACCATGTGGTAATTATGTCAGGAATCTTCTGCTCTACTTCCGAGTGATGGTGTATGGGGCTTTCAGCATAAGTTTGCAACACACAGTGCAGCACTGGTCAGGCACACCTTTGTTTTCTACAAACCACCCTACCGATAATGTTGGATGTTGCACAGAGCCCTGGAAGCTGCAGAATGTCCCATGTCACATTGTAGATGTAACAGTTAGGTCAGAGTCATCCTTCCTGTAACAAACCATTATGGACTAATAATCGACCAGGCTGAATGATAAAGCTGAATCTATACCAGTATACATCTGGTACTCACATGTACCAGGAGCTCACTGCTCTTAAGGAATTTATCCTGCAGATACTCACTGTTGAGTAAAATGAGGCAAGCAAGGTTTCAGAGTAAAGGCTAACATGTTTGTCTACCTGGGAAGTAACATGCCTCCAGAAATTTAATTTAACATTTTCCTCTGCTGGATAATATTCTGTCATAAATATTTTGACTGACGTGGCTGAAATGTGAACATGAATAACTTCAATCCCCATCTGTAGACTGATTTATCTACATCCAAAATATCTGCCCAAGACCACTGCCTGTGACAACAGATCTCCAAGATACCTGTGTCCTTCTGCAGCTGAAGCCAGGGGTCAGAAAGGGTGTTTCATGGCATCTGAAATGGCTATGAATGCCCATATTTTGGCACACGAATTCTGTCTACGGTGTCTTGACTGAGAACCGCCTCCCAAGGAAATGAAGAAAAAGAAGCCAATGAAACTCAGCAAGCTAAGAAGTAAAATTTGTCAATGAAACCTGATTTCCTCACGGGATGCTGGCATGCGAAGAAAAGCGGTCCCCCTTTTGAATAGACCATTTTATGTGTTAACCCTGCCATGCTGGTTTGTGCTTTTGCTGTGAAATCTTGTTTGGAAAGCACCCGATGGGGTTCTAATAGCTTTCATGAAAAGATGTACACTCTGTGCTTATCCTCTGCAAATATGCACTCAGGCCATTGGCCAAAAAAAAGCTTTTTTCTTCTGCACCCAAGAGGGTCTCCTGTGGCCTATGAATAGGTCTGTCTCTTTCTGCTAATCCATTCTAAACCTTACTAGGGACATCGTTTCTTTCTTAGGTTTGAATGGGGAGCAGAAATTTACTTTTCTAGTGAGGTTTTTTGTTGGTTGGTTTTTTTTTTTTGGTGGTTTTTTTTTTTTTTTTTGAATTGCACTGTGTTTTATACCACTGGGGCTTAAGAATAGCTTCATTTACCAATATCAGGTAATTGCTACTGCAGCAATTTGCTACTATAGAACTGAGCAGCTGGAAGGTATTGATGTCTTGATAAAAGGTTGCTATTTGTGTTAATTTTCCCTCCCTCCTTTTCATTTTTGGCCAGCCAAACATGGTATCATGTGCCATTGTTAATGGGTATGTTACCTGAAGCTGTTACAAAAGTCTATGCCAAGATCATCCCAATGAATTGAGGAGTAATGTAGTTTTAATTTTAACTGCAATTATATCCATGAAGATTAATTGTTAGGGGCAAATCCTTACGTGGGGCCAAAAGGGAGTTATAAATCATTCAGTTAGATGATCAGATAATTTTCAGGCTCCTGTGGGTTTCAGAAAATGGTCGGGAATAGCTTAAACCTGTCTCTTTCACAAAGAACCAGTAGCTTGTAATAAATTAGAATCTGTCTTTTTCCCCTCTCCAATGATGTCCCTGGATGTGGGTGAAATGTCCACTAGTGCTAATTTAATTGCAAGTGGAACCCTCTACTGCCTGCAAGTAATTCACATTTTTCAATAACAGGTAATAGCAATAGTGAAAGTGTCTCCTTGCTATCAGGTCATTTTATTTTTAAGTCAATGACAATGGAACTATTATGTACCAGCTGATGAGAGTTTAATTTGTTTAAGTATGGAAGAGGATTTATTAGCAGTAATATGTTAGTATTACTACAGCCCTCTGCTCATAGCTCTTACATATGCATTAGACAATCTCCCCTAATCTAAGCAAATCTAAACTAATGTAGGTGGATGCATAAGTATGGACTTCATTTTCCTTTCACTGAGATAAGTGTTAATTAGAAGACACTTACTGGACCTAAAGCAGAGTAACTTAGCAGAGAATCAGGTCTCATATCTTTTGTTTAATCTGAATGTTGCATGAATAAGATCATGATTATAGGCGTAATTAGGGTCATGGAATAAGACTAATTGCTTCTATGAAAGTGAACTGTCCCCCTTAGCAAGACATGCTTCTGTGTCAGCTGCTAAACAGCAGTGCTGGAGAGCATCTATGGGCAAGCCTCTCTATTATTACATAAACGATTCTCATTTCCCCTCACTTAAGTATCTTTGAATTAGAAAAAACTCAGGAAAACCTAGAAGATTGTGGATGGGGGTTGAAGTCCATCCATGCCAGTCCCCCTTGGCTCCTCCTCCCTCCACACCCCCCTAACCTTCCTGGAGTTTCTTTAATTAAAAAGATGATGAATGGGTGGGGAAATGGAGATTTGGAAGCACAGAAAGCTCTTGAAAATGTTCACACCCTCTGGATCACCAGAACTAGAGACTTGAAAGGGAGTCCTGGAACAGGTACACAGTTTCAAATAGGTCACAGAAGTACCGAAAAAGGTACTAACTTCTTCAGAGGGGAGTGGATCAATGTATTTTGACAGTTTATGCTTCTGGGTCTTGTTCAATTACACTTGTTTAAAATTTGATGGACTTTTCAAGACAGAAGCCAGATTTGACACGATATTTTGAATCTCATTGACTGTTTTGGTTTTGGTCCTCTGTTAAGAAAATCTGAGCAGTTATAATAATGATTAAAGGATATATACACACACATATACATTTATATATTAATATTTAACTAGCCTTACCCAACTGTACACATGCATACACTTTTGGTTGTGAATATTTTATCATACACTTTCACCTCAGAAGGAAAGTTCATTTCAAGTATTGAAAAAAAGGTTCTATTGGAACATTTTTTCTTGAAAATGCTCAAGAGACGCTACTAAGCAATCCCTATAGCTGTTTTGTATGTCAATGATAGATGACTTCTTTGATGCAGGTTTGGGAGCCACACTCTAATATAATTTACTATAATTTACTGAAGCTGCTGGATTTACACCTAGTTACTCTGGCAAAAATAAAGATCAGAATCTATATCCAAATTCTCTTGGCAATGAATATTTTAGCCTTTTCAAAGATGTTTTTGAAGTTATACTGTTGTGTCTACTCAGTAAATATAAGAGAGGTTCTTTATTTTGTATTGCCATTCCTGTCTTTCAGATGACAGTCATTTAAAAGAGAGAAGCAAAGACAAGTAGCACAATCTTGCCAGGCTGCATTCCTGATATTGTCTTTTTTGATTATACAATGAATTTTGTAGAACAACATATTCATTCTTGTGTAAAAAGAAGCAAATTACTGAGTAGATCTTTTTAGGTATTCAAAATTTTGGAATATTAACAAGATACATAAAAATCAGACAGTTATTTCTACAGAGGTTCTCAATGTGAAAAATAAATTTTCTGATGCAGTGTGTTAAGGTTCGAGCTATAAGTTTTATTTAAAAAGTTCAAGTGTGAAGGTAATGCAGTTTAATGATTTATTTTCAGAGGATAATTTGTTTGCAAACTAAGCAGAGATAATCCCAAATAAATATAGCCCCCTGCTCCCAATCATCTTGATACACTTAAATGTCTTCGCAGTTATAGATATGCATGCATAACTACATTGGGACCCCAACATGATACTTTTTAATTAAAAGCCAATATTCCATACTCATTTGATAGTAATTTTTTCTTTTGCTTTTTGCCTTTGCCAATGATTTCCTTGTTCAATCACCTAATCACTAGAGTACCAAATTTCAAGTAAAGAGAGTAAAATTCACAACTTTTAGAGATAAAGTTAACAGCAAAATCTGTATTCAAGCACTCAAATAGACTTTTTTGGAAGCTGGACTTCATTTTCACACCTAATACACTTCTCCTGAGAAGGTGTCTTTTTCCCTGAAATGCTAATACTTTTTTCAGTCGTGAAGTAGTGAGTATTTGAGGAATGAATATGTGGACATGTGACTTCTGTTTTACCCCACAGTTACCAAGAACAGATCCCCCTTCTTTTTAAAAGCAATCAAATGGAAATTATTTTTAGAAGTTAATTTATCTCTGGTCTATAATGAGAAGTTACTGACCAGAGCAAAGCAAGTGCATAGGCAGAAAGGAGAAGAAGTTTAGAGGATTTCAGAGCTTTTCTTTGTCAAGTCACACTAGAACAAGAGAGCTTTGCATACTGATCCCTCTCTTAAAGCAGATTATCTAGAAGAAAATAGTAGTTTTGGTACACGAAATAATTCTGTTCCCTAAGTGATGGTGGTAGTTGGTAGATCTTGGAACAGCCTCAGTCCATGATTCCTGAGTCAGTCTATTCTCTTTTCAATTTCAGCTTTCAAGTTGAATTTAATTTCCTTTTGTTATGTTGACACTTCAACTTAGATCATAATTTCTCAAACTTCTTTTTTTAGTTTTCTTTTATTCCCAATTCAAAAAAGCACCTAACCACCCAAAAATATATTTATCTTTAGCTTATCAGTTATAGAACTAAAAGGACGTGAACCATTTTGTGCAGCATTCATTCACAGTGATGTTATTAAAAACATCTTTTATCCATCAAAAAAGAAAAGTGTCCGAGCTGCTACTTCTTGATGATTTTTTTTTTCTTTCTATGTGTACAGATATGTTTATATTTATATATGGACCACCTTCTGCTCTCAGTGCTCCATGAGTAACACAATAACAAAAATGGAGTAGATGGTAACTCCTGAGACCTCCTTTTATGACTATTACTCTGAATGACTGCAATGAAATATGTTGCATAAAGTTTCACATTTATTTTCAAATGTCTATTGTATTCTAAAGAACACTGAAACAGGTATACATAAACTGGGTTAAGGGTTTCATTCAGATCCTTGAATGTCTCAATTTACATGATAGATGTAATTCTGAATTCTTATTTTGTGTGTGCTGTATTGTGTCAGTTGGACAGTATTAGCTTAATCCTATCGCCATCACTTTTTTTTTTCTGGGCTCTTTCAGGGTCAGTCATGGGTCAAGGTTAGATATTGTTCCAAGAATGAGTTGCAAATAAGCACAACTGGGAGAAATTTTATTACTTCCTCCTAGTGAACTGCAGCCCAGGCATCCCAGGGTGACAAGGTGCATAGAGGTAGAATAAAAAATTTAGAGCTCCCTGCTTGGGACATCAATCTTTGGATTGATTTATGCATTCATAACCCTCTTTCGAGCTAGATGAAGTGTGGCATATGTCTAATAGAGGAAGCTAGAATATAAAAGCTTTTTAAAGGGATTAAAATGGTACATTAAAATGCTAGGAATTGCCATAAGCCTGCCTCATATTTGCAAGCATTATAATTTTACACACAAGTCCATACTTCCATGCAAGTGAAGTGAGTCAGCCCTGATCCTGCTTAGGAAGCTCTGATACATGTTTAGGACATCATCCTTCTGAGTCATGACAGACCAGAAATGGTTCATAAGCAGTATTACGTGAACCAATGGGAAAGCTCAGATTTTCAAAAGCAAAGACCCACTGTATGAATATTCTTGGCCAATAAAAAGAAGCCCTTTGAGTATTTCATTACTTTTAACATGTGTTCTCTCAAAGTTGTAATGTTTGAATCATTTGACCTTGGCAAGATGTACATCAAGATGAGAGTTAAATATGGGAAGCATACTTCATTTTCTTTTGAAAATATATTGCTTAGATCTTTCTTCCTGGGCAGCTTTAAATGGTTCAATAATGATGTTTACATAATTTTCTTTCGAAAATGAATGTATGAACAGAGCAGATTTTTTTTTTTTTTAAATCTTTTTTTTTTTCCCCTTGCTCTTCATCCTGAATTAAATAATTCTGCTTTCTCATTAGGAAGATGATACTTTTAGGCTATCCTCTTACCGATGCTTCTTAGTCTTCATTTATCCTCTTTCTGAACATTTAAGCCTACATTAAAAAAAAAAAACAAAACACAACAAACCTCATGAAATTAATGGACATCATGGGAAAACTGTGCTTTTTAAAAATCCATCTCTTTCACATGATAGAGTCTGTCATAGGTCCTTGGATTTCAAGCAGGCAGATTCAAATTATTACGGTCCTGGCTTCAATTTCATTTTCCTTTTTAGTTCCTTTTCACAAATCTCCATATATAGAACTGATTTATTACTTGTTTCTTTCCTACACACCTTATATTTTTTCCATTTCCTTTTTTTTTCTCTCAAAAGGGAAAAGCGCAAGTACAGAGGCAAAAGAGTACACAAACCAGTGCTAAGGTTCCCCTTCGCTGTGATATAGATCTTTAAATAGCGCATAGTTGCCTGCAAAAAGCTACAGTAAAATGTGCTAGTGACCATTTTGTGTGTAGACTGAGAAGTTTAAACAGATTAAAAAATACCTAAAAGAGCCTAGGCCTAAACAGCAAATTTGAATTTGGTTCATTGCAACGGGTGGGAGGAGTTCATTACCACATACGCCAGCAGCAGAATTGGGCAGGTTGTTTTGAGGGCAATTTCTCTATGGAAGGCCTGTGTCTTCTGTTGCCTGCCTTTCTCACCAAGGAGGAACAATTTGTATTCTCTCTGGTCTGTGCTAATCTAATCTCATCTCACTATTGACCTAAAATCAGTAGTGGAATTTCAAGTCTATCCTGTTCCTAATGATTAATTGCTAAAAGGAACAATTTCAGCCTTGAGACTTGAGGGTCTGTCCATGTCTTCAAATTAAGATGCTGCCAAGCTGTGACTTAAAAATTAGCTGTATAATATTGGGCTGTGAGCTATTGTTAGTCCGTTTTATTAATTCCACTATGTGTTTGGTGATGCAAGGAGAAGACCAGGCTGTCCAAACTTCTGTGACTGCTTTGTGTTGTGCATGTACATAGCACAGAGAGAATTGCAAAGAAACTAAAGGAGGATTGAGAAATACAGGTGCAATTCACATTTCAGGGACCCTAGAGTATCTTTTTTGGTGTTCAGCTGTGACAGCAGAAGGTATGGTCTTCCATGAGCCTTTGCCAACATCCTACACAAAGCTTAGAAACCACAACTGTCTTAAAAAGGCACAAGGTTTAGCCTAGTGGATTGATCTTAAGAGTGGGCAGAGTCCATTTTTAAACTGTAGCTTAAAATGGAAGCCAAATTAATAAATTTAATCCTGAGTTCTCTACCATATTCATATTTAGATATACAGATGAACTAAAGTTATAACATGTCCAATACAGGCTTATTCCATCTACTTTAGAAGTTCTACTTTAGACTGATGTATTTTTATAAGAGCTTTTGCAAAGTGCATAACACAACAGAATGCTTGAATGTCCTTTATATGGGAATAGTAGCTATTAGAGCTACTTTTCAGTTTTCAGAATCTTCTTTTATATTTTTCAATTTCTCAACAAAAATACACAGACAAATAAAAACAAACTTAACCAAACCAGAATAAATACCCACATATTGCTTAAGGACAATGGATTATGGGAAAAGTGATTAAGGGGAAAAGAGAATTGTTGTGGGGTTTTTTTCCCCCAAACAAAAAATGCATAATAAGCTTTAAATAACATTTCTATTGGTGTTTGTTCTTGAAAACCAAAACATTCGGATTTGCAGATAACATATTTATTTGCAACAGGAAAGTCACAGCAAGTAAACAACCTTTTCTTATCTACTCTGTTTGATGTTTTTATCATCTTTAAACACAGCCTGTAAGAGCAACACAACTGAAAATTTCTATGAATCCTCTGAAAGGTTTTGTCAATGAACTTAAATAATAACCATGATCATTTGAATTTTAGCTTATGAAATTTAAATGTAAATACTCTTATTCTAGGAAGTATTTTGTTTGCCTAGTTTAGTCATAACAATAAGACTAGGAAAGGAACTCAATAGCTTGTCAAGTTCTTCCTTGCTCCCTAGGGCAGGATGAACTGTACAAGTGCTGCTCCTGGCAGAAGTTGTCTAACTTGTTCCTCAAGATGTCTAAGGAGAACTCTGAACGGCTCCAGGGAATTTATTTCAGCATTTTACACTTCTTCTTAAAAGCTTTCCTGATGCCTGCTCCTGAATCTTTCCTTTTTCAATTTAACCTCACTCCTTCTTTTTTATTCATCACAGGCACAGAAATCAGGACTTTCCTTCCTTCTGTAGCAACTTTTTTTTAGCAACATAGATTTGAAGTCCGCTTACATAGTCTTCATCCAGTTTTCGCTCCCTTAAGTTGAGCAGCTCCAGTACTTTCAGTCTTTTCTGGTTGGAAATGATTAATAGTTCCCTGAAAACTTCCCTCCTCTCCAAACTGATTCGGACCTAACCGAAAAAGTAAAGCCCAAACTGGAAAACCTGCTTCAGCTGAGAGCTAAGAACTCACTAGTAGTGGGAGATGTTACTGTCTTGCAAGCTATGCACTCATTTGTGTCATCTAGTATTAACTGCATGGACTGTTCACAGGCTGGAATCAGAGTTTTGGATGTTCATGACGATGTAAAATCATCTGTGTTTTATTTTTTTTAGATTGTATTTATGAAGAATTCAAGGAAAAAAACCTGTTTTTTATGGGAACCAAAGAGAGGTTTGTGACTAACTTAATTAATTTTCAAGTTTTGAAGAGGTCCTGTATTTCAGAGATTCTGAATGCAGAGATCTGAAATATAAAAGAACATTACATTTCTGAAAAGCAGTCTCCAACTTTTGGAAGGTTACATTTTTTCATTCGTTACATCAGTCCTGGTGACCTCCATAGAATGTTTGGCTTGCTGTAATTTTGCATTCACCCTATGGAGCTATAGCTATAAGCCCACATCCCCAGGAACCTTGCCTTTCCTTGCAATAACCTGTCATAAAGACTAAAGAATTACAGAGATTTTATCTTTGCATTCTTATTACTTGTATCACATGCACTTACTTCACACAGTCCTGAAGAAATAATTTCAGGTTTATAATGTTAGCTCCCCCGTTTGTACTCTTGGTGGAACAGAGCCCTCAATAGAATCCCCTCATATTTACAACTGTGGAAAAGTTTCCATTCTTCCTTTGCTGTCCTACATGTGCAGAAAAAGTTGTACAGCATCCATCTTATCTTTTTTAATAATTGTATTTTAAATTATGGTTATTTGTCAAATACTCTTAAACCTGTAGCTGCAGATCTATAAGTACCATGACCTGTCTCCAGTGGAAAGGGCTGATGTAATTAGAAAAGGGCCTATATCAATCACTCAGATAATGGGTGTTCTTTCTCTCTCTCCCTGCCTCTCTCTCTCTCATCATCAATTACCCTGACTATTTTAGACAAAACATCAGACAGACCTACCTCCTTCTAGCTACAGTGCTGCCATTGCTATTAATGGAATTTTAAATCTTCTGTTAGATGAAAGCTTCCTAAGGAGACTATTTTGCAACTCCCAATTAAGGAAAGTCTAATTTATGTTAATCTCATAGAATTAGCCATTGATTTAATAGATGTGGTAAAAGTTGACATGCTGGGTACAGATTGATTCTTCTGGAATTGGCTACATGAATTTGGAGTATCCCTTTTAGTCTCACTGTGACTTATATTAAACACCATGCATCAAAAGGCAAATGAAAGGTTAAAATAGCCATTATTATTACTATTATTATTATTTATAAAAATGCTTCTAAAGATGTTGAAAACACTAGGCCTGGAAAGGCATTGAGTATCTCCTACTATCGATGGCAGTTATCCTACTGTCAGTAGTTACCAGAAATGACTCTTCAACTAATAACTATAATAAATTACTCCTTAGCAGCTGATTCAGAAAAAAACCCACAGCAGTATAATAAAAACACCTGCTACAACTTAATATTTTGGAGAATAATCACAAATCTAAGTATAAATTTAAGCATGTTCTTAAGTGTTCTTAAATTTAGGCATTTTTGTCCACAAACTGAAATTTAAACATGTTTGTGGACAAACAGGTTTGAGTTTTGAAATTTAAACTGGTGTAGCCATGCTAGAATTAGAGAGAGAAAACAGGAATATCCTGAGCAGTTTTGATCATGCTCATCTTTGAGTTCTTTGAGAACTGGGCCTTGCTGCAAGACAAAAAAGGGAAAACCTATTGCAGGAAATTATCAGTTCTCCTAAGCATCAAAGGCCAAAGAATTTCACTCTGTCTTTCCCAAATCAGGCCTAATACTTACAGATAGATGTCATCCAATTTTTAAAGGAGCATAAAACAAATGCCACACAATCTCTGTAATGACTTTAGAAGAGAGCAAAAATGCTTTACCTCAAAGTGAACATGACTACGGTCTGGTGAAATAAAAGTCCTTGTCAGATATAGCTTTAAAGTGTGAGTAGATTTGTATATACAAGTACCAGAGACGTCACCAGAGTAGGTTTAATCTCTGGTACGTTCTGTAGGGTGAGCCTCTGTAGACTGGCCATAACAGGAGGTAGTTTACCTGGAGGTAACCCAGAAAATGGAGAAAGTATTGCCCCCACCGGTTCTTCAGACAGACATAGTATCTCCCAGGTCATGAAGAGGAGAGGCTACAATTTATCCATTTCTCTCTGAATTCTAAACACTGTCAGAGGTCAATCTTTTATAGGCCAAGAAAACAAAGTGGTCCATGGTTTCTCACTACTCCTTACCTATACTTACTTATTTCAGAGGGATGTCCTTAGGATTTGTATCAATTCTGGGAAGATTTTCACACAATGACAGTAATATATCAACAAAATCCCAAGGACACACTTTTTTTTTTTTTTTTACATTGATTTTTCTTTTGCAGAGATCAGGAGAAGAAATAAAATTTTCCCTACATTTCTCTGGCTTGAATTATCAGGTCTTCAACAACAGTCAGATGATACCTTTAGCCTCTTGGCCTATGTCAGCTCCAATGGTGAGCCAAAACGATCCTTTGACAATGATAGAGGTTGATTATTCACACTGTAAGGAGTGCAAGTGTCCTACAGCTACATCACTTTTCAAGAGTGATTTACTTATTGGTGAAGCAGTGCTTGACTTTGCTATTGTTCTTATCTTTCAAAACTGTTATGCATTGGTAGGAGTCTTTCCAGGTATACAGAGAAACGTGAAAGTTAAAGAAAACATTTGCAACAGAAGGCTTCTGAAACTCAACATTTCAACCTTTACTAGGCAAATGCTGCTTATCATTTCTTGATAATGAGCACATTTGGTATCAAATGGCACAAAAGCCACACTATAAAACATACTGAAGATGTGTAAGAAATTTGCAATTTGTGGCTTGGCCAATTGACCTTATACCACTTTGATGATTTAAATCGTTTTTCCAAGTTTAGTTCTACTGATGGAGAGTGGATTAATACCAGCATTAATACTATTTCTTATTTTGCCACTGCTAAATGTTAACTTTATTCATAGGGTGTACGATTCCCTTCAAATAGAACGAAAGCTGATAAAGAATTGAAAGTGTCCTTTTGTCTCTCTCTTAAAAATCTGTGTATATATGTGTCTGCATACATCTGCATGTGTTTCTGCAGAGTCTGCTGCCATTTAATAGGTTATAAAAACTTCGGCTTGTTCCACTGAACATAAATAAGCTAAGGGGAAGCACTTTCAAACTAGTTCATACTAATATTTTGTATTGAAAAATATATTAATGGCAATTTCTCAGAATCACAGCACATCTGGAGTTTAGAATCATTTGGCAATGAATCTGAGTTTCCCAGCTAGTCTTCATCTTACAAACACAGACAGTGGAAAACTTTGATTTGAACATCCCCTGGCAGAATTCATTGGTTTGGAGACTGTTGGGAAAAGAATTGATTGTAACCTTAAGTCTTGAAGGTAGAAAACATCTGCCTGGTGAAATCATTCCCTGCTTACTGGAAAAGGGCATTTCTGTAAATTCCAGCTTGGTTTTTTGTTCACCCTCAGCACAGAAAATGTTCTTGTCTACATTTTTGTAATGGATTATTAATGTGCTCTGACTATGCATGTTGGAGTGTTTTAATGTTGCTTGATATGAGTGCTCCTTTTGACACATTTGATTGTAGTAGCAACCCACCTGATCATGTCTAATGTTCTCTGGGCTTAGCTGGCTCTAATTTTTGAGTTCATTTACATCTTATTTGACCAACACATCAGGGATATTTTTTTTTCTTCCCATAAGCAGCCTCCTTTCCTCCTTTGCTCAGAAGTTATTTATGGGAAAGTTCTTTCACCAATTCAGTTCTGAATTGTTTCTGTACAAGATCTTCCGCCAAAAGCAGAAATGAAGGGGAAGGATGACACTCCCAAAGAAGCAAGAAGAATGTATGTCGATTTCTTGAGAATTCAATCTTGACATGTCACTTTGAGTCCACTGACTTTAACAATCACATTAGTTTAATTTGCATAGTAATATGATGTGTTAGCATAATTCATATTCTGCTTTCTGTGTTGAGACTACTTGACTATATTTTTGTGAAATGCAATAGTGTGAAGAACCACAGCACATTAGGGGTATAAAAAAATCTCAATTATTTCTAAGGGAAAATCTACTCTCTCAAAATCTCCTCACTCCCAGGAAATAAGAGAACTGAAAACAAAAAAAAAAAAAAAAAAGAAAGAAAGAGGATTATTTTGAGTGAGATAGCAGGAAACAAATGTTTCATAAAGCAAGAAGGGCTGCATATCACACCTGATACACAAATGACAAGAACATAGAGACAGAGGTTTTCCTAACAGGTAGATCACAGCTATGTCTTCCTGTCCAGAGCAAGAGACAGTGCTTATGCTTGGAATTAGGCCCAGAAGACTAAGGGGGGAAAAACTGGAAACTGTTCCCTGCCAGATAAATAGTTTATTGCTGTCCAGAACCCTGCAGGTTGCGTTACAGTCCTCTACCCTGACCATCTACCTGATATGATTTTCTCCTAAAGTGATATGGGAAAGGCAAGAAGAAATTGATGGTTTCTAAAGGGGCAGGATAGAAGGGTATACTTTGTTTTAGGTAAAAACAAGAAAGAAAGAAAGAAAGGATTTTATTAGGAGTAAGAAATTAATCAAATTCCATATAGTATAAAATTAAACTTGTGGTCTTTCAACACATGGAAATAATCTAAAAAATGTTAAATTGCATTAAAAGCTATCCCATGAAACAACTTTGAGTTCAGAGAAATGGATCAATAGACAGAAAGAAGGCTAGAAAATTCAAAGCCAAGCTGTGAGACAGCCAGAGTGAACCTTGCTATGTGAACTGTACTGCATCTGTAGGTCAGGATCAGCTGCTGGCAAGTCACACTTCCAAAAGGCCCTCCTGCCTTCTCTTAAAACACTGCCCACATCACAGGAACAATGGATCCATTTGTTTTGATGAATTTGACATTGCTGTGTTCCAGCTTTAATCCTCCTTACCATGCTGAAGTAAAGGCTGGGGCAAACCTTTTGTTCCCTTGAACAGAAAAGGCAACAGAAAAGGGGATCCAGAAAAGGGTCTTTGTTTCCTCAGGTTGCCTACTGAGACCTGCTTCATCTGAGCAGTCCCACATGCAACTTTCTACAGATTATTCTTGTGACTGTTTCTCACTTCAGGTGAGGAGATTATGGGTTAAACATAAAAAAAAAAATTCCTTTTGGTTTGAAGACAGGTTTGATAGTCTACAAAAGAATTAGACCTCTCCTTAAACACTTCTTATCTACACTGTCCTCTTCAGTTTTTAGGTGACCCAAAAAACAAGGTTCATGCTTAAGCTGCCTCTTGCTGAGTGAGAAAGGCTTTTGACACCACAGAAGCAGATTAATTTGCCATAGTATTTTCAGAAACACACTATAAAGACACACAAACTGGATGTCTATCTGCAGGGTTCAAGTTTTGACCAAATAAGTAAATCTGTTTCACTGAGATCTTGTCTTGGAAACAAATTGGCTCTTCACAAATAAAAAACCCCAACAAACTTGTAGTGCTTTTGTAATCTGGACTGAATATTTGTTACATAGAATTGCTAAGTGTCTTTCATTTCAGATGAAATAGTCAAGTACCTGAACTGCCACTGGCCTATAGGGATATAGTCCTTCCCCTCCCTCATAAGTTTTTTATTAGCTCTTAAAATATTAAATGGAAAAGTGTGTAATACAGGAGTTACATAATTTACAGACATGATAGAGACCTTTAAAAAAAAATTTGTGTTGAGAGAACACTTTTCTAAATTTCTGGATTACCTACATTTCTCAGTTACTGTCAAGAGCTAGGATGAAACCCTCTTTCCTCCTTTTGTAGTGACTATGGAGTTTGGACATCGTCTCCAGTATTTCCCTGTAATTCCCATGTCCCATGTGGGCAGGGCAGAGGGCACCATCAAATTGTGGTCCAAACACAGCAGATCTGTCTCACAAGTGTAGATCACACGGGCAAGATTGCTTGCTTAAATTACACCTAAAAGCCTCAAGCAAAAACAAGTTAAAGCAAGGTATAACACCAAGGAACTGAAAATCAGAAGAGACAGAACATCATCCCCATTTTACTGTCTGAAGACAGAGTGATTAAATTCTTTGTGGTCAAATGAGGGCACAGAGGACACCTTTGGCAGAGGTAGAAATATATACAGATCACTTTCTTTACCATTAGATTAGCCTTTCCTTCTGGCTTTTATTTAAACTCATTTGACAGCAACCGACTCAATTATTCTTTGGGATTAATTTCCTGTACATATAGCCTTTTTTTTTTTTTTCATTTATTTTCTTGTTTGTATACTGTTTTCAGTGTCTATAAATGCATTTTTATTAGTGAATAAATTTCTGAATAATGTTGAGGGAGTAGATGATAATTTAGTGTGAGCTAATGAACAAAAGGTATGAGCTATCAACCCAGCACAAGACACAGTGTTGTTTCCTTACTGGAGAGGTTCATTTTGAAATGTTAAAACTAAATGAAAGGCAAAGAATAAATATTTCCATTTTATATAGATCCTTTTCTTTACATATGTCTTTAGATATGCATGTATATACATAAACATCACTGTCTATTCACCAGACAAGTGAGAACTCATACCTTTGTTGTCCCAGCTGATCAAAATATGTAGATTCTTATTTAAACAAGGATATATTGCAGAACTGTACAGTATATCAGCTGATGGGTCTGCAAAACCATGGTGGTAGAACGAGTAATTTGCACTAGCACTTACATCAACTTGCATTTGATAGGTTCAGGCCTCTCATGATGCAATAATACTTTGTTGTGAGATGTGTACACACCTTGGAAATGTGTCAGCGTGCTGTTGTAAAGATCTTTTTATCATTTGCACTGCAAAGATTCCTACCTGCCTTCTCCCCTTTCTGCATGCCTTCTAGCCTTTCAGCCTTTCCAACCTGCCTTAATACCCTTCCTTCCTTCCTTCCTTCCTTCCTTCCTTCCTTCCTTCCTTCCTTCCTTC
>JAOQGH010000012.1:146482757-146506301 GCA_025769975.1 Gallinago jamesoni
TTCCTTCCTTCCTTCCTTCCTTCCTTCCTTCCTTCCTTCCTTCCTTCCTTCCTTCCTTCCTTCCTTCCTTCTTTCTTCAGCACCAGGGAATATAATAATCTGCAGCAGTTGCTGGTGCCAGCTCTATCTATATGTGGACTGTGTTTGCAACAACTGAATGTGCCTGTCATGTGATTTAGCAGAAGGAAGGCATCCAGCCCACTCAGATCAGTTCTAAAGGGAAAGGTCTCCCCAGTGTGGGCAAATAGTTACTGATTCCCACCCAGAGCCTTAATTAACCAGCAACATCTTCAGGACATTAAATTTACTTGCCACCTCTGACAAAAATGCAGAGCTGCAGTGAGCAAGACTGAACAGTTCTTGCACATCGTTATCAGAGAGTCTGGGTTGTGTTATGCCATCACATTTTTAGAACACGATCTTCCCCTCTCTTTGTAGGTTCCTGGATGTTGTGCAGAACCAATCTCTTTCATCTTGTCAGAGCAGCTCTGTAGTCTACTGTGGACTATGGATCCTGCTCCACCTTTCCTCCCACATACTGCAGTTCTCAAACTGCTTCAGCCCAGTTTATCGTATCTTAAAAACAAGTAATGCCTCACTTGTTTCAAGGACTTTCTGTTTCTTCAGTTTCTTGCCTGACAGCTGTCCAGGCAGGGTTTTGGGGATCAATAGCACTATCTAGTAGCAGTGCCTCTCACTAGTTATATGAAGCACTGTACTGCAATGCAAAGCCATTTACTTCATACTGTTCTGCAAACGATGTGGGAGAATTTCACCTCTGTTAAAAAAAAAAAAAAATGAAAGGAATATGAGGAAGACAAAGAAGCCACCATGAGATTTTGCTCACCAACAGGACAAAATGAAATACCTAAACCAAAAAAACCTCACTGTTCAAGCTGAAAGAGAACAGACACTTTCCAAGCTTACCAGAAAGAGATACTGAAGCACAGATCAAACACATCCATAAACTAATGATCTTCTTTAGATGTGAGGATAACCCTAAGGTATAGCCATAACATCTGAAATACTGCAATGGTTAAGTTAAGAAGGGTTTTTGAGTAAATCAGGAAGAATTTTGAAGAACATTTGTAAAATCAAGAGGTTTCAAAACAAGAAACAAATAGCAAAGTTTTTTTTTTTAATTATTATTATTATTAGTCAGAATTTTAGCTTGGGGCATCATGGGAGCATACAATAGAGAAATCCATTTAAAAAAAAAAAGGTTTAGGGAATATATTATCACTGCCAAATATCTTAGTGTTTGTACTATTTTTGGCTATACAATAGAAGATCCATTCTACTTCCATATATCGTCATCAATTGCTTTGATTTTAAAGTCCCAAATTATGAAGGGGTTTTCAGCACCAACAGCTGAGAAAAATGAATAGAAGGAAATAGAAAAAAATTAGTCCCTATGCATTTCGCTTGTCTCTTTCTTTCATTAAATTTCTCCAGTCCCTCTTTAGGGGAAAAATAATAACTTTCATTGCACATCATAAACTACGGGTGAAGCTACTGAGGACAAAGATAGCCATTTCATTGCAGATTGTAGCCAGAATACATAAATGATGTTCTGTTTAATTTTAAAAGTAATTATATAAGTGTACAAACCTATAACCTGTCCTTATGCACAGGAAAATATGTAAGGGGAAAATTATTGCTGTGTTCCCACTTGATGTCTTTCCCAGAACAGCTAACAGCTCCAGAAACAAAATTCCATTTGTCAAATAATTACAAACTTTAGGGATGGTTACATTAAATAACCAAAAAGCAATTCAGACCTTTCTAATTCAGGAAACTGAAGATGTCTTTAAAAAATAGCTGTCTCCTATGGGGAAAAGGTAGTAATGAAATTATGTCATTAGCACAAAGATTAATCTGATTTCAAGAAGATATTCTTGGCCATCAGCTTAATATAAAGACATAGAAATGGAAAGTAATCATCTGACTCCAGAAATAACTCCTGGCTTTGTCAGAAACTATAATACATCAGCCATGGAACTGAATGACAAAGTCTCAGAGAAAACTAAATGCCGAAACAAAAAAGTTAGATATTTTGTAGTGGCTGATTTTGATCTCCACAGCCATAAGTGTTACACATGATGACAATCTGACATAGAAAAAGTGATTTGAATAGATTTCAAATAGAAATGCTGCCCAACTGGTAGTAGTAAAAGTTGAAAGAAAAAATGGCAGTTGTTCTTCCTGAAAGAGCAACACTGATGAAAGCAGGTTTATGGAACACATATAATAGCAACCATGTGATTACTGGGGGTTTAGTCATTATGTCTGATGAATATTTTAATGGTTATATTTAAAGACCATGTGTGAAATGGTGTGTTACATGAGACAGCTCAGTTATTGCTTTACATCATATAAGATATCAATGTTGTACTTGTACACAGCTTTACAAAACCATATGATGAGGAGAATTTATTTGCTTTCTCTGTACATGCTTGAAAAAATTTTAAAGTTTCTTCCAATTTTGTTTTCCTAAATTTTATTTTGTATAAACAGAAATATGGAAGTCACTGTTCTGCATTCCAAGGAAGTAAAATGTCCTTGTTATTTTGTCACTGCTTCTCTGCATATTACAAAATTATAACACTATGTAGACTTATCTTTATTCATGACATCATAGGCTTGCTGTTAATTCAATCAGCAGAGAAGTTGGTAAATAAGGTACTTAGCTGTCTGCCCTCCTTATGGATTTATCAGCCTTATTTAAGGCAACTGAGCTGCAAAGCTGGGGATTGTTCGTACAGACACCTGCTCTGTTCAAAATGAGAGATACAAGCTAAAATTGTCAAAGCAGCCAACTTGTGTGTTTGAAATGCATAGCACTCTTGAACTTTATGGGAAAATGCACAGCTACACTGTAAATTTTTTTGAAAAGTGAAAGCAGAAACTTGTGCATATGATAAGATAGTGTTAGAAGAGCCCTCATATTAGATTTTTGTCTGAGCCTTTGAAGTCAAATGCAACCTGATCTTTACCTCTAAGTGAGATTTATATTTACCTCTTACATGCTCATTTTTTCCCTGCTGTTTTTCAAATATCATCACTTGCCTTTACTCCATCCAGGAGGTGTTTGTGTGCATGCGTAAGAGAAGCTATTAGTCTGATCTACAAAGACTGTTACATCTGGAGATAAAAAAGAAAAAGTTTCATTTGGTCTGGGTGATTTTCTGTTTCCTTGAACCATTAACACTAATTCTCTTGGAATAGGCTCAGGCATTTCTTTTAACTGGGTTGTTACCACACAAGTTGTTTTCAAGAAGTTTAAAAGAGTCATGCTGGGAAGAAGAGGAGCAGACAAAATAAAACAAACAAACAAACAAAGCAATTGTGCTTAATTTACAGTATTTTCATCTTGAGAAAGCTGTCAGATATTTCACCTAATCATCTAACAAAGTGCCTTCATAACTGTTCTGTGTAACAGGGTTGAGCTGATAGTGCTGTGGAAGTCTTAAATAAGGTTTTCATTGCTTTAGTCGGTCTGAATTGGTGTCTAGATGTTATTAGAGTCTAGTTCCTTGTGTGTAATAAACAAAGATTAGAACTGTGCAAAACTCAGCTTTCACAGCATTTATACAAAGATTTTCTTTGCTTTCCTTATTTGTGGGTTCTGTGATTCCCCAGATTTACTTTCTGTCTGACATTTCAATTAGGCTACAAGAGGTAGGATAATCACTACAGTAGTTGGGAGAAAGGATCCTTTCATTCCCTTAGGGGTCAACAGTGTATTCAAGACCATAAATACAATAATTACAGGCATCAGAGAAGACTGAACCAAGTTTCATGCACTACAGCTAAGGAAGTAAGATAGTCATTGAGAACTTGTGGATGACTGTACCAATTGCTATGGGAATCCAAAAGATAATGATTACATTTCCCAGGCCTATTTGGAAATTTTCAGTAGAGATCAAGTGGCATTTTTCAAGAAAATTGTGTTTTTCAAGAACTGTGTTTTTGTTGGTCAGAAGTGTGACTTTTCTTCAAAAATTCCAATTTTTCATCAAAATACACCCAGATCATCTAACGTCAAATAATTTTGGGGAAAGAAAAACATTGTCCTTGGAGGAGAAGAAGAGGATGACAGACAGTGAAATATTTTCGTCAGAAAATTAAGACTAAGGGAATAAAAAAACCCTTCTCTTTCTCACTTGCCTCTTTCTCACACATTGGAGTATAACTCCCAGGTCATTCTCTCTCCATATGCCTGTGTCTCATTTATTTGCTGTGATGCCCTGAGATGGCCTGCAGTTCTGGGACTCTTTTGTTCAATGCAGAGGCCGGTGGATTTGCCTGATGTCTGTCTGTTCAGACTCACCTGGTTTTGAGAGAAGTAAACCCACAGCAGGAGAATGAGACTGTGGTTTTATATCAAAGGTATGTTCAGATACTTGCAAGCCCTTTCTTCAAAGAGTCGAGGTAGAAAGTGCACTCTCCAAGTTCTGCCTAGGAAAGTGTCTTTCACAAAGCTGTTCTGTTCCCATCACCTAGTTGATGGTACTTCATCCAGTGGGAGAGAATAAGCTTGGGAGGTCTGGGAAGATTGGATATTATAATGCAATACAACATCTTTATTCTTATCTAGATCTGAAGTAAAAAGAGACTGTGATATCCTTTGAAGTAATACTGTCGAGATTTAGGAAAAGATATTTATTAAAAAGTTAAAATTTTGGAGCAGGGACCATCTGTTTGATGTATGTTTATGGAGCACCTGAGTACTCCATAACAATGAGTTGGCTGTCTGTCTCTTAATATCTTGCATTCTTGTGATTTTAATAGCAGTTAATTGTAATAATTTGTACCTTATCTGAAAAGTGAGATACCTGGGGAATTTAGTTTGCGGAAATAGCTAAAGCAAATTAAAACAACAGCAACAGCAACACATGAACAATTAAAGAAGGAAAAATTGAGAAGCTCAGTTCATCAGAAACTCTCCCATGAGCAGCACAGTTGTGTTTTGTTTGTGGAGTTTTTTTAATGATAAGACAGATGGAAACCCATAATGGAAATTGAATGGACTTAGAAAATAAATGGTATCTGAATGAAAGTATCTTTCCAGCTGCATTATGTCAAAGCAAAGAAACCAACTGAGCTTAATTGACAAGCATAGGACCTCATATCTCATTTTTGCAAATAACATATTTCACCAGCACAAATTTCCAGAATTTACCTACATACATATGTTTATACTACCTAGATAGCTAGTTACATACATACATACATATATACATGTTGTACTAATTGGTTAAGTTAAGAAAATGCATTGTGTTGGGAAAAAAGGGTTTTCACCTCTTAAAGGCCTTTGTCTTTATTATGGTCACATCGCCACAACATTCAGTAACGTTTGAAAATAAAAGGTCATACCCACTGCTCCCTGAAATCAATAAGAGACATCTTCAATTACAGTAAAAATTACCTTCACAGGCCAGTTGCCATTTAAAACTTAGAATTTTTAGAATAACAAAGCTGAAGCAAAATCTTTCTCTCACATAAAACAGTTTCAGAGAAAGAGTAGAGGAAGGGGGGAAATAATAAAAGGTTTTTCTGGCTTGGATTTTAGATTTTCCTCCCAATTCCTAATGAAAAAAAAATAGTGAAAAGAAAATGACAAAAGAGTTAAAATTTCCTGTGGTAACAAAAGCCATGTTATTTTATCACCTCTAGTGCCATTGATTCAAATGTCTATCTGTGCATCATTATTTATTTTGAAGTAAATGGATGGAGAGTGTGAAGCATCCAATTGATACTACAAATACTGGGCCAAATTCTGTTTAGTCACACAAACCAGTTTATCTGACAGAGTTTCAGATCTTTTTGAAAAGAGAAAAAAAAATCACAGTTTTACATGCATTTACACTGCATGTAAAAAAAAGGTTTTCCTTAGCAGATTTTTTATACTGCCTTGAGTACGTTACTTATTATTTTTGTCATTTTAAATTAAAACAGTAATAGCAGCATTTTCCAGTTCTGAATTGTAAGGGGAAAATAAAAGTAGATTCCAATTCAGCAGAAGTTTGGCTTCTAATTGAACTGTAATTAGAATAATCTTAATTCAATTGCCATTTGAGTCCAGCTAAACTTCACAAAAAAAAGCTTGGGATTCGTTCCAATATAAGAAATAATATTATTTGTTGGTCTGAACTCTTTCTGACTCCCTAGCTGTGAGGAACAGTGTATCAAAGATTGTGAAACACTGAGGAACTGTGGTAAGGGTGAGACCTCCTGAGTTCTGAACATAACCAAATAGGTTTTTTCCCTGAGCAGTGCCAATGCAAGAGAGCATATGAATTCAAGGACAGATCCTTAGAGCAGAACTACAGGCAGCACATAAGATTAGAATTAGGCTTATAAATTGGTGCATTTTATCAGGAAAGCAGCAGAAAAACTTTGTTTACACTCTTTACATTCAAGTGGAGCTGAAACTTCAATTGGCCAACTCCCAAAAGCACCTGATAAACAAAAGAAGGAAACAACAAAACCAACAGAACCCACTCAACCTTTCTTGGCTGTGAGAAGCACATCAGAAACAAAAGAAGAGTCATGATTTAGTCCAGCAAAGGCAAGACTTTTTTAACACATATACTGTCCACTATAATATCGTACAAAACATTCACACGTACTTTTAGGCATTCTGAGGAATACAGTTCATTTTAAACTGAATTGGGTAACAGGAATTAAGAAGTTGCTAAAATGCTATCATTTCTTTGATTAATAGATTCTTCAAGTGGCTCCTGCCTGCCCATGGAAAAGAGGTCAATTTAGAAACTGAAGCAAATAAACAAAAGAGTGAAATCATAGTTGGCTTAATGAACACTTCAGAGATACTTCATTAGAATAGATCTAGTTTTCATGGTTTTCTCTTTAGGTGCTGTTATTCTTGAATATGCAATAACCTTTAATTCTTTTAAAGGAAGAAGCCTTCTCCCTCCCTTTGTTTAAAGGATTGTAATTCCATTATAGCCTAATGCATTTAGTGATTACAGTCTCTTAAAAAATGCTACATAAAACACTCACTGTGCACTTGGAGATGCGAAAGATGGCCATTTACATCCAGAGCGCATCTTTTTTAGTCCTTTGAGACAGAGTCCAAGTGCAACAGACACAAAGAGCACCTGAAGGTAAACTAATATATTGTCATTACTTATGGTGACTTATTTTAACAGATGGCTTTTTTCTTTTTTTTAAACAGTGGTTCCCAACCTACCAGGTATTTCTGAATGACATCAGAAACTGAGACCTAGACTTTGTAACTGTGGTTGCAGTTTTTGATGAGAGTGATTTGGAACAGATTTTTCAACCCTGTCTTTCAAAAAAGTGGCTTAATTGTATTCAAAGAATCTGCCAAGCAGGTGGATGAGAGTCTAATTCCAGGATCTGCTCTTGTGCAGACTTCCAATACAATACTGGGGGAAGCCATTGTACTGTGTTCCCAGTCTCCAGTTAATGGCTCTGTTCTGTTTTGTTCCTCTTTTGGAGACAGAAACCATTAACTTTATTATGTGATCAAATATTGTGCTAACAAGGACCAATAAACCACTGTGTGAGACTAGTAGATCAAACCATGCTAGAGGATAGTGACCCTTTTTTATGTCTATACATGGCTAGAGGAGTGAAAGAAATCCCTTATATAGACATCCCTCATGTTATTATTTAATTCTGATTAGAAGGTGATGCATGTCTCTGAAGATGCTGCAATGACAAAGTCAACATGAGATCCTAGAAAAGCCAATTCACCTTTTGGTGGCTTTATGTCTAAAGAACATTTCTCTGTGCGAAAGAAAGACTTTCTCTTAGCCTGCAATTTATGAGGTCTCATAAGCTTCATAAGCTTTTCTTCCCCCCTACCCCCCTTCAAAAATGAAAGTATATTCTTGGAAAGTTATTAAAATGAAGAGAGTTCATACAATTTGCAAAGCACAGCAATGTTCTGATCTTGTTCAATCACTTTCATCTTATAAGTTCTCCCTGAGGTGTGAGTGATGACCACCCCAGTTCAGTTCTGAGACCATCTTGGAAAGGAGGGGGAACAAGATTCACAAATGGACGTGGTTGCGCTAGGGCCTGAACTCTAGTTTCAGAAGTTGCAACTTATTCTGGGAGGCATCAAAGCCTGTTGTCACGTAATTTTTAAGCACTAAAATTTCCTCTGTCTGAGGTATTATTCAAAAAGACCTTTTGGGAGCTCAAGTTAAAGAACATCACAATGTTTAGACAGTGGATATGTGGCCCAGCAAAATGATAGTGGTAGTCTATGCATTAATGTTGGCTTTTGACTGCAAAAAGAGCTTGCTTATTTCTGAAAGAAAACTCATCAGTTTTACACGTTGATGGAGGGGCTCTTTGATGAGGCTGTTTCCAATCGTTTCGGGTGTTAAGCATGTTACACCTTTTATAAGTGTAAATGTCAGTGCCTGTAAAGAGAACACAAGTCTGATAGGTCACTTTTCTCTGCAACCTCTTACAGGCTTTAAGGCTCTCAGACATAGAATCCCACAAATCAAATTTTGAAAACCACTGTGCTAGGTCCAGCTAATAAAAAGAAGCAAACAACCCCCTGGGGGTATGTGTTTAGAGCACAGTGATTGAACCACTTATTTAGAAAGCAGCAGAATTGAGTTACAAACCACTCATAGGATCCCACTCTGATGACCAGGCACAGTCCTGAAATAACCTTATCTCAGTGCAGAAAACAGTATAAGACTGATAGAGAGAAAAAATAAAAAGAAGCCTCAACCTGAAGCTCACAAAGATTTTCATGGTTTGGACATTGTAGCAGACTATTTTGCTATTTTGATGAATAAGGAAACTGTTCTTCAGAAGAACCGTACACTGCCTGAAACGGAGGAATAAGTCACCTGCCTTGCAAAAACAAAAGCTATATAAACAACTGGCATTCAAGAGAGGAAAAATCAGTACAGGAAGAACATCCAAGAATAAAATTATGCTGTTCATTTTGCGTTGTTGAGGCAGAAGCTATTTTGCTGGCTGCTGTGTTCTAGGAGACATAGAAACTGTCAGTGACCTTGCGTGGGGAAATATAATATCTCTATCTGGCTTCTGCCTTCAAAAATATTGAAGATGAGGGTAGATAGTATGTATATAGACTATATATGTGACAACATGGTGCCTGTGTGGGTGATTGCAAACAGTCACTGAGGCAACAAGAACAGAACTCATCACAAGAAAGCCCAGAAGGGGTTGCAACCTCTCTTACTGAAGTGAGTCAGCTCAGAATAAACGTGATTGATAAGAGCTGTGAATAAATAAAATCGTTTCCATGTCGCAGAGCTAGGCTGAGTATATCTTTGCAGCTCTATATTGTGCCATATATCTGCTGATAACCAACACAGGTTAAAATAAAATAGGTTGTGCTCTGCTGAGCACCCCAGAATGGTTTAATTTGATGTTACATGTTCTTTACTTACAAATATTTTTAAGCGCTCCAGAAAAAGATTTTGCTGCATTTTTTCTGTACTCCTACCACTGTTGTGCTTGACAGCAGTGGTTTCAATTATATATATGTATTTTTTTTTAAAGGCTGGAGCATAAACTGTAGCTCAAACATATACAAGGCAGCCAGGGAGCTGCTCAGAAAAACATGTTCAGGTAGCTATTACAAATTCAGAGGTGCACACCTATTACGAAGGGAAGCCAAATCTGGTGGACATTAAGACCCATGGGGTTCTGTCTGACCCTTCACAATGCTTGGAGTGGTTTCCTCAGTAGTCCTTGTGGTGGGTTAACCTTGGCTGCCTACCAAGCTGCTCTCTCATCCCCCCCTCCTCAGCAAGACAGAGGGAGAAAACAAGATCAAAAAAACTTGTGGGTTGAGATAAGGACAGAGAAACCACTCATCAGTTACTGTCACGGCCGAAAGAGACTCGATTTAGGGAAGATTAATTAGTTTACTGTCAATTAATAACAGAGTAGAATAATGAAAAAATAATAATCAGGAAACCCCCTAACAAACAAAAATAAATGACCATGTCATTGAATCAGCATGTTAATGTTCCCCTCCCCTTCTTCGCAGGCTTAGCTTCATTCCAGACTCTTCTACCTCTTTAATTCCAAAGCAGTGCAGGCAGATGGGGAACGGGGGTTGCTGTCAGTTCATAACACTTTGTCTCTGCCACACCTTCCTCCTCACACTCTTCCCCTGTTCCAGTGTGGGGTTGTTCCCATGGGATACAGTCTTTCATGGACTTCTTCAGTGTGAGTCCTTCCCACATGCTGCAGTTCAAGAGCTGCTCCAGTGTGGGTCCCTTCCACAGCATCATCCTTCAGGAACAGACTGCTCCAGCATGAGTCCCCGGGCACTGCATTTCCTGCCAGAAAAACTGCTCCTGTGTGGGCTCATCTCCCAGGCTGCAGCTTCCTTCAGGGCACATTCACCTGCTCTGCCATGGTCCTCCATAGGCTGCAGGGGGACAACCTCCATCACTATGATCTTTTTCACAGGCAGCAGGGGAACCTCCGCTCCAGTGCCTGGAGCACCTCCTCCACCTCCTTCTTCACTGACCTCAGTGTCTGCAGGGCTGTTGCTCTCACATTTTCTCACTCCTGTTTTACAGCTGCTGCATAGTGGTTTTTGACCTTTCTTAACTATATTATCACAGAGGTGCCACCAGCATCACTGATGGTCTGCGACAGGTCTGTCTTAGAGCTGGTGGAACTGGATCTGTCTGCTACATGGGCAGCTCCTGGTGTCTTCTCACAGAAACCACCCTACAGCCCCGCACAACCAAAACCTTGCTACATAAACCCAATACAGCCCCTCGACCTGTGATCTGAGACCATGGGAACTTGTCTCCTGGTTGGATCAATTAGAGTATCTAGATGTGATTTATATTTTCTGTTTCATCTCTGCTTTTATGGTGAATTAACATTAATGAGACAATACCTTCACAAAACAGATACTCTTTCATTCAACGAATCATGGAATTATTAAGGTGCAAAGGGATGCTTGGAGATTGTCCAGTCCAATCCCCTGTTCAAAGCCCGGTCAACCAAAACAGGTTGCCTGGGACCATGTACAGTCCAGTTTTGAATATCTCCAGTGATGAAGGTTCCACAGCTTCTCTGGGCTGGTCAATTCTAGTGTTCAACCATCCTAACATCAAAAATGTATTTTCTTAATAGAATTTACCGTATTTCAATTTATGCGCATTACCCGTTATACTGTAACTGACAGGAGTCTGGCTCTGAACCATTTTTTTCAGGAGATGATACTAATTCATATTTTGGTTGAGGTTCCTCAGTGTACCTGCACCGCAGGGTTATTTCTCTTCTCTTTTTCTGTCTTCCCTTGCTTTAATCAAGAGGTGAATTAAGTTCTCCCTCCAATTCTTTCAAGACTGATTATATCTCTAAAAGATAGTTCAGCTCTCTTTGGTAGTTCAACTGCAAGCTCTTGAGTTTGATTCAGGAGTAACTGGGTAAAATTTTATCTCCTGTGTTACATGGGTTAGACTGGATGATCACAATAAGGGTTTCTAATCTCTGAGTCTATGGTTTTCTTTTTCTCTCTTTGTTTTATATCCTCTTCTGTCTCAGTCTCACATACTTCCCTCTCCTATCGACCCCGACACAGAACAGATTTATTTGCTTTTAATCCTTGGCTCTGGCATTTCCCTGTGTTTTAAATTAGTACAGTGGGATCAGCTTTTCCCATTCGTCTCCGTAGGAGACTGGAGAGGCACAATACAACTGTGCTATGAGAGACGATGCAGAGAGAGCAAGTATGGCAAAACTCATAGAATTTGTTATTTTAGTTTGACTACTAATTAGCAAAGCAATTTGCAAAAGCAACTCTGTCTTCCTCCTGTTACTGATGAGGTACTTAATTCATTGTGGGGTTTTTTCTCTCCCTTTTTCTCACTTCCTGCTGTGTGTGCACCAGCTCCTCAGAGCCAGTGGCCATTAAGATGTTTCCTTGGTGAGAGTGGAGATGGGATGCCAGAACCTGCAATGTAACCATCCACATAGAATACTCTTCCAGGTTTTTTATGTTTCTCAGGCTCATAGTGTCAGAAGACTGTTTAGCACTTTAGCAGTATTTGATTCGACAGCATCTGGTTTGCTGGCCTTCATGGGAACTGTCAAGATTTCTTTTTGATTGACTGGACGGTGCATGCCAGGAATCCTTTCTTCTGCACTCTGAATGCATGGAAAAGCCTCATTGCCTACTGGCAACTTCAGGCAGGTGCAGGAGTCAACCTGTATGTGAACCAGCCTACAGCATAGATGATCCTGGGGCCTTGTCAGAGCTTACTCGTGTCAATGAAAAGAACATTGTTTTTTCTGCTTGCTTAGGCAGATTAATAAGTGCCCAGGTAATGCATGCTAAACCTATTCAGGTTTAGCATGCATTCAGGCACTGCTTCAATGAATCACAGAATCACAGAATCACCTAGGTTGGAAGGGACCTTTTAAGATCATCTAGTCCAACCAATGAAAAAACAAAACAAAACAAAACAAACCCAACAACAACAGAAAAAACCCCAAACCCCCCAAAACCCACAATCGAACAAAAAACCCCCACACAAACCCCACCACACCCAAAACAACACCAATCCACTACTAATCCATATTGCCAAGAGCACCACGTCAACTTGTCTCTTGAATACCTGAATGAAGTGACACACAAGGACAACCTCTGTGGTTAAAACAAGTTGTGGGTCTGATTGATCATTTGAAACATTCTTCAATGGAAAACTTACTTTTTCTCACAGAAACTCACAGAAATGCTATTTTTCTGTGATTTTTTTCCCCATTAAGGAACCATTCAATACACGAGGATCTGCCTGATCTTTTCCCAGCTTTAGGTTACATTCCCCAGCCAGGAGGTGAGATCTTGCCTCATAAATATAGAACAATTTCCATCACCAAAGTGTTCAGGTGATCTAAAAAAAATGCACCAATAGGATATATCAGTATAAGAAGACAACCTCAGTGTTGGGAGTTTTCCTCATAGTTCCAATTATAGCAGGAAAAACCTTGCTCTGAGTTCTTTTCTTTTCAAAATTCAAATCTGCAACTCAGATAGCACTTAACTTCATGAATGATCAGATTATCCATGGTGTATCTCTGTAATGAAGCCACCAAATGCTCTTTTTTCTCTGTGATCAAAATATTTACCTCAAGCATGTCTGCAACTTTCTCTTCTAAAGACTTGATTTTTCATAGAAGTACCTTTTTAACAAGTTTAGAGATCATCACTTAAATTTTGTCATTTTCAACACTACTTTAATTTGAGATTGCTTTCTCACACATTTTTTTCTATGAAAGATGGTCTTTCCTTGGCTTTGATAGGATATCTTATAAGATGAGGCTGTAGTCAACCTCCTTTAAATCTGCATACCCCACCACTGTGGTGTGGTGCAGCTCAGCATATGACTAGAGATTAGGGTCCCAAAAAGGTAAATATTACCATGCTTAAGCACGTTGGGTGGTCTATTTTTAAGCATTCCTATAACCACCCCCCCCCCAACTATAATTATTGGTGGAAAAAAAAAAACCACAAACAAACAAACAAATAAATCCCCAAAATAAAAATGAAAAGGACAGCTGTCACTCACCAATCAGACCCACAATTGGATGAATATTTTCAGTCTCCTCACTCAGTTGTTTTGCAAAGAAGGTGGGCAAGCTAAATTAATTAATACATATTCTGACTTACTGCAAACACCTTCACAAATAGGGTGACATATCGATGAACACCCATAGGGTATGTTAAAATAACACTGTGTTTACTACAAATAAGCAAAGATATGGTCAACTTCATCTTCCATATTGTTGTGGAGGAGTCCAGGAGTCCACAAGTGCTGCTCCCACACCATGACAGGTCTATTAGGGCCTTTCCCAAGATGGTCTTACTGCCAAGCAGTCTTCATATAAGCCACTTTTTAACTCCACAAAAATGCATCTGCTTTATGAGGTGTGTATGCAACTTCCATTTAAAACACAAACACTGTGCTGAGAAGAAATTAATCTCTTAGCTAGTTCCTCAGTCAGATGTTATTAGTAGCCCTGCAAGTTCACCAGTCACTTCCTATCCATAAGATAAATATTTGTCCCATGTGTGACCTTGGATATTTATCAACAACAAATTTATGATGACTATTCTTCTGTAAAATTGCTAATTTCTTGCACCACTCCTTAAGACACAAAGCTTCCCAAGTCAAATTTGTATTCCCTAATGTCAGCAGAGTAAAATACAATCATAGCTGGTATTTTTCTATTCAAAACAGCAAGTAATCGTTACAGATAAAGAAATTTTAAATCTAAACAATGCAAGAACTTTATAAGGGAATCACACTAATTTGCATACATATGCACAGAAAACCTCATAGACAAATAAGGTATCTGAAGCATCTGTCCATCTTTATGTTTCCAAGAAATAGATTTCATATGAGCCAAACTTACATTCAACATTGAAGGCCTTGGGACAAGACCTCCAAAAAAGGCAATAGGAAGTCAGATGCCAGGATTACCACTTGCCAAACTTCCTAGCCTCAAATAGAACAACGCGTGTTAGCAGAGACAAAGAGAAGAGATAATTCATGAGTTAAAAGTTTAAAATCATTAGTAATGAACATGTATCATTCATTTCTATCAATAAACAAGTATACAGAGTTAAAAAATAATATTTTGAATTTCAAATAAATTCTTTTATATGATGAAATTTCTTTTATAAGCAATATCAATCATATTCATATATATTCTTCATCTGAAGGGGAGACATTTAATTCCAGAGTCTTCAGTCTCCTATCCTTATTCTCATTATATATCAGTAATTATCTTCAAAAGGTCCTCTTGCCTTCATTGGACCAATTCTGGAACCCCAACAGGGAATACTGGCAAACACTCATGGGAGCAGGCTTACTCTTTTGGGTGGGTATGTTTATGTGGGTAGGCTTAGGTAGGCTTGCTTCTTCTAGTCCATTTAAAGCTGTATACTCATAACAGCACTACAATTAGAGTAAACATCCAAGCAACATGAGCAGTGGAGGCAGGAAACAGTTTCCCCATTGTGAAGAAGTAAACACAAGACAAAAATGAGAGGTCACTCCATGGAAACAAGTATCTAAATTTGCACTTTTTTTGAGGGTGGATAGAGTAGATGTAAACAATAGTGCGATTCAACTGGAAAGTTTTGATGGAAATAATGCCCTGAGTGTTGTTTCCAGCACTATGTTAGAAGCTGTCTGCTTCCTAAAACACTTATGAAAGGTAATTAGTGTTTCAATTAATGGTCTATCATTGTTCTGTAACACACACAAATGATCATTCTCTTCTCTCTTTCATAATTGCTCAATTATAGATCTTTAGAAGCTGTAACATTTGAAAAGGAGTAGAATCTGTGTAAAATATGTTCGGTAACCACCTCATTTTCACTTCCCAATTACTATTTTGGTGCTTTAAGTTCAGTTTTATCTTATAAATTCAGCTGCTGCTTCAACTTCATGGGCCTAAACCATCTGGAGAACTGGCCTAAGAACCAGACAGATCTTCAGCAGTCCTGTCTTTGTTTTGCAGGCTCACTTCAAACATGCTGGGAGCTGACGTTGTGTCATTGGTAGCCATCCTGCCAGGATCAGAGTCACATACCAAGATCTTTATAAGATCCATGCTATGCTTCACTCCACTAAAGGCAGGGTGACATTGGCTTAGAGGAAGTAGACAGTCTCACTGCCCTCTTGTGAAGGTGAATACACTATCAGTTGCCAGGGCTGTCAACTCTTTCTGCCTATAACTGCCTTTATCTAGCTGACTTCCTCCTTTTTACCTGGAAGGCTTCATGACACTACTGACAACAGGTCATGACATCTTTTCCAGAAGGTACACATAAAATGCTCATGAGGCACAATTCAATAACCCGTGCAACATCCCATCTCTTTGTCTTTGCTGTCTATACTACAGCAAATTTTATTAGTCTGAAGGAGACTTGTAGAGATTCAGGATGTGCTCCCTTTATTTGCACTGAATAAGCTAAGTCTACACTGTTTTGCTTGTTGGTTCAGGTCTCAGCAGTACTGAAAGTGCATATTTGCTCCTGCAAACCAGCATATCAAAAGAACAACTGTGGAGCAGAATCTTGATGTCCTTTTCAACTGGCGTCTTCGTGACTTTGTCAGAAATGCCGTTTTCTATCATGTGAACCAAACAGGAAGAGGGAAATCAGGAAGTATTTCAAGGATTGAATAGCAATTCTAGACAAAAATTAAAATACCTGTTCTTTCAAAGACACTTCAATTTATTACACTAGAGCAGATGTCTCTGGTCCTGCTCTGTAGTGTTGGAGAAACATGTTTTTGTAGGAGTGACAACACATCAGGTATTATGATTGCTGTGGTAGGAGGCATTGCTTTCTCAGTGTGGGCTTGTTATCTGAGCAAGTTTGCACAAAGGTGCCACTCACTTGGCTGCTGAGGATTTCATAATGTTGCCAGTGGGAACATCTGTTTGGAAGTGACCTAGAGAGCAGTGTACGTATGGATTGCCCTCTTGCATTCAGGGACTGCCAGCAGACACAGTGTCTGGGGTTACTTAGGACTCAGAGGTTTTCTCAGGCAGTGCTTCTATGATTGGGTTATTGACTTAGAGCCTGCGAAACCACTATGGAAATCAACAACAAATTGTAGGCCATGTTTGGTTGATGTGTTGCAGGCACCCCATCAGGCTTTCTGCAATGGATGAAAGAACTCCAGGATTAGGAGTTTTTGGCAGAGATAATTCCCTGTGCTTTGGATTTGCATTGAGGCATATATTGGTTGTCAGGACATGAAAAAGCTAAGTTTTCTGTGGCAAGCAAAATTTTCCCCCATTGCCCTCAGTGCACAAGCATTTAGAAGGGTTTGACAGGGCATAAGGACTGTTCATAAAATAGGATTTTCCATGGTATCAAGATCATTAAATAAATTCATTATTTCTCCCCCATGACCTTCCTAAGAGCCTTCCGAAATATTACAGATACCACTGTTTACTGTACTGAGCAGTAAGTAATGTTAGAATAACGTGACTCCTTTAACATGACCGTGGAAGGACACCACCAGCTGACCTATAGCTGAAATAGTTCAGCTACTTTGCTTATGCTCTTCTGAAACTCCAGTTCTCAATAGATTGGTTCCTCTTTGCAGACAAAGAGTGAAATTTTCCTCAGTGAGTCATAGCTGCTTAAAATGTGGGCTTTTAGTGTAAGCAAATTCCATGGTCTCCTTCTACAGTTAATGAAGCTACAGAAATATTTTGAAAACAGTAATTGCATCCTGTAACAGGTACCTAAAGTAGGCAAGGTGCCTTTGGACCTACCTGTTTCCATCTCATATACAAAGTCAGCAGCACTAGTTGAGATCAGCTTTTAGGTGAGATAAATCCCACATTTTGTGACAAAGCAGCATGTGTTGTTCAAGCATGGGAAATCCAGTGTTAACTCCCTTTTGTGATGCCTCCTGGTCACGTGCTCTTGACCAGTGACCATCCTTTTTGTGTGGTCTCATTTTCTCATCTGACTGTGTGGTATAATTCTTCCTTCAGTGATATAATCCATCCATGTTGCAGAGAAATTTTGCTTTCACTGAGAGAAAAAAAAAAAAAAAAGGGCAAAAAAGCTACCCAAAATAAAGAAAAAGAACCTCGCTCCAAACAATGTTTTGAAAATTGTCATTTTCTCGCCTTTTTTACTTCAGATGAAGATTTTTTTCCTATGGTCTTTGAATTCATCTCTCACTCCTTGTACTGTGGTTTTCATTATTTCTTTCAGCAGTTTGTCTCTGCTAAAAATAAGTATTATAATTGTGAATATAATTAGATTTGTTCCACACAATTGCATATAAAAGTAATTCCAAGGTGTTTTAGAACTCCTCTGTTCCTTATTGATGGATTAGTACCAGGGTCTGTTTAGCAATGGTACTTCTCTCTGAGGTATTCATGCATCCCAGTCTTACTTCCACCTTATTTTTGCTACAGTTTCTGCCCGGCATTTTGTTAAAACTGGGAGCATTGGCAAGTGGCTGCCTTGGCAACTGATAGCAAATTAACTTTTGGTTAGCCTACAAGGCGTATTTATTCTGGGGCATTCAACTTTAAATGAAAGCAGGGATCATCTGAAATGTGTTTCTTGGAAATGGAAGAATGAACAGCTGTTTCATGCTCCTTCTTTTAAATCTCTGAGAGTTGGAGCTCTGGTTGTAGGCAGCTTTAAGTAACATTTAAGGATGGAGCAAATAGCAGCCTGCTAGTGTACTGTGATTCACTTGAAGAACTGATCTAAGATGTTGGAGTTTTAAATGAGCTGGCAGCCTTTTAACTCAGGGGCGTGAATTTTGATATTTTTTTCTTCATACAAATGATATATGAAGGCTTATCCTTGATTCTTTTTTATTTTTTTTTCTCCTTTCTTTTTTGTAGTATCACATGTAGTTCATTATGAAATCTTTTTTTTTTTTTTTTCTTTGGAAACCATGACAGCTGCTACAGATGCTGGCTTTTTATAACAAACAACATCCTAACTTCTAGAAATGAAAGATACATCTCTGGAAAAGCAAACCTTGTATCGATAGAGAATGAGTTATAGACTAAATGAGTGATGGTATGATGAATGTTAATTCAAGAAGCCTGAGAAATTGAATAATCTGGTAGCTTTGGATGCATATTCAATCCCTAAAAGCAGTCCTGCCTATCCAGCAAAATTTAAACTTAACTTCCATAGTCTTATCTATTTACTCTGTCACAGAAAAATATTCAAAGGAAAACATAGAAAAGCAGTGCAATGAAAGCGAAAAAAATTCAGACCCGTTGGTCTTGTTTTTTGGGCTGTTGGTCTTGTTACGGCTCCTCTTTGTGGGACCATTACTGAAGATTGTGCCACATGAGTTGGTACAAGTACCAAATCTGCCCTGCCCCATGGTCTCCACATTCATGGATATCTGAATTCTTTCAGTGATTTTCAGAGTGGTGTTTTAAGACGAGTATCCTCTCCAAGCTTCTTGTTCATTCTGGACCATAGCAAACCCACATTCATGGCAATTTTCATGGACTTAAAAGTCAAATTCTAAAGCTTGGTGTGTAGAAAGCTCAAATAAGAGTGAGGAAGACTGATCTTGTCCACTCAATGTTTAATACCCTGATAAATGAATTATAAGACATAAACATAATCAACAATCTGCAACATTTCACAGTTCGTTCATATGCTATTTAGACATCCTAACTTGAAGAAGCTGTTCTTACTGCCTTATCATCCCTATCCTTAACATTTTTATTTCTAGCTGTTCAATAGCCCGGCTCTGGGAAGCCTGGGAAGCATTTTCATCAGTGAGGCATTTTGTTTGCGAGGCATTCTGATGAGTTGAGATTTGAAAATCAGTGTGAGGCTGCCCTGGAATCTAAATCTTTCATTCTCTGGAAATTAAAAATGTCTAGTTGCTTATTTAATTACATTTTAGTGGAATTCATCTACACCAGTGATGCATGTAGCAAAGGAATTCAACTTTTCAGGACCCATTGTTTCAGGGCTGCCTATTTTGGAGACTCTGAAATCTATAGATGAAGTGCCTCAGTGTTAGCTCAGGAAAGATGGAGTGCAAAGAGCTTTAATGCTGGATCCTAAGGAAGATTTTAAGCAGAAGTCTTAAGAGCATTTATCTCAGATAAATGTTAGGATGATTTTTTTTTCTTTTTTCCCCCCTCTTTTTTTTTCAGAGAAGAATTCTCCCTGAATGGTATTTTGACCTTTTGGCATTTATTTGCTCTAGCCCTTAGTTCTGGGAAACACAAACAGATTACAGTGTTCTGTGCAGGGCTGTTTTTGAAAGAGTAATTTGAGGGGAGACACAAAGAATAGCTGATTTGACTGTGTCTTCTTCACGAGTCAGACAATGAGAGTGTGTGCCGTGTGGTATGACAATGTGGAATAAATGCATGTGCAGAGCTTCATGGGGGAGTAGATTCATCCTCTATTTGACATTCATACCACATTCATTCATGCAGTCTGTGAATACTGCACAAGAACATAAAATTTCTTGTCTTCTGTTTTCCTTATCTTAACTGTATTTTTCAGTCAATGGGGCAAAATTATCCGACCATTACAAAGCAATACAATGACAGTGTTAGTCACCAGTAATTAAACTTCTACATAATTGTTACTGAATATGAACAGACCTTTTCTTTTTGAAAGGAAATTAATTACTTTTTTCTGAAAAGTTTCTATTTAAAAAAATCCAGACCATCTATATAAGCATATCTGTTTCTTTAATAACATTGAATGAAATACAAATGTTTCATGTTGCATTCTTCTCATATCACCACTCACAATATAGAACATATTTTCATTATCAAAATATTGTTGTTTCTTTATTCCTGAGTTTATACAACGGTGTAATAATGCATTCAAAAGGAAATTCTGCAGCCACATAAATATGCAATGCTGAGATCAGAACTGAAATTCTGAATTTTTGTCTCATTTTGTGATCAAATCGAATTATAACAACTTGCAGTTTTCCAAATAATAGATTTTTTTAAAGTAAGATTTTTGAACAAGTGAACAAAAAAATCTCCATTATTTCATCTCTCATGCCACTATGATATGTAGTACAGTCTAGTACATTGTTCAACTGTTTTTATATTGCATTCCATTGATTTAATCTTCCAGATGACTGGAAGAAGCCTTGTGTCCCCTCATGGGGGACTTTAGCCACCCCAATACCTGTTTGTAGATCAATGTTTCAGAGCACAACAAATCTAGGAACTGTATTGGTGAAAACTTCTTCACACAGATGATCGAGGAGCTGATGAGGAGGAGGACACACTACTGGACCTCATGCTTGCAAACAGTGATCATTACATGGTTGAGTTCAGGATCTGGCGAGGAGGAGGCCAGACAAAAAAACAGGACTATGACCCTGGACTTCAGGAAAGCAGACTTTGGGCACCACAGAGATCTGCTATCAGAACCCCATCAACAACAGCTCTGAAGCAGGCCCAGGAGAGTTGGTTGATTTTCAAGTATCTCCTTCTCCAAGTTCAAGGTTGGACTGTCCTCACAAGCAGAAAATCAAGGAAAGGTGGCAGGAAGCCTTCATGGATGAACAAATTGCTCTCAGCAAAGCTCAAGCATAAAAGGAAGCATAAAGAGGTGGGGAAAGGCTATTATCCAAGAGAAAAATAGACAGACTATGCAAGCACATAGGGATGAGACTAGGAAAGTCAAAGCTCACCTGGAGTTGAATCTGGTGAGTGAAGGGAAACAAAGACCATACTCTTCTCAGTGGTGCTCAGTAACAGGGCAGGAGACAATAGACACAAAATATGGGAAAGTGCATTTAAATGTAAGAAAAAGCTTTTACTGTGAAGGTGAGCAAACATTAGCACAGGTTACCCAAAGAGGCTCTGGAGTCTTTGTCCTTGGAGATACTAAAAACCCAAGTAAATGTGACTCTCAGCAACTTGTACTACCAGATCCTGCTTTGGGCATCAGCGTTAGACTGGATGACCTCCAGAGGTGCCTTCCAATCTCAGCTATTCTTTGATTCTGTGAAATAAGGAAAAAGCTAAGACATTTTTTCTCAGTCATTCAAATTCCAATTCCAGAGCTGTTTTATTTCATGTTCCTCTTTAAACTTGTTAATTGTCTGGATCTTCTAGCATAAAACATAGGTCTAGTTGTGAAATTCTACCTACCAAGAAAATTTATTGTCTTCATGGGGAGTTTGAACCTAATCCATAACACCCATTCACAGGTATATCAGATTCTGAACTTAATTTGATATGAAGAATTATTCATTTGCTTTCAACTTTTATTCCAGCTCTGGTTATATTTCTGATTTTTGTATTTAACACGAAGTGAATTAGTTTATCCATCCTACTAATTTTATCTTCCTTCTTCTTCTTCTGTATGTTGCACTTCTTGTGAGAAGGAATGAATTTATCTGTCAGATCAGCCAGCTCATGTTAAAGAAATGCTGTAGTGTCACAAGTTTCATGATCCGAACCAATTCCAGGTCAAATAGCATCTCTTGCAAAGGATTTTCACCAGATTGAGCACAATAGTATTTTTCTCTACTGTATCAATATATGGCAATCAGGTTCTAACAGTAAATGTCACAAAGGTCCAGAATTATCAATATCTATTACTGCATCACTGCAGAAATACAAGCAAAAATGTTAAGTAACATGCTAAAGAGAAGTATTATTCATGTTGCATACTCTGCAAGTAACTCAGAAAAGTTCTAAAAAAAAAATAATATAAAAACATCTCAGGGAATTGAAAGTGTTTTAGAACTACCTTAATGTCACAGTTTTAAAGCTGTCACAAAACTGTCCTCCTGGAATATCACGTACCAACTCACTTATCCAAGATTTACTGTCATCTGAGGTTTGCAATTTTTGAGTAAATCCTTTCATCTGAGGCTTTCTTCTCCTGAGATCCAGTAGCACATGCATTTCTTGCCAGTGGGATATTTGTCTGATTATCAAATAGCATTATTCTTTTAGTTTCTGTGATTCATTAAAAAAGTAAAAAGGGAAAGTGGATGGGGAAGGAGAAGAAGGTAGGAGGAAAAGCAAAGGAAGGGAAAGGAAGGGAATGGAATGAAAGGGAAAGGGGAAGGGAAAAGAAAAGGAGAAAGGAAGAGAGAAGACAAGGCAAGGCATGTTAAGGCAATGCCTTAAGAAACAGCTTGTATTAATACTCTTGCTTGCTGCTTCTCATCCTGGAGTTTTTGTTATCTGGATTCACAGAAATTGAAAAGTGCCTGTTTACTTTTGTATGATTACAGCAAATTTTTTTTGTTGATTTTTTTTTTCTTAATCTGCATCTTCTCTTTTATCATCCATTGTCATAAACATGTAGTAACTAATGAACACTTTTAAATTTCAATAACTGCATGACAACTTGCTTTCTTTCGTCTGACAGCTCTAAGAATAATCTCCAAACACAAAATCTACATGATTCTCCTTCAATGTTTTATCAGGAAAGTATTTTATTTTACAGAGTCCAAATAAGCAAATAACTACTCTGTAAGTACATTATAATTACAGATTACAGACTAATTAGAGAGTTATTTATGCCTGAAGATTACGTACTAATTATACATGAAGTTATTACGGAAAAAACTGGCAAGTGCTATAGAAGCAATTACTATAAAATTATAAGTAGATGCCATTTGATTTTATGATTATTTGCACCATATGAAATAACAAGTTGCCAAAAATCAGACCAGGCTGGTTTGTTACATCTAATAGCTTTGACTTTTTAATACCATTAAGTCTCCAAACATGCCAAAAAACATTTTGCAATTGCTTTGCAAAGGCACAGGCATCTGAGCACCTTCCCATAGTACATTAAGTGCCACAACAAACATCTGCTACACGGAGTTTGTTCCATTCTAATCTTATCCCAGGGGAAAAAATGTTTTTATAATCTCTTCTTCAGTCAGTTTTCTTTTTCCCTTCCCTTCCCTTCCCTTCCCTTCCCTTCCCTTCCCTTCCCTTCCCTTCCCTTCCCAAATGTTTTTTTAAGGCATCCTCTGGTCA
>JAOQGH010000012.1:146506401-146518711 GCA_025769975.1 Gallinago jamesoni
CCTTCCCTTCCCTTCCCTTCCCTTCCCTTCCCTTCCCTTCCCTTCCCTTCACTTCCCTTCCCTTCCCTTCCCTTCCCAAATGTTTTTTTAAGGCATCCTCTGGTCAATGAGCTTCTCAGAGATGGCAAGTTGTGCTCTTACAGATAAGAATGGAAGTAGTGATGCTTGTGACAGGCCCAGGATCCTGCTGCAGTTCATGTCACAGCCTGAGAACTGACCAAACAAAGGACTGTTTCCTGCACAAATGACTGAAAGTGTCCTTTTGCCTGAGGACGGTCAGAGCCAGCTATGGTTTTCAATCTCAAGTTTTAAATGTTTCTCAAAGGAGTCATCTATTGAGAATATCTCCAAAAATTAAAGGTCAAAAGAAGGCCTAATACATTAAATTATATTAAATAAAACTTTTTGTTTTAATTAACTACGTCTCCTTAATTTTAAAAGGCTAATTTCACTGCAATAGTGAATAAATTACTCTATCATTTCAGTGCTGAGCCAAAACCAAATAAACACAGAAGTTCATGCCATCCAAAACTAAAGCGCATGTATGCAGGCATGAAAATGTGTTTTCCTGCCAAATCTCTAATATTTGGATGAGGAAAAATATTTTGTACAGCTGAAAGTGAAGTAGTTCATAGATGACCATTTGTAGTAAAAATCAGGGGAAGAAAAAGTTGACTCTATAATGTTAGTTGTGGTCTATGATGTTTCTCTTTGGGTACTTTTTTAAGAAACTGAGAAATCCAGTTCTCCACTCATTTGTTCTGGAAGGGAAGTCAACCTCATGATCTCAAGCAACAATGAAGCTGTTGCATAAGTTTCTGACTCAATTAGGATTTAAATATTTCATAGCAAATGGGACAGAGCCATTAGGAGAGATTGAGGGACATTCAGGCACTTCAGAAGGTTTTATGAGGACATAAGAAAGCTTGTTTCAAACACTTCTGTAGGTTCAGACAGAGGCCTTGGATAGTGCTGTCCCCTGTAGAACCCAAACCTATAAACTGGAGATGTTTAAGGAAGGCACTTCTCAGTCTTTCCAGTTAGAGCTGTTCTGCTTTGTATATCTGTTTTACTGTTCATTCAGCAGTGTGTGTTGGTGGTCAAGACACCATCCTGGGGGACAAACTGCCTAGATCCCAGTCCCTTTTTCAGGAAAAGGAAAAACAAATGCAGATTGGAGCACTCTCCTTAGGGGTAGTGGGAGAAGTGAAGTGCTCCAAAGCATTTATAGAGAACTAGGACTAGTCCCTCACATGCTGGTCAGCACTCATTTGTTCTCAGGATAAAAGAGAAACTATCTCTGTGAATTCAGCTGGGAACTGTGTTTTTGTTCTCTCCTTACCTCTGGTTGAAATCACTCAGGGAGTTAAAGCCAAATTATCAAAGCAGTTTTAAGATGTCTATAACACTATTGTTGGTGAAAAATTTATGCTCTGAAAAAAAGGTATTCAGGTCTATATTTAAGAGACCTTAGATTATAACTGCTTTAAAATCTTCCTCTTTCTTTCTCCTAATTCAAAGGAGGCAGGGGGAATAGTGCTACCTCACTCTAAAGGGCAGCTTTCTCTTAATTATTCTTTTTGTCACATTTAAGACAGTTAAAACACTTTAATATGTTATTCATCCTGTGGGTGAACCAATCCCTGTCTTTTGTATTACATAGTAATCATCTCTGGAGGTTGTCACTGTATCAAATGGGTCAAGTTTTCAAAAAGTATTCACTAATTTTCGTTGTTCCTGTACTTGCACTTTGGTATTCAATATGAAGCTATTTAAAAAGCTTTATTGTTTGGATCAGCAACCAACTACAGTTCCCACTAAACTCAGTGAGAATGGTGGTGGGGTAACATACATTATTAGGTGGTCTTAAAAAAATTAATTATATGGGTCAGATCATTAGCCAGTGTAAATAATTTCAAAAAACCTCTTTGAATGTAGTCCAGTTGAGGGTATGCACAGAGTATTTTCACCTAAGGCCTTAAGCAACTTTTGCCTTTTTGAATAAGTTCCTTCTCCTTATGCCATCAAGGCTATAACGTTGGGGTTTTTTTTTAAAAAAAACATTTTTTTTATGTTACACATTAATATTAGCAAAGGTATTTTATGAAATCATAGTGGGATTTCTTGATATTGTTATTACAGGAAAATTGCTTATAACGTAAGGCCATATTTATAAAGGTAGAAGTCTTTAATATTATTTCCACAAGCTATTTGTAAAGTTCAGAGACAGCGTCATGGGAACTAGTTATTTTTATTGTGGCTTGGTGCATGTAGTACCATTTTTCTTTTCTAGTATTTCAGACTTCTCACTGTGACCCCAAAGTGGTGTGTGGCACTATTAAAAAAAAAAAAGCAAAGACTACATTTACCTTGTCTGAGGTCTGTATGTGAGTCCCCCTGCATGCTGGTACAGAGGAAACCATGTGGACTGGAGTCCTGATACTTTGACAGGAGGGAATTATGATGCCCATTTTCTCCATCTCTAGTGGTCTTTAATGTTTTATGAAGGGAAGAGGAACATTTTGACATTCAGTAAGGACAGTTTCTAATTAAGGTTTGGATTCAAGAAGGCACTTAAGTTCTAATGGGACTTAGACACATGCCTGACTGGAGACCTGCCGTGCCCTGTCCCAAATTTTCCATCTAACCGCTAAACCACAGAATCAGGTTCGTTCGTATTTACTCTTCTTCTGAGCCCACAAGCTTTTCTCACATCGGCCGATCTTGCGGGGCAATCTCGGAGGCTATTGCTATTCAGCGTACGTTGCCAGGTTATCTTACACACAATCTACACTGCAGGCACCCAGCACAGTCAGAACTAGCATAGAAAACAAGAGGTACTGGGCTAAGTGTTGAGACCAAATTGCTCACTGAAGGCACGTCTTCTATTTATTGGGGAAATATATCAGCATCTAGGCTGTAGGTTCAGCCTTGTGGACAGTGTAAATACACATATGGGCCTTTTACTGACAATGCTTGAATAGGAGAAGGTGTTTTGAGTTACAGAACACATTGACCTGCAAATTGAAATTAAACATTTAAAATTATAGCGCTGATTAGATTATTCCAACTCAGAATAAATAAGATGTGGGAACTTATTAAAAAAACCCAGTTTTTCTGTAAGTAAGCTGTCCTGTCTAGCTGTGTAGCTTTCCCTGGTGAGAGTAATGCTGAGCATATATTTCTAGTGCTGAGCCTAGAAGATGAATAATGTTTTTGGATGTCTTCAGGTAACCTAAGTTGCAAGTATGAAATATGGTATATTGCAATTGTATAGAATGAGAATAAAATTTCATTGTCTTTGGATGCTGGAAGATTGCACTGCCCTGTTTGTTCTTTAGGTTGCTTTATGTTAACATTTTTCTATGTGCTATGCTGCAAGTTAAAAATAATAATTAAAAAAAAAAACAAAACAAAATCAAACAAACAAAAAAAAACACAAAAAAAGATATTGCAGTGAATCCTGTCAATGTGGTAAGGCTTACTTACCTAGGTCCAGGGAAACAGGGATGACAGAGTATCAGAGGAAAAGGCAAGATAGACTGTGGCATAAAGTTGAACAATGGTACTGCTGTTTTCCGATGTGCTTTAGGGAGAAGAGTGAAACTTTCTCAGTCCTTTGGAGGAGTTGTTGATGATACATTCCTAGGGGTTTTGTACTGCAGATATTAGAGTAGGTTTTTGTTGCAGGTGTGTAAGTTCCAGAAAGTTTATGCTTTCGAACCCAGTTATTTGGCTGTGTTTCCCATTGAGTGGCTTGCTGTATCTCTGATCTTAGAATAAAGATACTCAGAGGTATTTTGCTTTTCCCTGCACAGATGCCAGCAATTCTTTAGAGAGCTCTGAATTACTGTGTAGGAGCCTGCTCTCTAAGACCTAGTCACTGTGGTGGTCAATTGTTTGGTTTTGGTTTTGGTTTTTCTTAAATATCTTTGAGATGTTCCATGTTCACTAATCAAAACCTTTTTTCTTTCATTCTCAGTTCTAATGCCAGTTCTGTTTAATGTTGTTTTATTCTTTTGCTACTTCAGAACTATTAATGAGACATAGATTGTCCATTTATGGCATGAACAAATGAGATCTCTTTCTTATAGTAGTTTTTAGTACAGTAAAGTGCCCTCCATTGTAAAGTTTGATTTGTGCTAGTGAAAAATAAAACGTGAAGAGGGCATTTGACAAAGAATATTTTGCAACTCCGGAACATTATAGTGATCCCAGATTATGTTGTTTTCAGGCCACGTGAATGGCAAAAAATGATTTACAATTTAATGCTCATCAGAGACAAAGTTGTCTTATTTATTCTGTGAAAAGAGACATTCTACAGCCTTATGTTTACAGGATAAATAGAACTGTGAGGCAGGTTTCTGATTCATTTTTATGTAATGGAAGCTCACAGAAGAAAGGGAAAAAACCCATCACCTGAAGTTCATTATATGACAATTGAAGGCCAGGCCTAATTTAGGCAGTCTAACTTCTGTAAGACATTACACTATCCCAAATTGCTCTGAGCATCTAATGATAGAAATGTTCCATATTTACCAAAATGTGAGGATCTATACTTCAAAGGCATCTAGTAATTTAGACAAGAAGGCAAAGAAGTCAAAAAAGAACTCACAGAATGTGCCATATGTTCAGGAATTACTAAGCACAAGTTTTCAAAAAATCCTTACCCTTAAACAATTACCTGCTGGATCCTCAAAACAGAGATGTAATGAAGAGTCTCTCTACAGCCTCCTTTCTACAGCTACCTGAAAGGGGGTCGGTCTCTTCTCCCAAGTCACAGATGACAGGACAAGGGGCAATGGCTTCAAGTTACGCCAGGGGAGATTCATTCAGGTTAGATATTAGGAAATATTTCTTTACTGAAAGGGTTATCAGACTTTGGAATGGGCTGACCAAGGAGGTGGTTGAGGCACCATCCCTGGAGGTATTCAAGAGACGAGTTGACATGGTAGTCAGGAATATGGATTAGTGTTGGGTGGTGTTTTGTGTGGTGTAGATGTGGTTGGTTTTTTTTTTTTGTTTGTTTGTTTGTTTTATTGGTTGGACTAGATGATCTTAAAAGGTCCCTTCCAACCTAGGTGATTCTGTGATTCTGAGTCCCTGAAAACAACATTTGCTTTCTATTGTTTCAGCTTAATCATGGACTTGAAGCCCCTTTCAGTTACTTAAGAATATGATTCCCATTAAAGAGTGAGATCTAATATTTGAAACATTTCAAAGAATGTTTTGGGTTGGAAGGGAACTTAAAGATCACGTAGTTCCAGCCTCCCTGGTATGTGCAGGGATACCTTCCATTAGATCAGGTCGCTCAAAGCCTCATCCAACCTGGTCTTTAACACTTCCAGAGAGGAATTTATGCTGCAATATTTTGTTTTTATTTTATAATTCTGACTGCTTTAACGCAAACACTACACTAAGTTGCCCTTTGGTAAGTTTCAAATTCTAAATGTCAAAGTCATAGTTTTAACTTTTGATGTTATAACATAGCATATTATTGCCTTTCCTCTATTAACTTCTAGTAATACTTTGCAATAATTCACTGTACTTTAAATTATTACATCTTAACAGTACGGTACAATTCTTCTGGTAGAAAACAATGCCATCAGAAATTTTTCCACCAATTCCAGTCGCTAGCTTTTTATCTTGTAAATGTCATTACCCTTCAGATGAGTATGTGCAGTACAGAGTAAGCTACCCAGTGACCCCTGCTAGCAAAATCATAGCTTTCCTAGCAAGTGAGCTTGCAGAAGCCTAAAAATTTGGGTTCTGCTCTTTGCTGGCTAGGAAAATAAAATCTGGCTCTGTAGGAATAACCTTATTGCCTGTATCAGATTACTTCAATATTGTGTTGTACTCTGAGGGCTGTTATGTTCTTTGCATGCAGACCACAATGGCAAGATGTAGCCCTATCTTTTTTAAATCTAAAAGTGGTAAATAAAACTGACACTATTTTTCTTTCATACATGTGAAATATCTGGGTAACTCTACTAGGGAAAGAAAAAAAGTTTGCATTTCATACATGTAACATTAATGTTATAAATTACTCTGACTTGAAGATGTTTATGTCTGCCTGCAGCTCTTCAGTTATAATTAAAAGAGTTCCAGGTCACTTAGCCTACATTTTTAATGCCTGCAGCTCCAGCATGCTCATCATAGGGAAAGTTTCTGTTATGAGGAAGAGGATTCAGCTCTTAATGCATTTTGCTGTTTACTGTTAGCAACGGAACAAAAAAAAGTTTTTTTATTAGCCTGTTTGGTCATGTTTTGTGCTGAAGAGGGGAAGTACCAGCTTTAACAACAGTAAAGTGATTTAAACATACCACATGCACATGCAGTATGGAGATTTTCCTGATTTTTTGAGGAAAAAAATAAAAAACACAGCAGCAGCCCCAAGTAGGCGAGGAACTCTAAATCATGCTAAATCATCTGTGAAGGATCAAGGAAGTACATATAGCAAGGTAGTGTGGAATGGTCCTGTTCCGTGTCTTAGTTTTGATCGTCGTCTGAATAAGAAAGCAGGATAAGGCATAAAATGTTAGAATGCCAAAACCAAAAAACAAAACCAAAGGCGATAAGAAGTGATAAGAATGTTCATTGAAAACCCTTTTTTCTTCATTTCCTTGCCCAACAACTCCTTGACATCTTCTTTTCCCTAAACAATGCCTATCAACAGCCACACTTCACATACATTTGGGAATACTCTCACCAACTGTAGCCTCAGTCTAGGTGGAAGTCATATGATTAAATTTGAAGGTTCACAGCAATTTCCTTCAGAGTGAAAAGTGCCCTGGCCAGCAGAGACAATGACACTGAGAAGCCTTGTAAAACAAATATTTTTCAGCCAGGGGATCTCATCCTAAATTGCAAGGGAAGGTGATGGGGTACATTTATGCCCCCACAGTGGCATCTAGTGCCACTTTTTCTTTCAGAGCTATCTCATGTGACCAGCTGCTGCTCCAGAATAATGTGGATCTGCTCTAAATCCAATGTCACATTGGTTAGGACCATGCAGAGGTCTTGGATTTCCTAAGTTAACTCAAAGGCACTATATTTCAATGCTTTGGTAAAATCCCTTAATTTGGGAAATTTTATGCCAAGAACCATGTCCACACCTCCACAAATTCTTTATATCAAGTAGGCATTTAAACTAATGTTTCTGGAAGGCAGAGAAACACTTATTTTCAGGAATTTCCATGCTACATTAATCCCCTTTCCCCAACCTACTGTGGCGATTTTGTTTTATTAAAACAAACAAAAAACCAAAAAAACAGCATCCTCCTCCTGCAAAAAAAAAACCAAAAACCAAACACTGTGGTAAAATAAGAGCAAAATACCTTCACTATGAGCACAGATACTCCACCATCATTTTGTGACATTAAAAAGAATCTTATCTGCCTTAAAGCAACAGATTTCAAGAAGAAAAAAAATGAAAAAGACAAAAATAACCTCCTGTTTATAACCATTCAAAAAATAAATGTACCATTTCTTTCTGCCTAATAGGACACATCAGAAAAGCCAAACATTAAGGGCTGAGCCAACTGTGGTAGTTGCTGGAGCTGCAAAAGTCGATTTCTTGACTGATGGAAGCCTGTACTTAAACCCAGGGCAGGAAAACTGAGCTTGAAGAAGAATTCGATTCAGTATAGAAAAGGAGGGTGAAGAGACAGACGCATATAGGCTGTACAGAAATTGATCTCTAAACAGTACAGTGTGAATAAAAAGAAAACAACAATGCCTCAAAACCCAAACAAACACAAAGGATAAAAAAAAAAGGGAAGAAATAGCCAGATGGCCAAAAATCTCCAAGTTTGTCAGCTGCAAGTTAAATCATCATCACGAAAGAGCACTGGATGTGAACGTGTCAATGTAATGCAACAGTTGAGAATCTTATTTGCAGGACAGTCCTTGAAGGGTCCACTTGTGTATGTCTTTATGACTTTGAAAGCACAGGCGTATTAACCAATACTCAAAACACCACTGAGCTGTAAGCAATTACTAGCATCCCTCCTTTACCTTGGGAAATGAGGAGTGGAGAGGAGACAGACTTTTTCTGATGTTACACAGAGAACTCTGCAGTCAAGGGAGGGAAGACTGAGCACAAAGGTGAGGACATAGAGCTAAGATTAATCCTTTGGAGGGATTTAAACGGTCTTGACTTATCATTTTGGAGCAACCTGCTGAGTGCAAAGTGGGGCTGGAGTGACTCACACAGGCCAGATAGCCAGATTTCTGATATATAACATAATTTTGAGAATTCCCACTCTGGCTGTCTGCATTGTGAAGCTTGCCAAATCAGGAATTTTCTTAGCAAGGCTAGAGATGTCAAGCTGCCTGACTGAGTAAACAATTACTTGTGGAAGAGAGAAATAAACATCTTTCTACCACAGCACCCTTTCTAGAAATTCTACAATCTTTATTACTGATCAGAATTGACAAATTGTTATCATAGCATCTCCTTTTTCACCGAGGAAAGGGCACACACATAGAGGATTTGGCCTCCTTGGTATATCACAGTGACCATAGTTCAAGCAGAGGACTTTTTCCTTTTTCCTCTTTCAATGTACCTGCTTTGAGGCTGACCAATGGAATAGTTTTTTGAAGAGAAGGAGGCAGGTGGGTTGCAATTTCTATGGCCTAAAAATAACAGCTTTTAAATTGACACTGAGGAGGTGGAAAGATATGACAATAGAACACAAGTGAATACTCTGTAAGAAACTGGAAACTGAAACAGAGAGATATGACCCGACATACAGAATCAGCACAACTGGCACATGATTTATTGATTATGGCCTGTCATATGAGAAGGCCTCAGCTAGCTGAAAAGCACAAAGCAAAGTAGTATTTTTCTCTCTATAGAATTTGGCATTTGGAAATTGCATACACTTTACCTTTACAGTGATTACTCTCTCCACACAAAGGAATATGTAGCTTTGCTTTTGAAGGCGTGCGTGGTGCAAACTGTATGATTTTTTCACCTGTCAGCGCAAAAAAAGCTGTGGATTATACTATTGATTCACACAGATAATTTAGAGGGCCAGAAAAATGCTTGATGGGGAGCAGATGAGGGCAAAATCTGAATGCATTTGTGATTGTGGAACAAGATATTGCAAGGAAACAAACACCACTACAAACAAAACCATCCTTTTATCTCCTTTGTATGCACTAGTTTTGTCTGCATGAACTTCTGAGCCACTCTTTTGTGACCCTACCTTCTTTCATGGTTTGGACAGTCACATGTACACTTTCTGTACTCCTTACCCTGAAAAATTACTTCAAGGTAAAACGTCTGTAGCAAAATAGCCCAAAAGAAAATATTCACACAGTGAGTGATCCAACTGCATTCCTTTTGAAGTCAATGGAAACGTGACTTCCAGGATCTTTGATCTAATGTAAGTAAGGTGGAGGAAGCCCAGCAAAAGACCACAAAGATGCTTGGGGCTGCAACACCTAGGCTATGAGCAAAGGCTGGGGGCCAAGTACTTGTTCAGCCCAAAGAAGAGGTAACATTGAGAGGACCTAGCAGCAGCCCCCAGTACGCTGTGCGATCACCAAGAAGCCAGGTTCTTCACAGTAGTGTGTGGTGGAAGTATTCTTGGAGTCTAATGAGATGTGCACACTGCAAATCCACAAATACTGCAAGCTCAGAATAACCTATAATATTTTAATAAGTTCCTTTGAAGGAACTTACAGGATATCATGGGTCTCCATGCAGGCTGCTAAAGGGCCAGACTACTGATACCCAACTTCTGTGCTTAGAACAAGGAAGGGTATCTCGCTATCTGAGAGTACAATGCACTGCAAACTTAGCCAAAGAGACCTGGCAGGATCCTAAGTATATCTCTACAGGCTTCAGGGTATTCTCCTTTGCCTTCACAATGCTGTTAACTGAGCAAAAGCTAGTCTAAATAAAATATTCAAACTATTTGATTTTCTTTTTTTTTCTTAGGGGCTCAAGTGCCATTTTAAAGGGGCCTAATTAAACTACAAATAAATTAAACAGGGAAGTACTTCACAGAAATCTTACCCTATTAAAAAAAATTGTATTATTTTCTTTTAAATTTTACCATCATTTCTATTTACATGACCTTAGAGTATTTTTTTCTTTTACCCATTTGAATGATGTTGACCTGGTTTCAGTACCTACTACTAGTCTGGAGGCACTCTGTTCATATGAGTGATTTAATGGCCAGATCATTTAGTGCTGAACTCTATCTCATATAATTGACAAATCTTAAGTTTCAGTTTTTGAAATTTAGTGCCTTTTCTAGCCAGACCTGCAGACGTCTACTGAAATGATTTCTTAGGAAGAGTTCAAAAGGATAACCCTTAGCTCCAGAAAGCTATTTCAATATGATGTAATTATGCACCACTAAGTCTTGAGACAGAAAAGATAAGTTAATGAAAAGTCATGAGAAAGTGATAACATTTCCTTGGCATTTTCTCAGGAAAACAAAATGGAGAATAAGAAGAGTCACAGACTCAGCATGGATTGATCATTTTTGCTGTATAATTAATCAAAGGATCAGAAAGACCTGTTAATAACTGTGTCCTTAACATTTAGAATCATTAACTGACAGGTCTTCTAGACAAGCAGGAAGGAACTACACACAGCCTAAGAAATTATACAGCACAGCACAATTCATCCTTGGTATGACAATGGAGCCAAGTGTCATTTTCTTCCATCTCCACCTCTTCCTTTATCTTTTCCCATTTGTTAGAGGGTATTCTCCTCCCTTTTCATCATCTGTCAGCTTAGAGGTGGTTACTACAGGGTCACATAGTCCTGTGAACCACACAGGTTTTATATCTTGAGTTTATACTTTTCCCTTCTGTATTGCTTTTGTATTCAATTTCAGGACTGGCCAAGGATTACTGAGTTTCCAGTGTGTGATGCATTTGGCACAGCGTGGCTTAGACTGTCCAGCTATTGCCTCTGCCTATTTCAGCTGCAAATGTTTGCAATGAGCTACTGAGTTCTTACCAGGGTCCTTAAACTAGCAGAAATGCTCAGCAGTGAGAATAATAATGGCATTGATTCAGATTCTGAACTAACTGAGAATCACAGGGTACAATCTGAAAGTGGTATTAAAAATGGTAAGTTACCTTGATCCCATGGCTAACAGACAGCCAACAGTTCCTTCTGTATGGCAACAAAAGCAATGGGATGGCCTAGTTACAGACATAGTATGAAGGCAGCAGACAGATTTTAACATTTCTTATACTTTCTTATACTTTTCTTATACTTCTTCCTTGCAGGGATTTAAGAAGATGTATATTTGTTTTAAGAAATTGCAAAAGAGAAAAGTAATTGGAACTTGGCCAGTTTGGGCACTCATATGTAGCTATGGACCAAAATAGATGCATGGTTTCAGAACCTCAATTGAAAGCAAAATGCCAAAATATCTCCAGAGTCTCCAACCCAGTATGAAACCAATGAATAATGAAAGAAAATTAACAATAAAAAAAGATATGGGGCTCTGGTCTGGGTAAAACTGTGTAAGGTCCACTCATTGAACTGTCACAACTAGTGACTCAGTGGCTGCGTGGCTCTGAAAATAATATACATCATTTCCTTGTTCATCTTCCTTGTGAATCTCATCTCCCCTCAAAATAGTCTTGGAATCCACAGTCCAAATGAAATCAAATTTCTTAAAGAGGGGGTACACTGCAAAGTTACCAGCTCCTGGAAACATTATGGAAATTGGGAAGAGCCTGGGAGCTCAACCTTTATTTGGCAGCAACAAGACAGACAGTTTGAATGTCCCAAAGAATTTTTATAAATGCCGGTGAGGGTAACTGCAGTACACGAAACCATGGAAAACCACAGCTCCATTGGTTCCAGTGTTCTTGTGAAGGCATTAAAAACAGACAAATAGGCTGAAGAAAATAAGTTTATTCCTCCTGGTCAGTTTGATTTGGAAATGGAAGGAAATGAGGTCTGTGTGCCACACATGTGAGAGGACACAATCATGCATTTTAATAATAGTTTTATTACAGAAACTTTAGAGGAGGTCAGAGGCCACTCCATTAGGGACTGTACAAATATATAGTCCAAAATATTATCTGCTTGAAAGTGTTGGAAAAATGAATAAAATAGAGAGAAAGGGCAATATTAAATAGGCGGGAGAGGACGGGAGATGAGAAGGGGCAAGGCTGCATTTAGAATTGTAGAATCATAGAATCATCTGGGCCCAAAGGGACCTCCAAAGGCCATCTAGTCCAACCCCCCAGCAGTCAGCAGGGACACCCCCAACTAGACCAGGTTGCCCAGGGCCTCGTCGAGCCTCACCTTGAATGTCTCCAGGGA
>JAOQGH010000012.1:146520776-146561137 GCA_025769975.1 Gallinago jamesoni
CTTCATTAAAGTAGTTTAGTTTGTTCTAAACTGCTCTCTCTCTCTCTATCTCTTCCTCTCTTCTCGTTTGGGGGAGGAGGGAAGGGACATCTGTCGTTCCGGTTGCAGTGATTTTGGCTGAAACAACGACACCCTTGTAAATTGCTCTTTGTTCCCTACTGTATGAAAGTTTTCCCAGGTGTACAATTCACAGGTCTATCTTTAGCTACAGAGTGACCAACTAAAGGTCAGAAAAAGCCATCTCCACAGCACCACTCTGAAACATAAAGCATTTCCTCTTCATGCAGTCAACAGCTTATATAGAGATATAAAAAGATATGCATATTTAAATGAAAATATAAAGAAAGATATTCTAAAAATATGCCTTATAACAGGTGAAAAATGTCTTTATGAAATTAATTTTCTAAAACTAGATTACAGAGTGATTAAATTATAACTAATGTACTTTACACCTGGAAAAGTATGAGTGATTTAAATGAGATATAAGAACTGAATCTGTGAGAAACTGGAACCATCATCGGTTAATAGACTTTATTTCATTGAAGTGAACTGATCTTGAGTTAATTTGCGGTCCATTCACCAAAGACTATCATAGCTTGGCTGTGATGGAAGCGCTTTTATCATAAGACGTAATACACTGAAGTTGTAGGATTAAGAGAAATGAGGTGAAGAAGAAAATTTGATACACACACTGGCACACATTCCAAGCAAAGAAAAGGTTTCAATGTCAGCTTTACTGAATCAATATTTATAATGTCATAAAAGCATGGGGTTTCCATTTGGAGTTCAGGCTTTTCTGTGTTAGATTGTATGCACAAATATTTCCAAAAGATGGTCAGTACCCTAGAAAGTTTACAAGTCTAATTTATGATAAAAACAACAGTTGGATAAAACAAACAAATAGAATGAGTGCAATCTGTTTAATTTGTAAAAAAAAAAAAAAACAAAAAAAACCTGAAAAGCAACTTGATTATGGTTCATAAATACCTCTAGAGGGAGGAAATAGAAGGTACTTAAGTAGTTCTCCACATAGCAAAGAAAGGCATAACAAGGAACAGTTGTTGAAAGTGAAATCCAAACAAATGCAAATGAGAAATCAGTCAGAAAATCATAGTAAAGATGATTAGCCAAAGAAACAAAAGCATTGAGAGGAGTGGCAGTTTCTCCATCTTTTCAAGCTTTCCAGCCAAATCAGGAAGGCAATAACAAGACAAGGTTTGATCACACCACACTTAGGTCATTGTTACACAGGTTTTGCAGGTAGATGTGAGTTGGTGGCACTTTCCAAGGCAGTTGGAAACAGCAAAGCAATGAAAGCCATTTTCCCAATTTAACACAGCACATTTCTTGAACAGTGACTGCAATGATCTTCCAACTCTTTGCAAAAGACGATGTGGAATCCTTGGTACAAGCATGATGGGTTGGTATTTCACTATGTGCGTTAAACTGGAGGCCAGATAGGTGGTAGCTGAAACAAAAAATCTACAAGGTAGCAGCCAGATTAACAGAAGTAATGAGGGTTATCAACTATCCATTTGCAACCAATGTGAAACAAAGCTGAAAAGATATTTTAGCTATTTAAGTCCCCCTGAACAGCTATATTTTTGTGCTTTGAAGATAAATCTTCTGAAGGAAAGCTATGAGCTTGTAAACTGTCTTAATCTCAGTCTTTGGAAAGTTTTAGTTTTCTCCCAAATTCACAAGACTGAGCGTCTTGTATGATTTCAAGAACATACCTTAATACAGCCATATATTTTCAAACCCTATTTTTTGAGTGGTGTAGTATAGTTGGCCTTAGTCCTGGTATATAGCATGAGATGTCCAAGATGTCAATCCAAAGAGCAGGGGAACCTTCTCAGTTTCATGAATTTTCTTCTTCCATTGCTAGAAACACTTGTGCAGTCGTACTGCTCGGAGGTAAAGTACATGGCGACATCACAGCATAAGAGTTTCTGGAAGAATGTCAAGATATTTATTCCATAAGGCTGTCCTTCTCTGAGGACCTGGAAAATTCACACAGAAAATTTAATTTTCTATATGAAAGTAATAGAAATAAAAATAATAGAATAGAAATAATAGGATACAAAACAATAGTGCAGACTGTTATTTTATGGTTTACTTTTGTCTATTGTTTTCTATGGTGTCTCTTTCCAACTGATTTTAAAAATTCTGCGCAAAGGTTTGGAAGAAACTTTTGGAATTTACTGAGTGTATTTTCACAAAAAAAAGTCCCCAAAAACCAAACCAAACCAAAACAAACCCACAAAAAACAACCCAACCCCAAAAGACAAACTTGTCCTATAATTTAACAGGCTGAAGTTCTACAAATGCTGTCACTGGTGTCATATAGATAGGTAAGATACTTTCTCCGTGCCTTACTTTATAATTCCTTTCCCCTCTTTGGTCCTATCATTCACAAATCTTCCTTTCATATTCTATTCCACATATTTGGGATTAACACTTGAAACCTTATTCTGAAGTGGTAATTGAAGATTATAACACATTCTTTTAAACCTGGTTAATTTAAAATATCACGTTTTAGAACTCAAACTTTATTGGAAAAACGTGAGAAATCTACATTGAAAATTGTTGCAAATCTGTCCAGATGTACCACCCAAAATTTTCATTTTAAAATTACAGAAAAAATAGATATCTGTACTTGAAAATGGTCATATTAAAACCAAGCAAACAACACCGCTACCATTTCTTGTTCTGTATTAAGTGTGGTTAATAACCAAAAGAAAAAATTAGAACTAAACCTGAAAGAAAATTTTACAAAATCTTTCTGGAAAAAAGATAGCTGGAAAAAAAAATGAATAAATGGGACTTGTATTTTTTTTTCAACAAAGAATTACCTGATGCAGGCTTTGGCTATCAGCTGTGTCCAAAGATGTGTGGGTTACAGCTGCATCATCCTCAAGGTACAATATTTGGCATGGTACAAAAGGGTCTAGGCTTTTGAAAAAGTCAGAAATAAGGATAACTTGTGGGATGCAAATTGCAGGGCTACATCTAAATCCCACTGCCTAGATTCCTTTCTCTTACTAGTGTAGTTGCATGGAAAGCTTTGTTGCTGGAGGCAAAAACTTTATCTCAAACCCTTGAGAGTGAAGGTGTAGAAAGGAATTACAAATTTTAGTGCTGTCAGCAATTTTAACCTATGTCTATACCAGGAAATTAAATGGTTTCCATTCCAGTAGTCAGATTGCCCAAGGCTAACCTGTTCTTCTCACATGAGCACAGGCCATGCACACACAGGTGCATGTGTGTTACACAGGTATAGGCGGCACCTAATTCCCTAAAAGGAAGGAAGTCTACAAGCCCCTGATGGAGAGAGGAAGAGGAAGGATGCTTTTTAATTTAAATTGTCTCCTTTTCTGACTCTTTCCTCCCACCTACATCTTCCCATTTGTCCTCAAACACTTACAAAAACTGTGTAGTTTGATACAGGAAAAAAATACAATAGAGTAGTAGATACAAGACGCTATTTCTAATACATGGTTTTCTGTGCAGAAAACAGTCTCATAAATACCTTAACATGTATCTCAAATGGCTCTGAGGGCTAATGTTTAATTTGCATCCATGATTTAATCTTAATAAATCAAAGAGAACAGTACTGAATGCAGACTTAGTGGGAGGATTGAAAGGCAATTGTAGTAAAACGTAGTGATAAACATCCCAGCCTAATCCTCTTCTTTGTCCAGGTGGAAGTCAGGAGCAACTCCACTCTAATGAACATAAACATCCTGGAGTAAAAGCAGTGTAAAGAAGAGTAGGCTCCTGCTGCATAAGCTGCAGCAATTTCAGACTTGGCAGTAAATTCTGATAAACATGCTACAGTGCAGCTGTATATTAAGTAACCGATTTAGAACAAAAACAATCTGCTAATGCCTATATTTTTCTTCAGACTAATAGGTGGCTGAAATACGCTATTTCTGATATAAATGACAGGGACTGTTAGGTTTTGAAACATGTTTTCTTCAGTTGCCTATAATAACAGTAGAAAATGAAGGAAAAATTGTCTGAGATTCACACAAAATAATATGCTTTTATGCAAAAGAGACATCAGACTTGGATATATACAGGGAATACATCTCTTTGCACGGAGATCCATAACTGTGTTTAGATGCCTAACACCAGTTATACAACACCCAAAGCCTAAACCAGAGAATAGGGGAAAGGAGGCTAGACGAGTGTTTGAGTAGGATATCCATGCCCTGAGCTGTAGCTTGTTTTACATGAGGACACAAAGAAGCCAAGGAGCAGGGAAAAATAGGTTTAGTCTGTGCCTTTGAAGCAAAACCCCACAATAACCAGAACACTGTGTGGAGACACCTTGATCATTTACCTAAGAAGAGCATACCAATAGCACAAACCAAGTTTTCAGTCTCCAAAGTTCTGTTTTATCTGAAAACAAAGGTAATCAAGATACATAAATAATAAAGAACTTCAAATTTCCCTTGTTAGACATGAAAAAATGAAAAAATCACACACACAAAAAATTTCTTCCTGCTACTGGAATTGGCTCTTTTTCTTTGAGGAATTGGTTCTTTTTTAACTCTTGGTCTCAAGCTAAGAATTCCAAGGACATACTGAACTTCACTAAGCTCTACATGGTCTTCTACGAAAACACCATTCTGTTACCTCTAAATTGCAGCCGTGATTACACACTGGGAAGATACAACATTCCTCCATGTAAAAACATTCCACTTAACCTCAAATGCAGCAGCCAGAACAAGACAAATGCAAGCTGTCCTTCTCTGTCATGGCCCATCAACCAGAAAGACATACCCTCCAAATAGGCAGGTTTTAATCATATTGTCAAAACAAGCTCCTCCAAGCTTTATTCTTAGCTCTGATGCCAGTAGCTTCATTTATGCAGAAGATGTCTTAAGACAGCTCCTACAGCTCCCAGTAGCACACAAAATATTGGCCTTTTGATACAGAGGTGTCATACCCTTTCCAGGTCTCCCAGATCCTGAAGAATACTGTAACTACTGGGCTTGCTATTCAAAAGACAGCACAAATCCCAGGCTCTGGGTTTTAGGAATTTAGGATTAATTTTTTGGAGAGAATTTTTACCTCCAGAAGCTGATGATTCAGCTTAATGAAGAAATAATCACTTACCTTCACTGAATATTAAAGGAGTCTTGGTTGTTAAAAGGAGTCTTGGTTGTCTGGGTTCCTAACCTCACAGAAACAATGTGGTAATGCAAATTACATACAGTAGCAGGGCTTAATGGCATTGATGAACTTTGCCTGGACCCATCACCTGCACCCATGGGACCAGGAATGTTGTTTAAGCTTAGGCCTGGTCACCCAGTCTTTTTTGGATATTCCTGTATTGTTGGTCCACTTCTTTGTACCCTTCCCACTGGCCTTGCCTCCTGCATGGACCTTGGACCTATGCAAGTAGGCAGCTTTACTTGTGGGTAGGCCCTTTTTGTGTGCCTTGTAACTCATTTCCAGTCCTGCCTTTGTCCCTGTGTCTTGGATGGACCCTCAGACCTATGTTGTAGCCTTGTCTCTATTCCTGTTTCTGACTCTATCTCCTTTCTCCCCTGACTGGAATCCCTGGATGTGTCCCAGACCTGGTCCATCACTTGCTGTGTCTGCCACTGCTGATAGACCCTGTTACCAGTACCCCGTGGTGAGGGCATTGTGTGTGCTGGGACCACCTTTGGTTCTCAGCTCCGAGTCCTTAGGGGAGCAGATGAAACTTGCTGCTCCATGGCCATACCCTGGTGGATCTTGACCTAAGTTGTGGGCATCACCTGTGCCAGGAACGTGAGAGCTGTGGTCTAAGCAGGACTAGCAAAATGGGCCCTTAGGTAATTTAGGCACTAGAATTTCTAAGTGGGCTTTGGTAGATGCCTACATGCTCAGCTCCACCCAAAAAGGTGTTAGATGGCAGCAGAGTATTGGGCATCAAAAGAAAATAGCCCCCAAAAATAGAGAGGCTGGAGCAACCTCAGTCTGAGGAATTGTTAGAGCACACTCTGACACACGCCTTTTGTCTCTGTTGTATTTAGAGCCCCTTTATTTTATTTTGCATTGAGTTTTTGATGTTTATCTCCCTTCTGGATCATCATGGCATGACTTTCCACTCATTTTTCTGGCAATGTCCTGTAAATTAGATTATAAACTCTTTTATGGAGGAATTCATGTTATAGGTGTATTGTCCAGCATTTACCATTATAAAGACTTGCTTTCACCTGAAGGTCTCTAAGCACTACTTCAAGAGGATATAATCATGCCAGAAACAGTGATAATATCTGTTTAAGTGTTGCCTTCAGTCTGACTAATGATTTTTGCAAGGACCTGGAGCACCTTTTCAGTTTTCTGTGCCTCATACCTCCACACTACAAGAGGAAAATCATATTTACAAGTGCCACAGGATAACACAAGATAATAAAGCTTTCTGAGCATCATCTATCACATAAGCAATGTCTTCTAGAAAGAAAATATTCCTAGAAGTGTGATCCTTCAACTTACCTGTGGTTTTAGCATTTTGATGGAGAAAGGGGGAGTTGCATTAGCTTCATTTGTACAGATATTCATATTCACATATGAAACCACACCTCTTTATGGCCGGATTTTTCATTTTGAAGGGCAAGAGAAATCTGGTACAAGTGGCAGAATCTGATCTAATCTCTTTTTCTCGCAGTTGCTGGAGGAATTTGTAATGCAAAAGACACAGGGTGAAGCAGGTTGGTATATTTGGGATTCAGCATTTTGTTTAAAGCCTGCTCCCAGAACTGCTGTAATCATATGGGTGAATGTTGATTTCTATTAAATACATCACAAAAATGTACAGCATGTTCTGTCCCTGGGAAGATACCACTATGAAGAGATGCTGCAGCTGAATTGCCAGAGAATTCAAGCGTGATGGGGAGGGGGAGGAGGAAGGAAGGAAGGCACAAAGAACAAAATGTCCCCACAGCCACCCACGAGGACACACTCTTAGTAAGATATGAATCAGCAACAGCCAAGGAAGCCCTGACGCCTAAAGGGGATTATGTAAGAATATGAGATAAGTGATGTCACTGGCACCTTTGGGTTTCTCTCAGGCATTTAACTGTGTCATCTAACCTGCGAATAGACACCCGAATCTCTCCTCTAGTCTATGGAGAAAGCCAAGCAGCTGCTGAGGGTGATAACTTTAATAAGGAGCCTAGAGCAGACAAGCTTGTAAATTAGGCATCTCAGGTAAACGCTCTTTGGGTGTGCTGAATGCAAGCAGTAAGCTTAAATCTGCTGTTTTAATGCTTTGTGAACAGCTCTTTACTATCCAGTCTCAGAGATCGTGGTCCCTTTGGGAAGGTACAATATCTTCTCCATTCCAGTATTCTGCTGCAAAGGATAGATGCCAGAAGAATAATAATAGGACATCATTACCATAATACGATATTATAAGAATAATCATAAAACAAAAAAAAAAACCTATAAACTTAATTGAAAAGGTATGTCTCTTTGCTATTACTGACCTTGGCAAAATAGAAACTTCAGGTAGAGCCTTGAGACAGAACAATCATCAATTGTCATTGCTGTCATCTACTCAGCAATGGTATCAGGGATCAAACTCTGTTCTCACATGTTGATATCTCTGCAGTCAGATGTTCAACTAGGTCTCTTTGTCCCATGAGTAAGACCAGTTGTAGATCCTTTCTTCCTGCTCTGGGGAGGTCTACAGTGATTTAACTATCAAGATTAAGTTCATGCAAAACTGATCACAACTAATAAATCACAATCGTTAGCACTTATTTCTCAGAAGGGAATCATAATTTTGACACTCAGCTGCTAATTTTGAAGCCACTAAAGAGAGTCCAGGTTGTGTATGATTTGGCTGTCAGTACCGTGGAAGCACAGGGAGAACAACTTTCAGTAGTACTTCAGGTGCAAAGTTACTTGGGTTTTGCGATATCTAGCACTCCCTTTGAGGGTCATTGGACAACATCCCCCAGGCTTTACAGATAGCCATACTGGGATTCCAGCTTGCTTCTAGGAATGGCTATCCTATACTCTGTTGAACTTTCTCAGACCATGGGCAGTATCAACTGGAACTGGAGGAAGGGGAACAGAAATTAAAAGAAAGAAGTGTCAAGTTAGTATTATTGGAAGATTTGTGCTCAAATGTGGCATAGCCATGCGACTTCAAGATGATTTCAAGCTATGTGGAGCTCAGTTACAAGTACAGCTTCAGTAATTTTGTAGAAGAGAGTTACAGGCTTTATCACCTCAGTGTCAGTAGGTATGGGATCAAGGTCATAACCATCATGCACTGAGGATTGCTGCCACTCACCATTTGAGGCAGCCAATATCTGCAATATTTTTTGTTCCCTCTGTCAGTGGGCTTTTTAAGGAAATGAGCAAGATGACACTTACAAAGAAGGATCCTTACAAAAAAAAAAAAAAAACCAGCAAAAATTCTTATGCATGTGGGAGAATTTTCTTATTTATCCAAGAGGCAAATGTAAACAGTTGGTAAAGCACAGAGAAATCTGAGGAGCAAGATGAAACAGAAATACAACACACAGGTGGAAATGTCAAAGAAAGAAGTTTAAGAAAATATCACTTCACATGGGCAGTTCTATCTCATGTTATACAAGGTGTGATATGAGTTTTCACACAGGACTCATTCATAATCAATATTTGTTGAAACATTGTATCAACTCAGTGACCTAAAAACAGCTGATCTTTTTACCCTTGAAATTATATATCTCAGTGAGGGATTTCTCATTTATGATTGTCTATACTCCCACTCTTGTCAATGTGCAGAAATGTTATATACAAATGAAGAGTGAGATGAAATCTGTAAGCACAATAGGGAAGACAGAATTTATATTGTTTGATCCCTTACTTTCAGATTTTTTTTTATTATTTTTTGCCTTGATTCCAACACTTCAAAACTTTGTATGTATAAGAAACTTCAATATTGTGTTTAGTTGTGTTCGAAGACTCACAAAGGAATGGCAAGATTAAATAAGGTTATTTTTTTTAATAAGCTTTCACTTTATCAGTGTACATATTAGCATTTTAGTAGTTGTCTTACTATGGATTTAACAAGATATCTGGCAGAAGTAGAAAGGTTAAGTTTCCAGTTTTAATTTTGCTCCGTGTCTAATCTGAAAATAACGTTAAGGTAGTCAAAACCATCTGAAATGAGGAAAGATCTGTGGAAGTCATTAGGCTGAAAGCGCCGAAATTTGTACAGACCACTGGAAGCACTCGTTTTCTGGTCACTGCTCTAAATCCTAGCATATGACAGATCAGACTGTAGTCTTTCTTAGTTTCCTGAAATCAGTGCCATCTATTTGCAAAGATCATCTCTTTCCCCACTTTCCATGTTATCTGCATATTCCTGGATCAACACCAACATTTGTTTGAAAGGGGAAGTTCAAAGCTACTTAGAAGATTGGATGCCCATTCTATTTAAGTTTTTAAATATATAATCAACTATTCACTGTGGCTTCAGAAATCCATTGTAAAAGCCCCCCCTACAGCATCCAACCTCCATTTCTTGCAGTTTGCTATTATCTGGTGTGTAAAACTCCCAAAAGTTGTGGAACAGCCTATTTTGAGAGAACTTGTAAGCAGGAACACATTAATGGGTATCAGGTGCAGCTATGAATTTAATGAATGGTTTGTTGGAAATCACATTAAATAGCAACATCCGTCTGCAGATGAGCTCTGCAATGTCCTTATTTCAAGCCCAGGCAGATGGAGGATTTGCAACGCACTTACTGTTTTCTGGTTCATGCAGCATTGCTTACTTTTAAATACATTCACAATCATGCTTGAAAAGATTTGGAGCTTGACTGTCCAGCCTTTTATTTTTGCGGCTTCCTCTGCAAAGTAATGAGTGTAGGAAGAATGTAACAAGGTTCATCATGAGAATTAAACTGGTTTAGGATTTTGTCCTGCTCAGACAAAAACACAACTTTTATTTTCTTTTTTTCTTTTTTCTTTTTCTTTTTTTTCTTTTTTTCTTTTTTTCCTCCAACAACTTTAGCTTGGAGAATGAGGGTTAAAGGGATACTGTCAGGTTCTTTTTAAAATTGTTATTACTTTCTGATGCTAAAGTAAATTTAAAGTTTCATATTTAAGAACCAAAAAGGGTAAATGCCACATCAGGTATCAAGACCAGTGACTTCCTAACATACGAAGTCACATCATACAGCTCTTTCAGAACACTGCTGTGAAGTAATTTTTAATGTTGATATTCAAAAACGTCCCCATTTATTTCTACTGTCAGTCATTTGCAATCCAAATGCCTCCTATAATATTTATATATGGCTGTCTGGTGGGGGAAGAAGAGGTGAAAACACTTTCCCAGGAGATTTTTTGGATGGTATATGGGTGGGTAGAGCGGACTACCAGGTACTACTTCCTTCCTTTAGTCCTTCCCAAAGACAGGAAAAGAGTTAATCCCTCATATACTGTTAGAGCTCTAGGCTTTTTTTTTCCTATGATTCAAACAAAAAGTATAACAGAGGAAAAGGAAGAGCATATTGAATATTCATTTTTGTCTCAAACAGAAGGAAGTCCATTTCGGGAATGGGTACAAAAAAAGGACTGTTTATTAACAATATCTTGGTCTTAAAAGACTTTTAAATGTTGCCGATCAGTATATGGACCAAGTTTAACTTCGTGCATTTAACTTTTGTGTTTCTTGCTCTGATAGCAGATAATTTAGACTATTTTTGAAGGACCGTGTTACTGAATTTGTGAGACAACATTTGTTAGAGACATACAAAAGCAGTAGAAAGGTGTGAAAATTTTCATTGATAAGATTATACCAGTTCAAATACAGAATGTAAAATATCTTTCTATAAAATTCAGTTCCAAGTGTAAAAAAATAGTCTTAGTCTCAGTATCACTTCTTTCATGTTAACAAAACTTCATTGACTTAAGAACTACACCCAGTAGACAAATAACATAAATATATAACACTGTTGAAGTCAATGGGCCTCTGATGACTGACGTCAGTTGGAGTTGCAGTTCAGCTTGTTGTTTGCAGAAATTTCCAAACTTGGAAACTCTTTCTCACATTTCTAGCAAAGTCAAAATAGGTCTTTGTGAAATAACTGCAGCAAACAGTAAATGATGTATGAAATGAAATATCTCATCCATCCCATAGATGAAGAATGTGCAGAAGAAGCTTTGCTGCTTTCACCATGCAGTTTCAAACAAGTCCCTGATGCAGAACCATCGTTTGTGTGGAGGAATGGGAGGAAGGGGGTGATGTTGTCATTCTTATCCGCTGTCAGGTATGGCACTTCCATATAGAGAGATTCAGATTTCATCCTTTCCTCATTGTCCTATATTGTCTCAATTGACAATATTCTATTGAGTTTGATAAGAGGTGAGCTTGCAGTGTTGGGGATCCATTGATGTCTATCTAAATATTTTACATTATGTTAAATTTTTATATATAACAGATCTGATCTCTTAGTACATGTCTACACTACATCGTGAAGTGATGTATTAAAGATCCCTAAACTTTCCATCTTTAAACTGGCGTATCTAATATGTTGACATACAAATGTATTGGCTCAGGTCACAAAACCAGTACTGATTTACTAGCTTGGTGATGTGTCTGAGCTAATATCACTTGCAAGATATTACACATTCAGCACCAGTTCTGAAACATGGTGCATTCACTCCTTCAGAAGGTCTACAGTTTGCCTAAATTCCTCCATTTTGAAGTTAGCTAACTGATTTGTGTAGCTTATCTAGGTGTTTCCACTATACAGTGGAAAAGGTTCATCTTACTGAATATAAACATCCCTCTGAATAGCTTTTATGAGTTTAATCAGAGTAGAAAGAGCCTAGAGGACTGCTTTAAATCATCTTGGTCCAGTGAAGTCAGGTGTGGTGAACCCCACCTGAACAAATAATTCAACAGTCATTGCAAGATTTCTGCTGTGAAAAAACAGAAATACTAAAAAAGTAAAAAAGTGTTCATTTTTATTCTGTACAAGGAGAAAAATGAGTTCCAGTAAGTTCTGAAACTTAAAGAAAAAGCCACAGTGAAGCTGCGGAAGCTTCTGAAAAGGAGCACTAGTCCCATTGGATTTCCAAAACTGCTCATTTTTAGTTGCATGAAGATTTCATGTCCTAATGTGATGAGCAAATGAGCTGTATAGCATGCTTATGATTTTGAAAACATCTCTAAATTCTTACCCTCCTTCATTATTGATTTGATTCTGAAGGTCTGCTTGGCAGAAACATGGTAGGAAATGTAGCTATCAGGCTTGGGCTGCTTCTGAGTTCCAGTATGTTCTTCCTGAAGCTTTGTCGGAAACAGTTTGCTTGTCTCTGAAAGCAGGGTGATTTGATCACTCTTGGCAAACACAGTTTCCCACCGTATTTTGTTTTGTTCCAAGAATGCCAAGAAAATGTTCTTTCTTTTAGGAAATAGTCTTCTCCCTGCTGAATTCACATTAAGATATCCTCAGAGGGCTTTACTGTCACCTTCTGTAGGTTAAACCAACGGGATGTTCCCCCTTCCTCCCCCTAACTTTGAAGAACATTGCACTGCATTGCCTTTTAAAGCTTTTGAGCTAGATTCTGTTATCTAAATGCAGTCAGCATCATACCACATAGCAGCATCTAAGAACCTGAAAACTGCATTTGCTTTTCAGAAGAAGAGAATCGAGAATCAACACGTAGAATTATTAGATATGCTCATTCTCTACCGCTCTGTAGGATATGTGAATGTGGCAGCCACTGCTGTGATTTCTGTGCAATGTAGGCACATCCAAGTTAATGAGAAACTGGCTTGCTAAGGCAGGAGCAAGCATTTAGGCTGTCCATTCCCAAGTGTCACATGATTTTCTGTGCTCTTTGGTCCAATTCTGCTTGGGTCACAAGCCATCTAATTTCAAAGCAGTTAATACATATTTTTACTAGATGACAGTTACAGTGGTGCAGTTAAGATGCACGTCACTGGGTAAGAAACAGAAGATTTCCATCTCTTATTATTTTTCGACCTCAAGTCCTTGGAGCTCTAAGTCTTGGTCAACATTTCATGCCACCTCAAACACCTATCCAAGAAGATAATAAGGGCAAGATTACTTCTAATATCAAATGCACAACAATAATGCACGATATTATCCATGTCATCAAGACAGAGAAAGAAAAAGAGCACCTCTAAGAGATGTTCTTTCTTATAGCTCATGATAAATGAGGGGCAGGGAGGAATAAAGACAGAGGGAGATTTTATTTTGAATCACCATTCTCAGAGAAATTGACCCTAGAGTAAAATCATTTATTCAATTTTTATTAAAAAAAAAAAAAAAAAAAAAAAAAAAAAAAGTAAAAATTTAGACTGAGTATTAAGGAAAAAAGAACAAAAGAAAACACTTTAGCAAAAGAGCTACAGTGAATTCCTAAGAGAAATGGTGGAAACTCCAAAGCATTCTTTGTGCAACTTTGTTTTCCGGCCACAGAAGAAAATATACTTGGGGAGCAACTCCTCATTGTTAGGGGAATTAAGTATATTTCCTACTATATCTTATCTATCTCAGGTTTCTATGAATATGTGAGATGAGCCAATTGGGGAAAGCTCTTAGCTTTAACGCTCTGCAGCAGAAGAGTAATGTTAATGCTATTCTGTTACTAAAGACTGAAGATTTTATTTAATTATTTTTTCCTCAGGTGATGAAAGATTCTGCTGCTTTCCAGCAATTCTCAGTGACAACAGCCAGTGTGAAAAAAACCTGAGGAATGTGTAGAGAAATATAGCTATACTGTTTTGGCTAACTGGTTCTCCCAATCCCAGTTTGAAACATCAGGTTTCTGTGACTATAGCTACGGGAATATTGTGCAATTACTTCAGGAAATGTGCCTGCGTTCATTAAGCAGCAGGACAGGTTCATGTTTCTTTGCAACTTCACTGTGAACTTTAGTCTTCATGTTTGTGTACGTCTGGTTAAATATCTTCAAGGCTTTCCCCTTCTCCACTTAGGACTACATCCCCATTAAATCTGACATTTCCCTTGTTTCAAAGAGATTGAATATAGGTTCTCTTATACATAGCTTGAACCTTTGATATTTGCATCCAAGTATATTCAAGGAATATCACTGTATAGTTGCAGAAATATTCTATATGACAAACACCCTATAAGAAAGAAATAAAGTCTCGGACCAGCATCTTTTATTCTCTGAAAAGGTGTTTTGCCTTTAATACTAGCTTTTTCTTGTTTACTTACTTGATTTGCAATCATACCTCGTTTCAGTAGAGATGGTAATTGAGAGGAACTGGTCACCCTTGGCATGTGGTCATCAATAGATCTCTTTATGTCTACTCTGTCCCAAAGAGAAATAATCATATAGATCCAGCCACATGAATTTCAGTTCATCAGAAATCATAGAATCATAGAATGGTTTGAGTTGGAAGGGACCTTAAAGATCATCGAGTTCCAACTCCCCTGCCATGGGCAGGAACATCTCCCACTGGAGCAGGTTGCTCAAAGCCCCATCCAGCCTGGCCTTGAACCCCTCCAAGGATGGGGCATCCACGACTTCCCTGGGCAACCTGTTCCAGAGCCTCACCACCCTCACACTAAAGAATTTCTTTCTGGTGTCTAATCTAAATCTCCCTTCTTCCAATTTAAAACCATTGCCCCTTGTCCTGTCGCTATACTTCCTCGTAAACAGTCCCTCTGTGGCTCTTCTGTAGCCTCCCTTCAGATATTGATAGGCTGTTAAAAGGTCTCCCCAGACCCTTCTCTTCTCCAGGCTTAACAACCCCAACTTCTTTTTATTATTTTCACATCCCCAGCTAGATTTAATTCTGCCTGGGCTTTCACTTGCCTGATCTTGTTTCTGGCCAGTCGGACAGTTTCTCTGTATTCTGCCCAGTCTACCCTTCCCTGCTTCCACCCTCTATAGGCCTCCCTTTTGGTCCTGACTTTGTCCAGCAGTTCCTTGCTCATCCATGCAGGCCTGCTGCCTATTTTGCATGATTTTTTCTTTTTTGGGATGCACCTCTCCTGAGCTTGGAGGAGACGATCCTTGAATACCACCCAGCCCCTCTCCCCTCCAGTCCTTTTTCTCATGGTACCTGGCCAATCAGATCTCTCAGGAGATCAAAGTCCACTCTTCTGCATCCAGGGTAGCCAGCTTGCTGCACACCCTCCTTCCTGCCTTATGAATCTTGAATTCTATCATCTCATGATCACTGCAGCCGAGGCTACCCTTGAACTTGACATTCCCGACCAATCCCTCCTTGATGATAAGGCCAAGGTCCAGCACAGCTGGAAGGAAGGATGTTGGAAGAAAACTAATATCTTATCTACTGAAAATGGTATAAAAAAGACAGAAAACATTTACAATGTATTATCCAGTCAGCCACACTGAGAGCATAAATGAAAGATTAATAGTTCATATGTTTTTCATTGTGGTACATTGACACTTTTGACCAAAAGGAGGGAAAATATCCTTCTGCTAGAATTAAATAGGGATTTCTCAGTCAGACAGCTGCACTAGATTCTTATGGGGGTTAGCAATCAGAGAGAGATCAAGACCTACATTTTCCTAGAGTCTGCTCTGCAATCATTTCCATATTGCAAAATAAGTCCAAGGAAGCAATTACATGTCTACATTCTTTTATGCACATGATCATAGACTTTATTTTTTAAAACAATACTTCTGTGGAGGTATTGGTGTGGTTTTACTAGGAGAAATTCTGTCACATCTAAGATTTCACACTAGATAATCACAGAATTATTTTTGTGTTGCCTGTTTATACGTTTTATTTTCATTTAATAGATCTGGATATAGATGACAGGCTAACTCTAAGCAAGGGTCTGGGATGCCCTCCAGCCTCTGGGGCCTCCACCTCTGCCCCCGTGTTGTTATGACTCTGTCACAAACTGGAGCAATCACCCCTGCATCTTGTTTTAAGCTAACAGATGCCAAGTTTGGATATACAGGAGTTAAGGACCCTGGATCATCATAACCCAGAAACTATGTTTTAAAACAGGCAAAGTCTTCCTTTGTAAAAAACATCTAAGCCCACCAGAGTATCAATATATTTGCACCTAAGTGTGAAATTCTGTATAGTTTTCAAGTACACAATTATAATTTTCTACCAGTCACAGCTATCCGTAACTGCTCTCAATTTTGGGTATGGAACAAAACTCTCTACAGAAATGTATAAAGTCACTATATATAAGAAACCTTTCTTTGACCCTAACATCTCTGGCTGTATCTGTAGATTTGGGATTTTTGCATTTTCTACATACTGATTCATTTCTCTGTAATGATACTTCTTTTATGGAGCATCGATATATAATTAGAGGTGTGTATTGTATGTCACTGTGTTAGTTTTACTACAAAACACGAAGATTCAGATCCACTTCTGTAAATCAGTAAAGCTCCTCTGAAATCATTAGAGTTGCAGTGATCTGATCTTCTTGTGCATCTTAATTTCATTATTTTCTTCCTTTCAAGTAAACTAAATTACCATTTTCTGAACTCAGATAACTTGTTTTTCTTAAATTTACCCACTGCACTGCTAGATTTTTATAGAAATAAGTGATTACAGAAACTAGCTATAGTTAACAATAGGAAGATTAAATATAGATTTTTATGCCATAGTGCAAAAAAAGCAATTGATATGACGTTCTACTCTAATTAAAGTATGTTAATTATGGGAACAGATTTATTGAAATTATAATTTCTATGTGTGAATGCAATATACAACAGATTTTAAAATATTTTTGCAAGCACAGAAGTAAGATAATTGAAATCCCTCACCTTATGTTTCAGTTAGAGTAAGCCAATTTCCATTTTCTAATGCCATATACGACACACTACGTTACAAATAAAAAGGTAAGTGGAAAAGCTGAGTTACTGATTTTAATCTAGAAGGATGATTTTAACACCATAAAAACCAACAGGAACAATGGGGACTTGGTATCACTGGCTGTTTTCTGAGTTGGAAGATTTCCAAAGAGACTCTGAACTGAAAGAAAGTTTAGCCATTTGTAGTCCCTCAGGCACTGTCTCCGTTTAAAGGCACTTTGGTATGTGTGTGTGCTGGATGATGTCATCAGGAAGTTGGGTAGCGATAGTATCGAGACAGATCATTTTAGAGCCATATCCCATTGCCACAGTCTGCCTGAAGTCGTCCTTCCATGGATGCCAATGGACTTAAAAGCTCTCAGGTCTCAATTCAGTTGCTTAAATGCAGGCAGCTACTGCTGTTTGAAATATCCTAGGGTGTATGAGACATCCATATAGTACTAGTCAATATGAACCCATGATTTTCAGGAGTGACAGCTGAATCCAGATTTGTGGGATTGCCTCAGGCATAGCAAATGGCACTAAGTGCCTCTGTGTGGGCAAATGAATTGAGCCCCCAGGGCTGAATTCATTTTCCCTAACTAGACTTACACAATATATGTTTCTGCATCTGACTTCGTCTCCCTGTTGGACTTTTACAAACAGGATTTGGTACAGTGTTTATTTCCCATGCCTACTTTGGGATGAGATGTCTTATCCCCCCAGTTACTTTCACTGGCTCTAAAAAGATCACAGAAAAGTCAGTTATTGGCATCTTCACTGTAGATACCTTGGCTTGATGCAGTGCTCTAAATACAAACATTAGGGTTATCTGCTACCCTACCTGTATCTGAGTTGAGCCTAGTTGCTCAAATTAGTGCCCACTTCATAACACTTCAACTGATCACCTTGCAGAATAACTCTGTGTGCTGTGGATCTGCCTGCTTTCATGATTAGTGTCCCATAAGCCTTACAAATCTAATTAAACCAAAGAGAAAGTTTATGGCAAATTCAGCCATATGACTCCATCATTTTGACCACCACCTAGCCTGCCTACATGCTTCTCCTCTGATAATTAGTCCACCACAGGAGGAAGGACCTTTTGGTTCCATTATTTCACACCTTCCTCCCTCTGGCTGTGAAGAAGAAAGGGGCTTTGGTACTGCACGACAGCAAGATGGAAACTGGAAGCTTTCCTCTAACTTTAATGAACTTTGGACTGGAATTATAAAGACAAAGTCTCAACAAACACCTTCACTGAGAAAGTGCCTTGCTGCAGTTAAGTCATACAAGGCTGATCAATCGTCTCATGCTGTTGACATGGCCCTGTATGCCTTCGTGTTTCTCAGGATGACGCAATCTCTTCACACTATCCCATGGTTATGGGGGATTTGACTGTGTTGTGATTTCCCTTTGAACTGTAAATCTACACTTCTCTGAAGTATAGGTCCCAACGCTGTGGGTTGGCCTTGGCCAGCAGCCATGCACCCACACAGCCACTTGCTCGCTCCCTTCTCCCTCCCCACCAGCCCACAGAGTGGGGGAGAGATCGAGAACAGAAGTGAGAACACTTGTGGGTCGAGATAATGACAGTTTAATAAGTGAAGGAAAGATTAAAAAAAAAAAAAAAAGAAAGAAAGAAAAAGTAAATAAAAAAGAAAGTGATGCAAAAGCAATCATTCACCACCTCCCACCAGCAGACCCATGCCCAGCCACCCACTCAGCAGCAGACACCTTGGAAATCAAGTGCCCACCTCCCACACCCTTTTTCCTCTACCCTAGTTTTATTGTGGAGCATGACATTATGTGTTATGGAATAGAACTTTGACTAGTTCAGGTCAGCTGTCCAAGCTGTGTCCCCTTCCCAATCTCTTGGCCTCCCCAAACCTACTCACTGCAGAGGGGGAGACTGGGAAAAGAGAAAATCTTGCCATTCTGCAAGCAGTATTCATCAATGGCCAAAACACTGGTGTCATAAACACAGTTTTAACCACAAATCCTAAACACAGCACCACATGGGCTGCTATAAAGAAAATGAACTCCAACATAGCCAGACCCAGCACAATGTCTAATGTCATTGCCTTCTTGGGGGCAAGGCAAAATCAGGAGCACTAGAAAACAGCATGGTTTATCTACACACTACCACCTACTGAGGGCTGGACACAATAAAGGGCTGAAGGGATGAGAGGAGAGAAACTGTTCTACAATCAGAGTGAACATCTCATCCGTACGTAACGCAACTCAACTGTTGCTATTAAGAGCTAATTGTTGTTTTGCTGGATGGATGTTATAAAATGGAAAAGCAGTCAGATATTACTCTTTGTCACTTCAGCTCAGATTCCCAAGGGCAGAATGAAGGTTGCATTGGATTATTTCCATATTGTCTGATTTTTGGCCTTATCCAAGCAACAACATGAGTTTCACTTTAAAAGGAACACAGAAATAAAAATATAGGTTTATATATTAAAATGCACTGTGCCACCTAAGCCCCTTACCAGGAAACCAGAATTTTTCTGCTCGTTTTGTAACTGTTAGATTCCTCCCCACTTTGATTACACATCTTTTCCCTCTTGCTCTAAATAGACAGAGATCATCACTGCTTTTTACTGAACATTTGCCAAGAGAAGGTGCTGTTTTTTATAGGAGGTGTTGGAAATATCTCAAAATATAGGTTTTACAGCAGAACGCTCAGCTTTTAAATTGGTTTAGGATATTTTTTTTTCAGCTGAAAAGTGTCATATTGGCACACAAAATATCTTTCTGTGACTGTTTGTGTGGAACAGACACCCAATTAGTAACAAGCTGGTTCTCAGTCCATCAGTAGTTGAAGCGTTTTGTTTGGAAGCCCCAACTTTGCCTATTGGGTTGGTTTTTTTCAGCTGAAGATGCTATTGTTATCATACCCTGCAAGCAACGACAGTGCCAACTGTCCCAAATACTGTTTTGCTTGCAGCCTCACTGGCACTCATTTAATCAATGTCTCATTTTATTTAAACTACATACTGTAAGAACATTTTAATACTTTAAGAACACTTGAGAGCATTTTTATTGTTTGTGAATAGAGACTTAGAAAATGATAGGGGCACCTGGATGTATTTCTCATTTAATATATAGTTAACTATATTACTTGATAAGAAAGATTGTGCATGAAAATGTTGGATGCAGCCAGAAGGTTTTTATATAACTGGGTTTTCAAAATACATTGATTGCATACTGATACTCCGACTTTTTCTTTTGGGATGAGGAAATAACTGGAACTATACATTGCTTTTTACAAGACTGAACTTCATCTTTGCTTGCATGATGATACTAAGTCAGAGGCTGTAACTGGAATCTGGTGTGAGTGAGTTTGGCCAGTGTTTCTCATACAGACTGAGCCAAAAATGCTGGATTCAGACGTTTTTATATTTGGGTGTATTTGAAATCCCCATCACTGTGTATGTTTCAATATGTCCTCATCTTAAAGGCCTTTTGTGAGCTCAGTGGAGGAAAAAAAACACACAATTGTCTTTGTGGACAACTCTTCATCACATTAAAACCATCTCATAATTAAAACCAATATTCCCTTTAACATCAGATGTTTGGTAACAACTTTAAGACAACCACAGCTTCTCCTGCCTGTCCCCGGACAGCGTATATCACGAGGGAGGAACTCCATGATGACTTTGAGTGGGTGACCATGCCCACATAGCACTGTGCAGTACTGGGAGGAGGTGTTAACTCATTCCCTTAAATTGCTGTGTGTGCATAAACAGGAGATGGTGACTGAACCAATGAATTCTTCCTCTTAGGGCATCTTCAATGTGAGTACCCTACTAACATGACAAGGTTTCACGGTTTCACTGCATTTGGTGAAGCGAAGTCCCTGTCAGGGTTCACTGAGTCCTTAGAACATGTCCCTCTTCCAAGCACCTCTCTAGGCTTGGGAAAAAGTTTCTGTTTTGTCCTTTTTTTCTCCAAGCCGCCCATGCAGTTGTCACAAGACACATAGTCTGAAGCACAATTACAGAGCAAATGCCAACACATTGACCTGAAATATGAAAAGTCCTCTTTCTCTCCCTGATGAAGAAACAGCAGTAGATAAATAAACATACAAATGAAGAAAGAAAAAAAGAAGAAAAAAAAAAAAAGAAAAATATATTCAACTTAGTAATAAGAAAATAAAGGATTCATAGATGAGAATTTAGTCCTTAGAAAATGTTGAAGTTTCACCTTCAGTTGGCCGAGAAGGAGTAACAAATTTTAATCCTCAAAGTGAAAGAACTATTATTATCTTCATCCAAGGTACTGATGAACATGACTGAGAAAAAAAGAACCAAAAGCAAAATACAAATAAATATTTTCATCTTGAAAAATAAGACTACATTTGGCAAGACCATTTATTACACTGTTTTCCTGCTATCCTTTAGTTTTTATATGCATTTGTCTGCTTCTCTTCTCGATCTTTTATTGTCTGCATTAAGGACACAAATAAAGGAATGCTTACCTGTGTAAGATTTTCTTTTGTGCTTCCCAAGGTGAATTCAGACTAGTGTTTTTCTGTACTGTGTCTGGTTTTCCCTTCTGGTTTATTTTATGTGTTGGACATATCTCAATAAATAGAGCTCAGTGGTCACCTGAATTTTCATACTTCAATTTATTAGAATGTGATCAAAAAGTTTGACATCATTTAGATAAGAAAGGTTATTTCCATGCCTTGTATCTATTAATGAACTGCTTCAAAACTCAAGAGAGATATAATTATGCTGTTCTGTGAGAGGTTTAAGAAATATCATTTGTGAAGTCTTTTACCAGTTTTCAAGGAACTCAAAAAAATATATAAATTAATCATATAACTTGTTCAAGATATTTTTTTTTTAAAAGAACCTATACAAGCTTTTTAGAAGAAATTACAAAGCACTCTAGAAAGAACTTACCAGGAGGTTGGAAAAAACAGAGACTGAAATGTAATCTGCAAATGTTTTTAGGGGGCATAGGATGTGCCATGCAAAATAGAATTAAACTGACCTCACAGTTTAAGATATTTGAACATGTGAATGCAAAGGTTTTGTCATATGTCTTTGTGCTGGCCATCCATATAACTAATGTGTGTCTTCACATCATGCTGTGCTGCTTCCTCCCAGATGACTGTGCTCCTGAATGGTGTTTAAAATAAAGCTAATGGCACACTATGTTCATCCTGAATTCTGGGGTGAGATCACCCCTTCTTGGCTGACAGAGACGAAATGCATACAAGAAAGGATTCCTGAGATGTTTCTAAGTCAGTGACAGAGTAAAAAAGACCTTATTTTCCCAGAAGAACTATAATGTGAAATTTAGTCTTTATATGAATCTCTGCTAAATGTGTCAGATTGCAGGAGACTGTAAGAATATTTTGTCCCCAAGGCAGAAATCACCCCCAATACTTCCCTAATGTAATGTAATTAATTAAGGTTTTGCTATTCATCAGAAGAATATCTCGGGCTTTTTTGTATAATTATAGCTGGGTTCATATAACAGCCACATAGAAAACTTATTGAGGCCTTTCAACACCTAGTAGGGGTTTATAAGAAAGATAGAGAGATACTTTTCTCAAGGTCCTGTAGTAATAGAGCAAGGGACAAAAGTTAAAATGAAAGTGGGTAAATTTAGATTAAATATCAGGAATAAATTTTTTACAATGATTGTGACAAACTGCAACTGGTTGTCCAGAGAAGTTGTGGATGATCCATCACTGAAATTATTCAAGGACATGTTGGATGGATCTTTGAGCAACCTCCTATAATAAAAGATGTCCCTGTCCATGGCAGGGGAGTTGGACTAGATGATCTTTAAAAGTCCCTTCCAACCCAAATTCACCATTCTATGATTCTATGACCATGCAATTAGCTACTCTTTGTGCCTGCCTTCCTTTGAGCTGCCATTCACAGATTCAGGGTTATATATGAAATCTTCCTTTGGGCACAATCCCTATGTTTTAATATTTTAATATAATAAACACTGTGTCTGTAGGGCCCTCTCTGAAGGGCATTGGCAAGTGATTCATTAACCTGTCTGGAGGGTGTTGTACATAGCCAACTTGACTTTGAATCACTGAGCTTACAAAAAAGAGTACAATATCACAGCACTGAGTTGTCATGTTTAGGGCACCTCTTCAACACAAACAGATCCTCAGCTAACACAACTGTTCCCACTTTCTGGCTGTTCTTACTAAGAAGGCTGGTCCTATTTATGAAGCAGTAACTTGGCATTTATGAGTCCGAGATTAAATTTCTTGTACCTCTGCAGACTTTCTTTGTGACCTTAGACAAACCTTTTTGGAAAAAGCGTTTAAAGATATTGAACACCTACCGCTGTAAAGATGTGGCTAGTGATTTAAATGGGACGTCTTTGAAAATGTCACAGAATACCAGATAACTTATTTTCAAATCCTCCTTTTAGTCTATTCTTTCATCAGTTGCCCATGAGTGGACAGGAGATTCTTATCATTCTCCTGTCTCATGGGATAAAAATCCATCAGGACTGTGATATTTTTCCTATATCTAGATAAGAAATATGAGATTGGAAAGCTTTAATGTGGGTGTTAGATGGACAGAGGTGTGAGTCATTCTTAGTATCATCTGAAAAATGCCAGATTATAGTAGTTCTTATTTTATCATAGTAGGACAACTTTGAAATCTGCAAGCTGTGTATTTATCAAATAATATAATTATATAAAAAGAACCCTTCTGCTACTCTAAAAACACTGTGGCAGAAGTTCTCAAAAGCACATATATTCATATAGGTAAACATGTATACTAAATGGCATACCATAAAATCATGGGTATGTAACAGAAAAATACAGCTAAAATTACATCAGGAAATGGTAGTGGTATCTAGTACCACAGGTCTAAGAACAAAACGATCAAATACAGATACAATATTCTGTTGCTACAAAAAGGTTATTTGCCTGATTATATGCTTCTGTCTGTAGCTCTGTCCTTGGCTTGGAGCATGCTGAAGTGACAGATCAATATTTTCTTCTACCAAAGATTACAAATCCTTCTGACAGTGAAATCCTTATTCAAGAAACGATCACAAATACATTTTTTCCTAATTGGTTCTTATGTTGTTTGTGCAACTGCAGCGTTCCTTTGTAATCATCATCTTTTCATGAGCGGAACAGGGCAACATGTAGAAAGTTTAGAGAAAAAGGCTGTTTTGAAGGATAATAACATATCAGAACATCTGAACTTGAAAGTAATACCCTTTGATGCCGAAAGAGTCATCTGTCTAAGTCTGTCATAATCATAACTATCTGCATCCTTTTCATTTGTGCTAAGTGCCCAGCAGAAAGCATCTCTTACACATGCTGCAATTCTTTATCCAATTATTGGTTTTGATCTGTGATCAGTTGTTTTGCTGCTTAAGTGGCAGCTTAATACATATTTCTTGACTGGCCTTTGTGTATGTTTGTGCCCATGCGCTGTATCATTTAGTGAAGGTAAAGTGAATACAGACTGATAGGTCATCCTGCAGGGTGGTTCTTCACCAAAACACAACTTGATGTTGGTCATTCTTGCAGAATACAGGCAGGAAACTCAGGGGACAGTTCAATTATTAGGTTCTTCCTGTCTCAGGATATCGATTGAATTGGACAAATTTGCTGATCTGATTGAAAGCTAACCCAGAAATAGACCCAACAAAAGAGTTTTCTTTTGGATACTTTAGTCAGTTAGTGATCTCACAAGAGTATTATCACTGGAGCTCCATAAAATAGAAGGCTGGCATGTTCGAATAAGGAAGGGAGAGAGCATGAATAGCCCTTAGTTCCTATTAAAGATAGATTCATCTGGCTGTCAAACCACAGAATCAGAGCAGACTTCACTTAATAAGTACAATTCTGTGCTGACTTTTTAGGAAGCAGCAAAAGGACTGGGATTTATTTTATTAAAATGTACTTAAGCATACATTTCTTACATAAAGCATTTTAATCAGATTCCTCTTTAAATACTGTTGGTATTCCAGTTATTGCTATAATGCTTCATAAGCTACTCCCCATCATTGCATTTTTGAATGGGGGCCACTGGAGATTAAATGAAAAGCTCCCAAAAAGGTAGGCATCCCACATGATGGGTAGACTGGCCAGATATTAGAACATATGTTTTGTCCTGGGCAGACACTGTTGCATTGTGACTTTACAAATTGCTTTCCCTTTCTTATATCTTAGTCTTGACAGCTGTAATGCAGAAATAATTATATAGGCCTCTTCTGAAAGAGTATTCAGATTCATGAGAAGAAAGCGTGTTGTTGGAGAAATATGTATTACTGACAGTAATTATGCCTTGCTAAGACCTAGGGATAAGCTAGAGCTGAATCTCTTTTTTTTTTTTTTTAATTCTGTACACACTTCATTGTTATCATTGATCAAATCTGGAAGAAAAGCATCATTTAGGCAACTAAAGTGCTTAATCCCATGCCCAACTTTAGGGATATAAGAGGTTCTACTGCCATTATTGACATTACCTGCATGGTAAGGCTTGTCACATGTGTCAGCAAGGATTGATGATGAGTTGATAATTAAAAAAATTGTCTTTGAAACGGGTGGGAAATTTGTTTTGGATGGTTAGAATGTGGCCAACAACAGTCTACCCTGTATTGTGTTCCTTAAAAGAAACGTCAGCCTTAAAATTCCTTTTTATAACTTCCCAGCTCCTATCACTGTGCACCACTGGACAAGTTGCAGATTCAGCTGAACACACAGGCAAGGCAAGTAACAAACAATAAAGCCAGCAGTACCTAAAGGAATTTGAGACAGTAATAAAGTCGACAGGATTTGATGTAAATGGCACCAAGTTTGTAGCAGATATTATGAAAGTCTGCTTACATCAGATGCATTTGGTATCCATTAAATGCCCAAGACCTTTGTCAGACAGCTATGTCAATTCATGTCAGAATGAAAAAACCATAAAGCAGTGGATTCTGTAAAAACTGAAGATTATGAAATAAAATTCCAGTGAATTTGATATGTCGAGTGTTCTATTGTGTATTTTTTAAGGTTAAATGCAGACTTTCTGATGAATCCTGACATGTTTATTTCTTCCTTCTCCAGCACAACTAAAATAACAAATAAATACAAAAGACTCCCCTGCAATGATTGTGTTATTATTTTTCTACCAGGTTTTGTGTGCCTGTTTTTTTGATGCACAATTCATTATTGATTTTATGGGTGGTAATAAAAATAAGTAACCAACTAACTAACTAGATATGTGTCTCCCTCACCCACAACATCAACAGAGCTGTAAGCACTGGTTTATTTGAAAAAATGGCTATGACTTTTATAGGACACTTTTGGGTAAACTTTACAATGGTCATTGAAAGGATCCTGAAAAGAATGTTACATTGCTACATTATTTTGATGTTCCTACATTGCAATGACTGGAATTTCAGGTGAATACTTATTTGGCTTTGTCAGCAGAGCATTTTATCTAGAATACCATCATTCTGTGGAATTAAAATTATATGTATATAATGGCTAATTCACTTTTCTCATTGCAATGACAGTAGTTATGTGATGACATGTGCAAACTCTAAAGACAACAGCCCTATAAGAAAAAAATCAAACATTTGCCTGCATTTTACACACATAATACCACACTTGCCAGAGTACTCCAAGAGCTCCTGTATTAGGTTTGTAGTATGCTTCATAAACTGCACTAAGTAAAACAGTAAAGACTAATGGTAAGCAGACTACATTGCTCTGGAGAGCAGAATGAGTTGATCCAAAATTATTTTATATAATGGGAGAAGAGAGATGATTCACAAAGAAGTGAGGTAGGGGTGGACTGGGCCGGCAAGCAAAGTGTGAAGTGTGATGTGGTATAGAGAGACCTTGAAAATAACAACAGGGCTGAAGGAGACCCACCCCAAGAATATGCACACCAATAATAAAATGCCTACAGGACATTCATGCAGGAGAAACTCTCATAGCTTTCCAGGAAAACCCCCATGACTGGGGACCCATTTGAAATGCCTGTATACTAGTACACAGAGTAAAGGAGATGGTTGATGTCATAGCATGGCCACTCTTGATTATCTTTAAAGGTTGTTATGATTAGGGAAGGTTCCTGACATTTGGAAGAAAACAAATATCACTCCTGTCTTGAGGCAAGAGGTAGGCTCATAGGCTGAGGTGGTCTCTAGGGCTCAGGCATCCAGGGTACATGACTGGGGGTTGTTTATGTACGTGACTAGGTCAGGAGCTTCCCACCATGCCCCTTTACTGTGCCATTAGACCTACATGTCAGTGGCAGGGGTGTGCTCCTGTAATAATTTCTGGCAAAACAATGGAGTAAATCCTGCTAGAAACCATTTCCAAATATATCAAGGGGAAAAAAGTGTTTTGGAGTAGTCAATGTGAATTTATGAAGCTAAGGTCATGACTGATCAACTGGATAGATTTCTACAGCAAAATTCTAGTCTCAGTAGGCAAGGCGAGAGCAGTAGATTTTATCTTGAATTTAGTAAGACTTTTGACACAGTCACTCATAGCATCCTTAGATAAACAATGATATAAAAACAAGACAAATGTACAGTGAGGTGGACTGAAATATAGATGAACACAAAGGGTTTTGATCAGCTGTACAAAGTCAAACTGGAGGCCAGTTACAAGTGAGGTACCCCAATGATTTGTACTGGAGGCAATACTGTTACAGATCTTCATTAGAGCACATTCTCATCAAGTCTGCAGGTGATATAAAACTGGAAGGAGTGGCTGATGCACTACAGGGTTGTGCTGCCATCCAGAGGAACGTGACCAAGTTGGAGAAATGGGCTGACAGGAACCTCATGAAGCTCAACAAAGGTAAGTGCAAAGTCCTGCCCCTGGGGAGGAATAACCAGTACAAGTTGAGGACCACCCAGTTTGTAAGTAGCTTTGCAGAAAAGTATGGGGTGGGAGTCCTTTGTGAATACAAGTTGCATGTAATTCAGCAGTGTGCCCTTGCAGCAATGAAGGCCTGCTACTTCCTGGGCTGTATTTGGATGAGCATTGCCAGTAAGTCATAGAATCGTAGAATGGTTTGAGTTGGAAGGAATCTTTGAAGATCCTCTAGTCCAACCCCCCTGCCTTCTTTCCCTAGGTGAAGTTGCTCAAAGCCCTGTCCAACCTGACTTTTAATGCTTCCAGTGATGGGGCATCCACAAGTTCCCTGGGCAACCTATTCTAGGTCTCACCACTCTCATTGTAAAAAAAACCTCTTCCTTATATCTAATCTAAATTTACCATCTTTCAGTTTACAACTGCACTAAATCCCACTGTCTATGTCATGGATAAAGACAATAAATACTGTTGGTCCTAGTACAGACCCTTGAGGACACAAATTGTTACTGGTTTCCACTTGGGCATTGAGCCATTGACTGTAAGTCTTTGGGTGCAGGCATCCAGTCAATTCTTTGTCCACCTAAGTGTCCATCCATCAAACTCTCCATCTCTCCAATTTAAAGGCAAGAATGTTGTGTGGGACCATGCTAAAGGCCTTGCAGGAGTCCAGGAAGATGACAACAGTACCTTTTCCCTTGTCCACTGATGCAGTCACTCCATTGTTGGAAGGCCATTAGATCAGTCAGGCACCTTGGAGAAGGTTGAGAGAGATCATATTGCCCCCCTGCTATAGTGAGACAGAGCTAGCGTGCTGTGTCCAGTGCTGATGGCTGGACCAGACAATCTCTAAAGGCCCCTTCCAACTTCAACTACCCATGATTCTTTAACAGGATCTTTTATTGAAAATCAGCTTATGTAAACATAATTTTGTGTAGAAAACTATCCAAAGGAGCCATGAAAACTGCATAATGATCAATTTCAACATAACAAGAAAATGATTAGAAGACTGCTGGTATGCTAGAGTTCTTTTGTATAAACTCTAGTGATTATGCAAAGATGATGTTACAGAAACTTATGAAAAATGTAACATAAAGAGATCTCAGAGTTATCAGTAAGGCAAAAAAAAAGTATAAAAACTCACCAAGAAGCAAGAAAAAGGCAAAGGAAATAACATTGCTTTCACCTTGGGAAAAAGCAAGTAAAATAGTATTTAAAAAAGGAGAGAAAATACAATCAAATAATAATGTTTCAAAATCTGGACGTGAGAATAGATAAAAAATTAAATCATTATCATTGGTGTGGGAAGTAATGTTGCAACTAAATAGCAGAGAATAGTGCAATATTTTACTGTTTACTCTGAGACCTTGCATCACAAAAGAAAGACACCTGGTGAGATAACATCTGGTATGTTCACAGGTACATGGATTTTGAGGTCATTTTTATCATTTAGTGTGATCTCACTCAGCAAGAAACTTCTGAGTTCTGACATCCAATATCTTGTGGTTAAGGTTTCCTCTTGAAAACTTCTTGGAAGTTCAAGTTTCAGTATTGTGCCAAACTTGTTGGGACATGAGAAAGAACCACCAGTTAGGAGGCTGTTCACGTGTTGTGTTTCTGCTCTTAGACTCTCTAGACTAAGAAAACAAGGTGATTAGGATCTGGAAAGAAGAGGTGGTGCCAAAAACCTGTTCTTGACAATAAGAGTGGGGAAAGACAGTGCCAGAAAGAAGTTGAAGGTCCTAGACGGAGGAAGCATCCTGAAAGCGGGAAGAAGTCTGGGAGGAGATGTGTGTAGATCAGTCCCTGAGGATGCCCAGGGACCTTGGCCAGACTGGTAACTGTGAACACAGGCACAGCTTGGACCAACACAAGCTGTTCTGCCTGAGCATCATGGACCAGCAGTGACCTCCTTGCAGGGGAGGGTTGTTAAGACCTGGTGATCATAGCGCTGCAGGGGAGAGTGAATAAGTTAGGTATTAAAGTAGGGAAATACTCCTACATCCTTTCTTCTTAAAGAAACCCCAGTATCTAGATGCACTGCACATTTCTTTTTTACTTTTTCTTGTCCATGACATGATACAGACAGAGAAAAGGAGAAACTGGGCGCTCATATATGCTGAAGGATTTGAAAGAGATATAAAGACGCATGTAGCTTTTTGCTTAAGAGAAAATCTCAGAGTCCCTGTTAATTAGTTTAGCATGTTTAAAATACCTCCCTAGTTTCTGTTTTTGTCATTATTATTACTAATCTAAAGAGACATGAACAAGTCAAACGTTTGAAGCAAATTTTCTACCTTATGGGACACATCGCCACTCTGATGTTAGGGAAAAAACAAACTAACTAACCAATCAGCCTCCCTCCCCCCCCTACAAACCACCAACTAATTTCATGTAATTTATTTTGGATAAAAAGGATTTCTCCTTGATTTTCACAAATTATCAATGGAAGCCCCAAACATGCTAATGATCATTTTTTAAAACCAAAATTGTAAGAAATATGAGCATATTAATGAAATTTTAAATAAAGGAATAAAGGCCAATAAAGGAAGGAGAAGATGCAGAGACATCAGGTATTCTTCAGGACCATTGACTTTGATTCCTGAGTATAAAACCAATAGGTATTTTGTCTTTCAGAAGTGAGATTACATCATCAAATGTACAGCAAAATATCTAACCTCCTTATTAAGAACCACCCTAAGCTTTTACCTAGTGACAAGGTATACTGTAAAGTCACATTTAACTCCCAATAGCAATCCAGTCTTATTTTGGAAGCTGTTTTTAACTTCTGGGTGTTAGTGTGACCTCACATATTCTAAATTCCTGCAGAACTCTTGGAATTTATTTTTGCATTCCTTAAATCCATGAAGTTTTCCAACTATAATCCGACAAGAACTGTTGGTTTTTGTTTTTTTTTTGTCTTCTGCACATAGGTATAGACCTAGAAAGAAATATTAATTCCCTGAATGAGGATTCATCTTAATCATCTTTAGGCATAGACAGTGCAGATACCTACATTTGAGTTAACTGTCTGAGCTCCTAGAGAAGAAAACTAGAAACTGTAGGCTTGCAATTGATTTGATTTACGTTAGAGTTTTTCTTTAGGAATAAATCACAAACTATTTATTTATAGTCAAGAAAATAAAGGGAACCTAGAAAATCAGGTTTATATGAAATATTTCTTGGGAACATATCAATATGAGCTTTATATGGTAATGGGATGAGATTCATAAGCAAATGATACAATATAGATTGTTTTGGTGCAGAATACAAGGAGTGACTTCAGTGTGTGTAGGGGCTAGCAGAGTTCCAGTTAACTGAGGACAACGTGGAGGTAAAACCTTGTATCAATGTATACGACTGTGCAATATACATCAGTGTACCCAAATCTCTCCTAGATATGGCCCTTCCGACTTCGCTGATGTTCCTCGTAAACTATTACACTGCTTGATTACTCATTGCAGGATGTACAAACTTAAACTGGTCTCACTGTTCACTGAATCCTGCTACAAATTTTTTCTTTCCACTCACCTCATTATCAGATGCAGTGTCAAACCCAATTTCTTTAATAAGCTGAATAGACTAAGCTCCTACAGCTCAATATGATCCATAGAACACTTTTTGCTGTCTTCCGGCCCTCTCCCTTCTTGCACAAGTATTTTTCTGCATCCTTTACAAGTAAGAAGCACAGAACTGTTGGGGATCTTGACAGTGCTGTGTAAAGAGACAAGGCAATTTCCTTATTTTTGTTTGACAGTCCTGTTTTTTATGCTACTTATTTTAGTCCTTTCTGTTGCAACACTTCACTGCTAGCATGTTGAGATGATATTCTATTGTTGAGCAAAAGCGTTTGCTTTCTCTGACTTACTACTTTTCATTGTAAAGTACCTTAACAAGTAAGTTCAGTATGGATTTCCTGCTCTTCCACATGTTACTGAGCCAATATTTTATGGGAACAATTTTAAGATACTTTAAGATACTGTTGAAGAAGAATGTCATCTTCATAATTTATCTCATCTTTTGTTTCTTATCTTCAAGATTTATCTGCATATATTTGATAAAATCATTGAGATCCTTACTAGAAGCATTGTCAATTAGTGAGTTCATGGACGTCTCCCCTTTAACAGCTGCTACAAGTGACTTTGATTCATTTGATGCTTTATTTGTTCTATAGAAAGTAAAATATTGTGCAGTATTTTCTCAAATGCCCTGCAGAAATTCAAGTGTGCTACATCAATACATTTATCTTGATCAGATGGATGAAAAATAGCAGGACAGAATGAGAAGAGACATTCCATGTCATTAAATACAGTTTTATTTTATCACAAACGATATTATGCAATATATTTTATGGACTGCTCTATAGAAAAATAAGTATGTTTACCTGACTACTACAATTAACCTGGTGTATCAAAACTTATTACTGATATGATTAAAAGCCTTCTTTTAAATACTAGCCTGAGTTTATTAATTATAATAATACTTTCTTGTTCCACAATTGCGCTTTATCTTAAATAGTTCTTCTGTCATATTGATATTCAGACCCAGATATATTGACATCCCTTTCCAGACATATTTCTAAACAGAATGCTCTTGGTTGTTTGTTGTTTTTTTTTTAATTTTTGTCAGGTTAGACAAAACCAATTATCTTACTCTTGGCTAGTAAAACGGTCTTGTTGGTCTTGGATTTTCATAGAAATTATTTTCAGCAGTTATGCTATCATCAGGAAAATGACAGGTTTATTTGATGAGACACATGGAGTGCCAATAATCGTGGGGTTCACTCCTTTGTGTATTGGATAACCATTTTATCATTACACTGTTTTCTATGGGATTGAAGTCAGGGTGAGCAGTCTTCAGTTTTACCAAGGTCTATCTGTCCTACTTAAAAACATAAACTAGGTTGGTGGTCTTTTCAGTCAAGATGTCTCACAACCTCAAGTTTTGGGGTTTTTTTTAATACTGTTTTTTGTTCAGGAAGCTCCTCAAAATAGTTAAGTTTCTTGATTTGAAAACATTGAATTTTAGCACACCCATCTTATTTAAAATGCTATGCTGTTTTATTCACAGCATCATACGAAGCAAAAGTATATGCTGAACAATTCTGCTCATTGTGCATCCTTATCTCTTACATTTCCATTCAAATGTAACAGTGGATTCACGCATCACTTATGAACTCACCTTCATTGTAATATGCCTACTTACTGGGCCATGACCCATGATTTTTACGGGGTCATTTAAACTTCAGTGATTGTTTTGGTTTATTTATCGTCTGTCTGCATTAAATTTTCTGTTTGAATTCATTATGTTTAAGTGGTTCTTCTTCCATGTCATATTGCATATTAAACTAGAATAGTCATTTTCATCTCTTCTTTTAATCGGGTTTTCTTTGTGTAATGAAAGATTCTCTGTGTTTATGAAACCATGGTTTCTTGTTAATCCAATAAAATGTCCCTGAAGAATTTACAATGACCATTAACACTTTCATCTTTAAATTTATCACTTCATATAAAACATCATTAAGTATTGGGATTAAATTTATCACTTAATATAAAACATCATTAGTATTAGGATGTTAATATTAATACCATCTCTTGAATTCAGAGAAAGACTTGCCTTCACCTGTTGTAAGTGATTATAATTGATGAGCAAATCCTAAGAGTTCTGTAAGCTTAATGATGTCCAAAAGTCCAGCTTATTTTTGTAGATGCAAAAACCTTTCCTTCTTCCACGAGGTAGACATAGCTGTTATAGGTGACTAATCTCACTAGTTTCCCCCAGCAACTGGAGCCTGTCCAGTTCCTCTTGTAGCTTCACAGCCAGCTCTCTAATTTGCCTGTTTCTTCTTAAAAATGGCTTGTGGATTTGCTGCTAAGGCCTGTAACTATTTACTTTAAACCTGCTGCTTCCTTGAATGTGTGATTTTACCTGTATTGCAAACCCCTTCTGACAAGATGCTCCCTTTTGAAAAGGGACATATCTCTGCAAGAGAAAGCGGCCTTTCTAATGGTGAAGCAGGATGTTGCTGCAGAATGTAGCTAGTGCACAATCAGGGTTCAGTGAAGTCTAAGAGATTGTCAACACAAAGGAAAGAGGAAGGAAACAGCCTTTTCAGGAAAAAAAACATGGTGTCTTAAAATATTTCTATGTGAATCAAACTATGAGCTGAATGCATATAATGATGCCCAGAAGGTATGTTGTTCCCTTACCCACCTGTTACAAGAAAAAGACTTTCTTGTTATATGAAAATGCTTAAGATAATAAATGGGGGGAAAAGTCCCTGTTCTTTACAGTGATAAAACTGCATAGTGTCACTAGCGTTGGAAGAGACCTTTGCCTCTGGAGGTCAACTGATCAAACCCTCTGCACAAGCAGAGACAACTACAGAAAGTTGCCCAGAACTGTGTCCAGACAGATTTTTAATATCTCCAAGGACGCCACAACCTCCCTGGACAACCTGTGCCAGTGCTCAGTCACCTTCACAGTAAAAAATAATTTTGTGATGTTCAGAGGGACCTTCCTGTGTTTCAGTCTGTGCTCATTGCCTCTTGTCCTGTCACTGGGCACCATGAAAAAGAGACTGCCTCTTTGCACCCTCCTTTTATATTTATACACATTAATAAGATACCCACTGTGTCTTCTCTTCTTTAGGCTCAACAGTATTAGCTCTCTCATCATTTCCTCATAGGACAGATGCTCCAACTCCTTCATCACCTTCGTGCCTTCATTGACTTCTCTCCAGTGTGTCTATGTCTGTCTTGTACGGTGAAGTCCTCAACTGGACTCAGCACTTCTGATGGGTCTTAACAGTTGCTTGACTTGCTGGCAACTCTCTTCCTAATGCAGCCTAGGAGACTGTTGGGTGCTTTTATTGCAAGGGTGGTATTGCTGTACAGGGTTATTCCTCCCCAGGTGCAAGACTTTGTTTTCCCTTTTTTGAACTTTATGATCTTCCCACCAGCCCAGTTCTCCATCATGTTGAAGTACCACCAAATGGCAGCACAATCACTGAGTGGGAATTAATTTGTCTGAATTAGGAGGGGAGGGATTTCAGTCCATAGCCGGTAAGACCATATGACTCCCAAACTTATTTCACTTCTGTTGTTTTCCTTCATGCAGTAATTTCATATTCAGACACTGTTACTAAAACATTCTCATGAAAGGCTTCCATTCCACAAGCTGTGTTTTTTGATATTTAACGGCTCCTATTATAGCTTTCAGACATTCTGCATTCTTTTCAGGTAATGGGTACATCCCTACTTACTGCCTAGGTGCAGAATGAAAGACATCTGTGCTGCTAGTTACAATAAGCTAACTAATGGCAAGAATATACATCATTGCTTTGGTCTCTAGAGAAGTTTCTAGATTCAAGGTCATAAGTCAAGAAAAGCATTAGCTCCTCAAAGGAGGCATTGAGGCAGCGCGTGGAGAACTTGAAGGAATATCATCATAATTCCTCCATCTGGCGACAAACACTCTGTCATTTGCTGTCCTAATACGGAACATAGTGATTAAATATCCTAAGCAGTCAGGCTAGTTGTGATTTTTTAATTAAAAGAAAAGCAAATTGATTTGATTTTTTATCACAGGAAAAAAGATATATTGTCAACCCTCGTGCACAGACACATTTCAATCCAAATTCTGACTAAGCTTCTTAAGCAGAGAACAAAACCCAGCATGGCCTTGTTTAGGCTTTTCTTCAGAAACACAGAAACACCTGCAACCAACTGCCTTTGCTAATGAATGGTATTTAATGCAACAATACTCTGGGCCTATTTTTGCTGGTTACTGTAATATTGGTAGGTCCTTTAAATATAGTACATTCTGCGTAGCACAGACCTGACTCAGTCAGGTCCTAGGAAGAAGGAAAAGCATTAGCTGTTTAGGAGTGTTTGGGGGGGTCTATTAATCTGCATATTTGCAAAATGTGTCTGTCACCGCAAGAACTAAATCATTATTTTCTCTTTTTCTTCCTTAAAAAGATGTTACATGCCATTTTCAGAGAGAAGGATACTATGCGAGAATGGACTTTTGCGGTGAACACCACACTCCTCCTTACAGACAAGTTTGAACCAAAAAAAGTAACGGCAGTGCACAAAGTCAGATAGTTGAGTAGATAACTGAATAGTAGCATTTGTTGACAGCGATGTCAGAGCATCACATCTGCTAAGAATGATCTGTTTTGGTGCAAAGTGCCTTGAAATCATAGAATATCCACTGTTAATTTCAACCAGATATTTGTCTGAAGTAGAAATGCATCCTTTGAAATATAATATGTATTTATTACCTTACATAATATTTTGTTACCAACCAATGTAGAGTACAAAAAACCTGATTCCAACTCCAGTAATTCTTTGTGCCCCAATGATTATATGCCAAACTTACCACAGGTGAGCAGTATGCTGAAGTTCTTACCATCTCAAGTGTCTCAGTCTACTTGAAAAAAAAAATTGTGGATCAGCTCCAATACCTATATTTCATTCACAGTCATGCTGTTTTTCCAAGCATACAGTCTCATTATTAGTGTAGTTTGGACCCAATCTTTCCTTATCTATACCAGAATCTTTCACCATACTGTCACGGAAACACGCAAGCAACAACATACCTTGCCTAGTTCCTGAGGGAAATATACCCTGAGAGAGTTCTTAAGAAACATTATATTAATTCATTAAACAGCAAAAAATAATACGCATATTTAAAGAGAGAGAGTGAGGGGAGGAGAGAGGAGTTTGTCAATACTAAAATATGTCCATTCATCCTGTGGCAGTACTCTGAGATGTTTTTCGCATTGGTTGCTGTATCCAGTTAATCCTGTTAACTGTAAATGATGAGTCAAGTTGACAGCTTGGTCCCTATTTATTCTCATATTTTCTTTATGCTCAAAGTTTAAATAAATGTAATTTGATGGGGATGAATAAACCCTTCAGGCTTTTTACTGAAACAACTCAGGAAGAGGATATTTTAAATAGAAATAAGAGAACGCAAAACCGGAATTACCTGAGAGCAAAATAGCAGAGCACCTCTAAAATCCTCTGTAACCTACCTACCAAGTAAAGAGTGAAAATGGAAAAAAAAAATTATAATTGATAAACCTACTGTCTAATAAACTACATCTTGGTCAGTGTCACAAACTACATAGGCATGAAAATACAAATATTTCTTTAGCAGGGTGTAACATTTGTTAGGGAAGATGAAGCAACAATGGAAACCCTTAACAGACACTCTGAACATGAAATATCAACAAATTTACCTTCCACTACTGGATGATCTTAACATCCTCAAAACAGGACAACATCCTCAAAACAGGACAACAACTACTCTGATTATTAGTGTAATATGTCTTAACTCGTCAGTTTATACTCAAGATATGCTAAAACATTGATGAAAGCTTTCCTCCTCTCCTTGTGACAGGACAATAGACAATGTGTACAGACCGAGACACAAAAAATTTCATTTGAACAGAAGAAAAAGCACTTCTTCCCCTATCGTGCTGCCATGAAGGTGACTGAGCACCAGAAAAGATTACCCAGAAAGGGTTTTGAGTCTCAGTCCTTGGAGGTATTAAAAACCCAACTGGATATGGTCTTGAGCAACCTGCTTCAGCTGACAGTGCTTTGAAAAGTGGGTTGGATCTCCAGGTGATCTCCAGAGGTGTCTTCCCAACACAATCTGTGATTATATGAGGAAGCTTCAATAACTTCTTCTTTATAAGGTGGAGTGAACACACACAGAGATATAAATATGTGTCTCCATTGACAGCACAACTTTGCCAAATTCCTTGACTAATCAGTCAAGAGACGATAGAGAAACCCAGGAAGTCTTTAGAAAACTAATTTATGTAACTATTACTGAAGCAAATCTCAGGATTGAAAGCTGGAATCAGGAAACCCACAGGAGAGGTGCTATACAAATCATATTTTATTCAGAAAGCTGGTGAGACGGGGCATATTGCCAGATGAGGAAAAAATTAAATGATATGATAATGGTTGATGTCAGCACACCAGTGATCCATCTCTTCTTGTGCAGTTTGTAACTTTTAGAGAAAAAGGAAGAAAAGGATTGGGTTTGCACACAGCTCCTCTCAGTCATGAAAGGCCACTCAGATGAAAGGTCCAGCAGTGGGTAGGAGGCTGATGTCACAGAGTGTGAATGTAGACCTAAGTATAGAGTTCAGCTCCTCTAAATCTTGTTTGCTATTTACATTACTGAAGGCTGTAATTTACATTACTGGGCTAAAGTCCCAACAGAGTTGCATGTCCTAAGTGATCTGTGTTCATATGATTTCAAATGCTGCATTTGGGACAAGACCCAAGTCTCTGTCCTGCCTACGCCTGTGTCTCCCAGAAGTCAATAAGAGGAGTCTGGGCTTGCGCTGAGCCACTGGACTGGTCTTTGAGCTTCTTCACCAGCACTGATATGAAACAGGATCTGTGAGTATCTCTGTGTATGAGCAGCGTGGCTGGAGGAAAGTCAGGGTAGGTCTGACAGCACAGACACAGCTGCCCTGGGCTGACTTCTTGAAAGTGGGATTTGAAAATGCACTGGGGAGAAGAGAGAGAAGTGGGCTGAGGAGCACTGAAAATTGAGGAGATAATCTTTCTTGCTGTCAGAAAGGTTATAGAGGGCTCCATAACTCCAGGAGGATTCAGTTTGGTCCACATATATAGTATCTGATATATTGCTCAAGACTACAGAGACACCAGGGCAGACCAGGGAGGTTTCTGTTAGCACAGAGTGATACAATTCTTGTCAGACTGACATTTATTCTCACTTGCTTCCCCCTTCTCTCAGCTGAGAACCAGATTTCAACAGCAAGCTGAAAACTTAGAGGAAAAAGAAATAAGGAAAGACATATAAAGCTTTCACAGAATCATTCTGTGCAGATGTTAGCATCTTAGGGGTATTCACAGAGGTTCACAGACTCACAAAACTTCCAGCTGAAAGATAGATGACACCTAGTCTTATAAGCACTGGTCTCTAAACAGGCATTCATTGATTTTAATCTTGTTAAATCATGTTCTCGTTACTCAAAGACAGAAAAAAGGAAAGAAATCAAAACCACAAGTCAACAATAACCAAATTCCCCAGGAGATGAAATCAACAATTTTACTGACTTCTCAGGCTAGGGAACAGGAGTTTAAATGAATTTAAAGGATAAGTAATGAAAACTGTTGTGTTTTACAATGTGGTAACATAGCAGAAATAAGTAGCTGCAGAAAAAGAAGATTTTTAAAGGCAAAATGTGGAGAAGACCTTGAAACAGGAGTAAGAAAAGATATTCCGGTGAGATCCAAGCTCTAACAAAATCCATTTTCTCATAAAAAATATGTTTCTCTATTTATTTTGGGAGCATGCTTACGAATTGCTTTGTAAGGCTGAAATTGCCATCCACACTCCAGCCACTGAGTCTCTCTCAAATAGTGGTTTTGACTCTATTCAGAGAGAACACTATGGACCAGGAAAACCATGAAGTCCAAAAACAGAAATCAGTCTTAGCTCTGAATCCCAGCTCCTGAAATGTGCCAAACAGCAAATATAAACCAGGTGCCACATGTATTCATGCATTGAGGTTTTTTTTTTCCTTTCTTTTCCTAAATGGCAAATGTGTTTTCAAATTGCACAGAAAGTGTACTTGCTCTGTGGCAAACAGTCACTTACAGAAAGAGGAAGGGTCTGGGCTGGAGTCAAGAGCATGGCAGAGATGTAAGGTTACATCCTGCTCCTAGTCTCACCAATGACTTCAGGGTAAACACACCTTTCTGTTTCCCCCATTTGTAGAATCACAGCATCATAAATGTGCTTAGAGCGTTAAGACATCCAAAGTGACATCATTCCTATTACGGAGAGATAGCAACCAAATATCACTGCAATTAATGCCACTTCCTGTGCTTGCTTTGGGTGGAGTGAAACTTAATCCACTCATGCTTGTAAAATGCTTCAAGATTCTCCAAAGAAAGCCAGCATTGGAATGCAAAGCATCAGCCTTGGAAGTGACAGCAGAGTGCGCTCTGGAAGGAAGAATAACAATAATATCACTGGGTTAAACTCTCCAAACTCAGAGGAATTTTCACTTGCTCCTCACAGCATTTCTTGTCCCAAGAGCATGTCTCGGTAGCAGCTCTAATCCTGACGATAAGCAGTACTGACTTCAGATGAACACCAGTGCATCCTAAGGTCTCCCCCTTTTGATCCTGAGCTGGAGGGACAGTATCATACTGAACTGGCTGAGAAATTACCCTGTTACATATATGTCTCTCCATTTCTGTGGCAGTGTCCATTCATGTTTCAGAACAAGCGGTGGTTAATGCTGATCTCTTCTCCTGGAGCCAGTTAGTCAGCTCTTGGGCATTGCAAAGGGGATGCCTCCTGCTGCACTTGGCTTTGGCCTTAAAAATATCAAGGATTGCATTGAAGATTCCTCACTGTCTCTTTGAATAGTTTGACTGTCAATATTTTTAGAACAGACCTGCTGACCTTTTACTGCTTTTAGCCATTTAATATATGCCATGTTAGAAATAACCTTCTGGAAAAATCCCCTCCAGACAAGTGGAGGGGACTTTGCTCAACTGATCTGTATGTCCCATTCTTAGCTAGTATGGCTGTGTCAGGTGCAAACAGTATGACTACAGCCTGGATTAAATACTGTAGATTTTAACCCTGGGGTCTGGCCCAAAGAACATACATTCTAGCAGAAGGCTTGGATTCAACTAAGACAAAAATAAACACAAAA